>CAXKVY010000256.1:212500-667929 GCA_964058915.1 Tetropium fuscum | reverse complement strand
ATACCTTGAGGCACTACATATTCTGCAGGTAGTGTATCACATTCTAGGTAGTGTATCGATAACTATATTTACTCATTATTGTGCTTCTCATTTCCTAAACAATATTCCAATACTTACCCGCTGTGTAATTCATCCTTGATGTGAATCTCCTCGCATTCAATGTTGGCAGTATCTTCTTTCTTGGGGTGCTTCAGTATATTCTCATCAAAATTTGTACATTCTTCCTTAATGAGCCCGACTGTGTCTTTAAATTTCAGCAAATCATTGAGGTTAACTGAAATGGGAATGGCATAGCCTCCCGTTGTTTGACAATAATTATTTATCGTTTGCTCTACCTCTTGGCAGGTCTTCATAAATTCATTTAATTTTTTCATCCGACGAAAACACAGCTCACAGACTTGCGGCTCGTGAACACTGTCTGTATCCTACAAAATCTATAACTGTAATTGTAAAAAAATAGAACAAAGATACTAATTTTTTGACGCAAAGGCTAAGTCTAGGAAATATAATTAGGCATTAATTAAAATATGCACTTTTGTCTTAAAGACAAAATAAAGAAATTTGAGGTTAAGGTTCAAATAATTCTGCCAAATATCTATTGGAAACACCATCCATAGTAACATTCTTTTGTACAGAAGACGTACTTGACGATCTGAATGTAGAAATTTAAATACACAGAGCTCTTACCACTTCAGGCAAACAATTTGTTATTATATCTTTCAAATATGTTTTGCAGTCGAGAGCCTCATATTTTATGAGCGACATGCACAAACGGCATATTTGTTCATTCTCCAAGTTTACATTTGCCATTGCCGTGCCCTTCATATCTCTTTGAAAAACTTCCTTGATATCTACCTGGACGTTGGCATCCCCAAAGGTGGAAATGCAGTTATCTACGTGAAAACAAGCGGACTTAAACTCGAAACCACTCTGGAGCTCCTCCATACAGCGGCTACATGCAACAGCATTTTCAGTTATATGCAGGTCCTAAAAACCGCAAGTCTTTCAACGTAAAAATTAATTATCACACACATACAACATTAATCAGTAAAACTTCCAGTATTTCCTTCTTCTTTGCCCCGATAGCTTCAGCGTCCCCAGCCGGTACTATATCAAGACAAAGCCTGCAAACTTGTCTGTCGTCTCCCATTTCCATTTTATATAATATATTATGCGGATTTTTGCTGACGCACAAATAGTACAAGATATCTACAACAGGTAAAACGTTATGTAAACCACATGCACAAATTATCCAACACCCATCAAGAAACCAGAAAAAGGACTAAACAAATAATTTAATATTCTTGCCATACAACGGTGTTCACTTAGGCGAAGGTAATAAACTTATAATAGATTTTAATAAACTGATCCTTGGGTCACAGGTGTTCAGTTCACGATTCTTACCATATATTAGAGATTACATAGATTCTCATTTGTATAAAAAGTGCCTCAAACATCAAAAAAACAAAAAAAGTCTACTTCTTCTTCGCATGCTGGATCTTGGACGTAAATAATTTTACCATTTGTACTATCTATGGACCCCTCTACTTAGGATAACTCTAGTTAACGATTTTACCGCTAGGGTCGATGGAGGGTCAATTTGTAATGTCTTAGCTTAGGTATTTGTCACACTTTTCCTTTCAATTGCCTAATTTTGGGGTCACTTAGCCCAGGATCAACTCTTTGGACCGTTTAAAGGCACCTAGTGTTTACTAATACCTGCCTTGGTATCTATCTGGTACAATAAAGTGTTGCTTTGTCCCTGGATCTATACTGGGTTTTTAATCATATAAGGATTTAAAAATTAGTATTTTTTCTATACCCAAGGTATCTTTGAATCGTTAGTGGATCTGTTACTTGTTAACTACATCTGCACTTTGTAAAATCTTGAAATATTCGAAAAGTGGAGACGTGTTATTCCTCTGGATGACAATACCTACCTACCTAATGATCTTTTTCCTTTGTCAGGAAAAACCTGAAAATATCGTGCGCCACAAAATTTATTGTGAATTGTAGGATTCTGTATTCTGTGCAATAAATAGTTGTTTTTTATTTCTTTTAAGTAAGTTATATAATAAAAGCAATTTTCTCCATGTACTCACTTGATTTGTAAATCGTAATCAGTTTCAGTGGTTTGATTAATGTTTTGAAATTTGTTACAAACACTTAACATTAATGTGTAAAAAGCGTTGTACTTAATTAAGTCAGAGATCCATTGTTTTATTAGCTATTTGTGTCTAATGTAGGAATATTTATTTTAATATTATTATTATTATGTTAAGAAAATATATATTTCAACTTTCAATTACTTAATCTGAGGGAAATACGAATTTAAAACTATCTACGATAAAAATAACGCCTAACTTCGTACGACTACGTTCAAAAATCGCCCTCCCTTAACCCTAGCGGCAAGTAGTGGAACTAGTATTGTGTTTTAAATCTGCACATGTTCCAGTGCGAAGTTCACGGTCGTTTGTAGAGGGGTTCGTAGTACTATCCTACAAACAATAATGGAAAACTTCTATGCAACCGGTGTCAAAAGGTGCTCGTTTGAAAATTTTAGATTTTGATTAAGCAAAAGAAAGCGAATTTCAAGTTTCTGATAGATCTAGAACATTACAATGTGTCTGATTTTTGATTGGCTAGAGTATTTTATTCTTATTTATTGTACATAATTTCTTATCATTCAACGATCCGTTCAATTATCTGTTCAATAAATTGAGTCTGAAATATTGATTGTTATTTTATTCGTATTCTTTGCTGTTATCGATTAATTGTTGGAACATTGTAAATAATTTTATTCTTGTGACTGCAATTTATTCAATTATGTGTTTAACAATTTTTATGAATAAAGATATCTATACATCTATCGACTATTAGAATTTGCCTTCCGCTTTGAGATCGCGATGCTTCAGCATGTGCCGGATCATATAGTTCTTATATCTGGTCTCGTATTCACAATTATCACACTTGTGCATCTCCACCTCCGATTTGTCCTTGTGTGTCACTTTATGCTTGCTTAGGTCCGCTTTAAAATTCGTTTCATATGGACATTTATCACATTGATGCATCATCATGTGTTTGATCATACTATCCTTATATCTAGTCTCGAATTTACAATTATCACACTTGTGCATCTCCACTTCCGATTTGTCCTTGTGTCTCAGATTATGCCTGTTTAGGTGCCCCTTGAAATCCGTTTCATATGGACATTTATCACATTTAAATTTTCTCTCCGCGCTGGGACCGCCATGCTTCATCATGTGCTGGATCATACTCATCTTACGTCCGGTCTGGTATTCACAATTCTCGCACTTGTGCCGCTCCACCTCCGATTTGTCCGTGTGTGTCAGATTATGCCTATTAAGGTCCCCCTTAAAATCCGTATCATATGGACACATATCACATTTAAATTTTCTTTCCACTTTGGGATCACGATGCAACCGATTATGCTTACATAGGTTGGAGCTAAAATTCGTTTCATATGGACATTTATCACATTTAAATTTTTTCTCCGTTTTGGGATCACGATGCTTCACCATGTGGATGATCATATTACTCTTATACCTGGTCTCATATTCACAATTATCGCACCTGTGCACCTTGTGCGTAAGATTATGCCTGATTAGGTGCGCCTTAAAATCCGTTACATACGGACATTTATCACACTTAAATTTTCTCTCTGCTCTGTGCTCATGATGCTTCATCATATGATTGATCATATTACTCCTATATCTAGTCTCGTATTCACAATTCTCACATTTGTGCATCTCCACCTCCGATTTATCCTTGTGTATCAGATTATGCCTGCATAAGGCATATTTAAAATCCGTTTTATATGGACATTGATCACATTTAAATTTTCTCTCCGCTCTGGGATCACGATGAGTCACCATGTGATGATTCATACTACTCTTATGCCTGGTCTCGTAATCACAATTCTCACACTTGTGCATCTTCGCCTTTGATTTCTCTTTGTGTTTAAACATGTGTTGTGCCAAATTATACTTCCTGTCAGTTTTGAACGTACATTCTTGACAGTCAAATGTCTTAGTGCGCCTCCTGTGTGGTGCCATGTGATCATCAGAGGAAAAATGCTTTCTCCCTGCAATACGGAACATCTTATTAGCATTTACTTCAGAACGCATATTCTGGAACTACTATTACATATACAATAAATGAATAAATACAAAAAAGTGAAGCCATTATTCAAAATTTAATGATAAAAAAATATAATAGAGTAAAAAGTATCTTTTGACCTTGAACCAGGTAACGCATTACATAATGCACTTTGTTGTAAAAATTGATCATTTTGGGATGACGTAGACCGGAGCGACATATGTCAATTTTAAAATTAAAATAAAATATTAATAATTATTAAAATAACAAAATCGAATTCTGTTGTGGATTGTTTTAGGGACTATGCGTTAAAATGAAGTAAGGTAAATAGGTAAATGGGACTTTAAAAGTAATATTTAAAGTCCCATTTTGTCAAAATTCTATAACTTGAATTTTGTGACAATACGTGAAATAATGTTCCTCAAATATGTACATAAACATGTACATTTTGCACATACAGATGAATAACATCTACTTGAGTTTTGAAAACTAAAACTCTCTTTGTGGCAAGTCATGGTTCGAGTTATCAAAGATAGACTGCATATTCATAAGTTTCTAAGACTTTGTCGACAAATTAATATCAACTGATAACTAGACACTGAGAAGCTTGATAATATCGACTGTAATATTAAAAACTGCTCGGAAGGAATTAGATTGAACGAAATACATGAATATAGAATGCAAGATGGCTAAAATAAATGAACGTTTATATCTAAACCCTATGAAATTATGATGCAAACTTAAACGTATAATGAACTGTAACAATTAAATACAAAAAGACCATTTGTAAAAGTATGTCTACCTGAAACATTTCCGGTTCATTATATTTTCTTCCAATGAATTTAGCTTTCAAATATTATTCTGCTAGAATATCTGCTTACCATTTGTGTCGGATTTCCTCATCTGCCTTTTCCTCTCTAAGGAACCACTCTTCTCAGAATTGTTATGTGTTCCCGATGGAACGGATTCATCCATTTCTTCACTATAAAAGAAAATATTTATTTAAAAAATTACATTAAAATAAAAATTGCATTAAATTGGTGACCGATAAAATAACACCCTTTTATTACTCTACAATTACCATAGTTTTACATTAAAAATATGGTACTAATATTTTACAGTGTAGGATGATATTTGCCAGGCAGACACAGTGCATCATCTGTATCATCATCTCAAATTGCTTTATATGCATTTTTTTTAAATGCGAATTTAATTCTTCGTAATGGATTGGCGTAGTTCATGTACTTGTATTACCTAATTTATCGAAATTTTTATTGGTTTATTTATTTTTTATAATTAATATATTTCGCTATGTGCTCTAATCAAAAATAGAGCTTCCAAAATGGAAAAACGGAAACCAATGGAAATCCAAAAACAAAATAATTCTTTCAAAGTTCAATTCAAAGTAAGTTTCATGTTACTAAATGTTGCTTCAGTTTTTACTGGTAAAGAAAATCTGACAAGTGGCTAATGGTATCTACTCTTTGAACAAGACGATTGATTGATATTTATTCATTATGGTACTTCTCATTTCTTAAACAACATTCCAATACTTACACACGGTCTAATTCATCTTTGATGGTAATCTCCTCGCATTCAATGTTGGCGACATCTTCTTTCTTCAGGTCCTTCAGTACAATCTTATCAAAATTTGTACATTCTTCCTTAATGCAACCGACTGCATTGTCTTTAAATTTGAGCAGGTCAATAAGGTTAACTGAAGTGGGCATGGCATGGTCCGCCATTTGGCAATAATTATATATCCTTTGCTCTACTTCCTGGCAGGTCTTCATAAATTCATTCAATTTTTTCATCCGACTAAAACACAGCTCACAGACTCGTGGCTCGTGAACACTGTCTATATCCTATAAAAACTGTAATTGTACAAGAAAATAGTACAAAGATACTAATTTTCTGACCCGAAGGCTAAGTTTAAGAAATATACCTAGGCATTAATAATTAAAATATGGATTTTTTTTAAAGATGGGTATGGTATAAAAAAATGGCTTAGTAAATAATAGGCTCCTATTACTGACATATTAAAACACTAGAAACTGTCGTGTAGATCTCGAATAGATAAATGAAATAGATAAAAAATAGAAAGAAATAAAAAAAGAAATAGACTCGAATAGATAAATGTAAAACAAAATAAGATAGTAGAGCAGTGATTTGAGGTTAGGGTTCAAATAATACTGCCACATCTATTAGAAGCACTACATACTAACATTCTTTTGTATAGAAGACGAGCTTGATAACGTTAATGTAGAAATGTAAATAAATAGAGCACTTACCACTTCAGGCAAACAATTTGCTGCACATTCTTTCAAATATGTGTTGCCGTCGACAGCCTGGTCTTCTATGAGCAACATGCACAACCGGCATATTTGTCTATTCTTCAAGTTTACATCTGCCATTGCCGTACCCTTCATGTCTACTTGAAAAACTTCCTTGATATCTACCGGGACGTTGGCGTCCACAAAGGTGGAAATGCAGTTATCCACGTGAAAACAAGCGGATTTAAACTCAAAACCACTCTGGAGCTCCTCCATACACCTACTGCATGCAACAACATTGTCAGTCATATGCAGGTCCTAAAAACAGCAACAATCTTTCAACATAAAGGTGGTTAATTATTTCATTATACGGTCATTATTTACGACATCCACATCTGACCTATGACTAAAATAAAAATACGTACTTACAATATGTGACGTCAATAACAATATTCCGAAAACCATTTGATGTGCATCACACAACTGTCTTACTTATCCGGTCATATAACCTGCACTGTTGCCAATAACTACTTATCGATTTCGTCCTATTTGTCGTTACATTTGTTGACATTTTTCTTGCCCCTGTCGCACCTACCAAAATTTCATGCACATATATCCATTAAAATTTATGGTTGATAGCTTAGCCTTGACCCACTTAAATTTTTACACAGCCAGCACCCTATTTATACAGCTATTTGCTCCCAGGTACCGTATGCTTGTGGGCTAAGTACTCATTTGCACATTGTTCTATTGATCACAAATTACTTCTAATAATGTCATCTACATGTTAGAAAAAAGAAAACGCCAAAAACGTAGAAGTGGATGTCGTAAATATTGACCCATTATACGTACAACATTAATGAGTAAAACTTTCAGTATTTCCTTCTTCTTTTCACCGAGAGCCTCAGCGTCCCCAGCCGGTACTATATCAAGGCAAAGCCTACAGATTTGTTTGTTGTCTCCCATTTCCATTTTATATAATATATTATGTGGATTTTTGCCTAGGTAAACGTTATGCAAACCACATGCACATATTATCCAAGACCCATCAAGAAACCAGAAAAATGAGTAAACAATAATATTCTTACCATAAACAGTTCGATTCCTACCATCTATCATAAATTAGATTATTATTAAGTGCGTCAAGTCATAAAATAAAAATTTCTACTTCTTCTTCTTATGCTGGGTCATGTGCATAATAACTGAGAATTCATATGTACTACCGTTCATACAGTAACAACAAACTTCCTAGTTACACAAGATATGTGTTATATTTCAGAAATATGTTGGAATATATGGGATGCATATATTCTAAATATGTAAACCTGTAATTTTAAGCTTTACGTTTTATAAGTTCTTGTTACCTGAAGCTAGGCAACCAATTTTGCAGGGTACTAATAGTAAGGTTTCAGTAGGCCTCAGGTGTTTCGGTTCAATAGAGTACAAAATTGTCTTTGGCAAATTTGAATAGATTTGTTTTTGTGAAGCATCCCCCTTTTAATTCAATGTATTTTTGAAAACTAGCATTAGAATGTCATTTTAAGTAATATTGTGAGGATTTTCGGGTAATCATATAATTTTATATTAACAAAAAATATATTTTATATTATTCGCAAAAGAATTTGGTGCAAAGGATTAATTCTTCTTAATATTCTGAAATATCGTCGACATGTACCTCCGAATATTCAACTCATTTATTGATACCTTGCTCACACATATTTTTAATAATAAATTAGAAACAACATCTGGTCCAGCAGTAGATCCTACTTAATTAATTTTTCCTAATTCCTGCAACTGTGAATCAACTGTTATTAAAAGCCTAAAAATCAAAATGTTCTGGATATGACGTAATATAGAATAATTGAAAGTTAAAAAATAGGAGAGTTATAGAATAGAATTGAAAAGTTATAGAATAGAATAGAAAGTTAAAAAATAGGAGAAAAATAATATCAATTCCATTTTGCCATAATAATAATTCTTTTAAGCAGGGGATTTCTTCAGATGGTTCGATAATGGCACTAGTGAAACCACTGCGTAAAAGAGATCCAAATGACTTAAGCACTTATAAGACCAATTACCAGCCTTTTACTGTCGGCATCAATTTTTTCTGAGAAAGCAGTCTCATCTCGCTTATATAATTCTTTTCGTACTCAACAATTGATTAGTATGAGTCAACATGGTCATTTAAAAGGAAGGTCCAGAGATACAGCTATTTTTGATTGCTTAGAAAAAGTAAATATTGCTATGGAACAGAAAAAATACCAACTGGTATATTCCTGGACTTGACCAAAGGGTTTGATAGTTTGGATCAAGCAAATTTGATATCAAAACTACAAACATATGGAGTAAGAGGAATGGCACTGCAACGGTTTATAGCCACGCTGTCAAAAGGTGCTCATAGAATAGAAAAATAAAAAATATTAATCAAATGAAAGTCACCTTAATATAGGAATACCTCAAGGTAATGTGTTGGGTTTCATATTGTTCACAATATACATGAACAATTTAACAAGGAGAATTGCAGATGGCCAAAGTACATTAGTAAATTATGCTGATATACAAAATACAAATGCTGTTATACAAATATTCTGGTGACAAGTCCAACTTTGAAACAAGTCAGTGCTAAAGCTAAACATATGTCCGTATCGTATATCGATAAAGCACGAATATGGTTCGAAGAAAAGAAACTCTCACTAAATGAGAGAAAAATGCAATTTATTACATTTCCAGTAAACTAAAAATCAAATTTATCCGAAGACGCTAATTTTTCATTTGCCAAAAATCAGTTTGACTGAGAATAAAAAAATTCCTGGGAGTAAGTATTGATCACAATATGCGCTGGGATATAAATGTACAAAAACTCAAAGCGAGATTATTCTCAATTCCTTACTCGATCAAAACAATAGCGACATATTTATCGAGGCAATCAATTAAAGTGCTAAGTTCTAGACTGTGGCAAAAAACGAAATAATATTATTGGGCAGATACAAATAGAACAAGTTTTTATAATAAAAAGAAAAATATTGTAAGACTGCTCGACTGTAAGATTTTATTCTTGTAACTTGTAACTCTAATTCATTCAATTATGTGTTTATTAATTTTCATGAATAAAAATATCTATCTAGCTATCCACCATTAAAATTCGCTCCGCTTTGGGACCACGATGCTTCAGCATGTGCCGGATCATATACTTCTTAAATCTGGTCTCGTATTCGCAATTATCACACTTGTGCATCTCCACCTCCGATTTGTCCTTGTGTGTCATATTATGCCTGTTAAAGTCCCCCTTAAAATCCGTTTCATATGGACATTTATCACATTTAAATTTTCTTTCCGCTCTGGGATCACTATGCAACCGATTATGCTTGCATAGGTTAGAGCTAAAATTCGTTTCATATGGACATTTATCACATTTAAATTTTCTCTCCGCTTTGGGATCAAGATGCTTCCGCATGTGCCGGATCATATATTTCTTATATCTGGTTTCGTATTTACAATTATCACACTTGTGCATCTCCACCTCCGATTTGTCATTGTGTGTCAGGTTATGCCTGCTTAGCTGCCCCATAGAATCCGTTTCATATGGACATATATCGCATTTAAATGTTCCGTCCGATCTAGGATCACGATGCACCAACATATGATTGATCATACTATCCTTATATCTAGTCTGGAATTCACAATTATCACACTTGTGCATCTCCACCTCCGATTCGTCCTTGTGTCTCAGATTATGCCTGTTTAGGTGCCCCTTGGAATCCGTTTCATATGTACATTTATCACATTTAAATTTTCTCTCCGCTGTGGGACTACCATGCTTCACCATGTGGTGGATCATACTACTTTTATGACCAGTCTGGTATTCACAATTCTCACATTTGTGCATCTCCACCCCCGTTTTGTACTTGTCTATAAGATTATGATTGTTTAAGTGACCCTTAAAATCTGGTTCATATGGATATTTATTATATTTTCCCTCCGCTGTGGGATCACGATGCTTTATCATGTGATTGATCATAGTACTCTTACATCTACTTTCGAATTCACAATTCTCACACTTGTTCATTTCCACCTCTGATTTGTCCTTGTGTATCATATTATGCTTGCGTAGGTTGTACTTAAAATCTGTTTGATATGGGCAATGATCACACTTAAATTTTCTCTCCGCTCTGGGTTCACGGTGCTTCGCCATGTGCGTGATCATATTACTCTTATACTTGGTCTCGAATTCACAATTCTCACATTTGTGCATCTCCACCTCCGACTTGTCTTTGTGTTTAATCATGTGCCGTGCCAAAAGATACCTCTTGTCAGTTTTGAAAGTGCATTCTTGACAGTGAAATGCCTTGGTGCGCCCCCTGTTTCTGGCCATGCTATCATCAGAAGAACGATGCTTCGCCATGTGCGGGATCATATTACTCTTATACCTGGTCTCGAATTCACAATTCTGACACTTGTGCATCTCCACCTCTGACTTGTCTTTGTGTTTAATCATGTGCCGTGCCAAAATGTACCTCTTGTCAGTTTTGAATGTGCATGCTTGACAGTCAAATGTCTTAGTGCGCCCCCTGTGTCTTGCCATGTGATCATCAGAAATAATATGCTCTCCATCTGCAAATATAGGAACATCTTATTAGCATTTATTTCAGAGCGAAAATGCTAGAACTACTATTACCTATATAATAAATGAATAAATACAAAAAAAGTGAAGCCAATATTCAAAATTTAATGATTAAAAAATATAATAGTGTATAAAGTAGTTTTTGACCTTGAACAAGAGAAATAATAACCTAGTGCATTCCATATAACCTCAAATTTCAAGGAAAAATTACTTATTTTTTTATAGCTTTTAATGTTTTTGTTTTTAAGTTTTAAAGAAACGTTTTCCAAACGGACCAAAATCGGTATTTGTAATGATACCTGTACTTCAGATTGGTGAAATTTTGCTAAATTTTTGTGTTTGGGTCATTGTTTCTTAAAACTCTTAGCAATTATTATTTAGCAATTAGTATAAATTGACTGTCCTTTGTTAATATCGTTAGTAAAATTTCTCATTCTAGGATGACATAGGCTGGGGTGGCATATGTCAATTTTGACGTGGATTATTACATTTTGGAAGTGGGTATGGTATTAAAATATCAAAATAGTGTGCCGTTGTGGACTTTTAGGGATTGTGATTAAAATTAAGTAGTTTAATTTATTATTTACGACAATTTACGTATTTCTAAAGATAACGTTGTTTATATCTCTAAGATAATATGGCCAAATTGTGAAAATCAGGTTTCTAAAATACTGACAAAAATAATGAACACAAAATATATAAAATAACCTCAAAATAGATTATATTGATGGAGCAGAAATATCCGTGAAAAAAAGAGAACAGAGTCACCAACATCAATATGAAAGTTGAACATAATAATTATTGCCGCGAATTTTGAAAGACATAACTAAATATGTACTTCAACAATCGATTTTTGTGCGCATGGACGTAAAACCCTTCCATGTGGAAAAGTACAGTCACCATATCGAAAGCGAATATCTACCGCATACTAGACAACTTTAGAAGTTAATATTCTTCTGTGAACTTAGTGCTTATGGCTATATTCATTAATAATGATCTATATTATTGTAGTTCTATCTCAAAAACAAAATTATACAAATCCAAACATTATACACAAAATTAACTAGATTGATTGTCTAAAAATGTCAAATAAAAATAGAATTTAAGGTTAGATCCTACCTGAATTGTCTAATCATTTCCTTGAATCTGGGTTATCCCACTTATTAAGGCCTTGTCTCCTCATAACTCGATACATCGAACACAAGGTAAATTGGACTTTAAAAGTAATACAGTAAAACTTCTATAATTTAGACTTTGTGATAACTAACTCGAATATTCTGACAAATTGTTATAGTTTTGTGATAATTTTCCTCAAATATGTACATACAGATGAATACATACAGGCATATAAATATCTGCTGTACAATTCAATAACTCGGAGTCTTGATAAACCGAACTTTCTTTGTGGCAAGTCATGGCTCGAGTTATCGAAGTTCAACTGATGTTCTTCAAGTTTCTAAGTAACTTTGTCAACAAACTAATATCAGATGATTGATACCTTGACACCGAGAAGCGTGATAATATCGACATATTGAAAATTGCTCGGACAAAATTTTATGAAAATAAAGTTCAGAAATGTTTATTTCTGAACCCCATAAAATTATGTTACAAGTTTAAACGTATAATAAACTGTAACAATTAAAAACTAAACGACTATTTGTTAAATTATGTGTACCTGAAATATTTCCGGTTCATTATATTTTCATTCACTGCATTCAGCATTCAAATATTATTAGTGAGGTTACTTTGAGAATGCTTACCTTTTGTGACGGATTTCCGGATCTGCCTTTTGGTCTTTAAGGAACCACTCTTCTCAGAATTGTTACATGTCGATGATGGAACGGATTCACCCATTTCGTCACTATAAAAGACAATATTTATTCTAGCTATTTAATTTTTTGAGTATTTATAGGGATTTATGGCACGTAAAGTACTAGTTTCAGTTTATTGAACCATTCTCAAAGACATGACAGTGATTTTATTATTGTACCTACAATTACTATTGTTTTATATTAAAAATATGGTACTGATATTTTACATTGCGGGATCATATTGGACAGACAGACAGACAGACAGACTGCATCATCTGCCTATCAAAATACAAAACCAAAGACACTCGCAATTTTCAGAATTAAACGTTCAGATAAACAGATTTTCTGGTAAATGTGCTTTGATGAATAACTCTTAAATATTGTCAAACTTATTACGCGATAGCATTTCCGTAAATAACACTAACACTGCTAACACTTGAATGTTACGAAATTAATGCTATGTTTATTACAATTGTATAATTGGGTAAAATGAAATGTTGATCCCCACAAAGTTCTATTAAAGTTGAGGCACAGTCTAGTAACAGAACTAAATTGTTCTACAAAGGTTTGGTTATTGCATCAAGATTGTATCAACTGTAGGTAGAAAATGTTAAATGTAATATTATGATTAATTTAGGGATCTATTTTTTCCGTAATAATTTGTTTTGTTTTTATGTAAAACTAAACAATTTTTGTATATGGGGTTTAATTTTAATCTATGAGAAAATTTTATTATATCGTTATCCGTAACTAGGTCCATACCTGTTGCTTACATAAATAAATAAATAAATAGGACAATATATATTCCTTACATATACCTAAATGCTGCTTGAGTTTTTACTGGTTTAAAGAAAATCCGACAACACCATAATGGTATCTATTCTTGGAACAAGATGATTGATCGATATTTATATTTATTCAGTATTGTGCTCCTCATTTCCTAAACAATATTCCAATACTTACCCACTGACTAATTCATCCTTGATGTGAATCTCCTCGCATTCAACATTTGCAGTATCTTCTTTTTTTGGGTCCTTCAGTACATTCTTATCAAAATTTGTACATTCTTCCTTAATGAGCTCGACTGTATAGTTTGTAAATTTGAGCAAGTCAATAAGGTTAACTGAAACTGCATGGTCAGCCTCTGTTTGGCAATAATTCTTAATCCTTTGCTCTACCTCTTGGCAGGTCTTCATAAATTGATTTAATTTTTTCATCCGACTCAAACACAGCTCACAGACTTGCGGCTTGTGAACACTGTTTATATCCTGCAAAAATTCTAACTGTAAATATAAAAAAAATAGAACAAAGATACTAAATATACTCAGGCAATAATTAAAATATGGACTTTTGTTGAAGATAGGAACTTGAATTGACATGCTAAATAATGAAAAATAATAAGGTAGTAAAGCAGTGATTTGAGGTTTGGGTTGAAATAATACTGTCACATCTATTAGAAACACCAGCCATACTAACATTCTCTTCAATAAAAGACAATGTAGAAATTTAAATAATCAGATCACCTACCACATGAGGCAAACAATTTGCTATTATATCTTTCAAATATGTGTTGCAGTCGAGAGCCTCATCTTCTATGAGCGACATGCACAACCGGCATATTTGTCTATTCTCCAAGTTTACATTTGCCATTGCCGTACCCTTCATATCTCCTTGAAAAACTTCCTTGATATCTACCGGGACGTTGGCATGCACATAGGTGGAAATGCAGTTATCCACGTGAAAACAAGTGGACTTAAACTCAAAACCACTCTGGAGTTCATCCATACACCTGCTGCATACAACAGCATTGTCTGATATATGCAGGTCCTAAAAACAGCAATAGTCTTTCAACGTAAAAGTAGTTAATTATTTCAACAAACACATACAACATTAATCAGTAAAACTTCCAATATTTCCTTTTTCTTTTCTCCGATAGCCTCAGCTTCCCCAGCCGGTACTATATCAAGGCAAAGCCTGCAAATTTGTTTGTTGTCGCCCATTTCCATTTTATATGATATATTAAGTGGATTTTTGCTCAGGCACAAATTTAATAGTACAAAATGTATCTATAAGAGGCAAACGTTATGTAAACCACATGCACATATTATCCAACACCCATCGAGAAACCAGAAAAGGAGTACACAAATTTAATATTTTTTCCATGGACAGTATTCGCGATTCTTACCATAAATTAAATTTTTATTAGTATTAGCACAATTTGTCATTATTTCTTACATATGCCAGAAACTTAAGTGCTTAAAACGTCAAAAAAATTAAAGTTGCTCTTCTTCCTCTCATGCTGGGTCTTGGGTATAAATAATTAGGAATCAGAAGAGGGAGCCCTATTATATGACAAGTAATTCATTTGAACTATCCCGCTTAAAACGTCAAAAAAATGAACGGTCTTCTTCTTTTCATGTTGGGTCTTGGGCATAAATAATTCGGAATCAGAAGAGGGAGCCCTATCATATGACTAGTAGTTCATTTGAATTATCCCGCAAACAATATACTGGAATATGAGTACTATCTCCGTGGTACTATCAGAGACTTAATCACGCAATCAATGTTAATAAATACTAAATGTACAAAAATAAGATATTATCGTACAAGTAATACTTGAATTATCGGAAAATTATTTGGTTAGAACATGCATATAGGTACTAGCCCCTCAATAATTGTCCGTTTGAGTCAAATCAGCACCTCACGACTTACCTCAATGACCATCAAAATGGAAATGGGCACCATATAATTGGGGGTGACATAAATACTAATACTGTTATGGAATAGTCTTTGCGTGCACGATATATTGAAAATTCTAGAGAAAATCTGCACAATCCGGCAATACCGCATCCGACATGTGGCAACCTGGCAACTTAAGTGCGATATACAACCCCCCCAGAGACCAAGCCACAACTGTCTAGGACTTCAAATAACGGAGATACGCCCCATGGCCCTATTTAGAATAGTTGCGCCAATTGCGATATAAGAACACGTGAGCTACCCCCTGCAGAACTCCTCGAGACGCCCTGTATACAATCTAGAATAATCGAGAAGCTTACAGAAGTTTCCAGAACCTTAAAAATAGTATATACCGGCCAGCCGATCGTTGCATTAGTCAGCTTAGTTTAAACGTTTTTAAGAAACAAGACCAAGTAACAAGATAGTGTTCAGTAGTGACTTGTCATTGTAAAGAACATTGCCTTGTGTTTTGAAGTCAATAAAGTGTATTTGGATTCTGGACAGTACCCCTTATTATGGGAAACCAGTGGCGTAACAATACATTAAAAATTTAGTAATGAATTAATTTAGTAATGAATATTTAAATATTTTAAACGAAGAGTAATATTGCTAGAATACATAATAACATTAACTGGAATACAAAATAAGGAGAATCATGTATAGATCTTTTATTTTTAAAAAATATTAAAACTAAAGTTACACGCAAGGAGAACTTGAAAATCCATTTAAAATTTAGATATTTATTTTCCTCTCCGGTCTGGAATTACGATGCTTCGCCATGTGTCGGATCAAATTACACTTCTGCCATGTCTCGTATTCACAATTCTCACACTTGTGCATCTCTACCTCCGATTTGTCCTTGTGTCTCAGATTATGTATGCGTAGGGAGGACTTAAAATCCGTTTCAAACGGACATTTATCACATTTAAATTTTCTCTCCGCTCTGGGATCACGATGCTTCACCATGTGCTGCATCATACTATACTTATACCTGGTCTCGAAGTCACAATTCTCACACTTGTGCATCTCCACCTCCGATTTGTCCTTGTGACTCATATTATGTTTGCACAGGTACGACTTAAAATCAGTTTCGTATGAACACTGATCACATTTAAATTTTCTCTCCGGTTTCGGATCACGATGCATCAACATGTGCCGCAATATATTTCTCTTATGCCTGGTTTCGAATTCACAATTTTCACACTTGTGCATTTCCACTTCTGACTTGTCTCTGTGTCTAACCATGTGCAGTGTCAAAGTATACTTTCTGTCAGTTTTGAATGTGCATTCTTGACAACCAAACGTCTTAGTACGCCCCCTGGGAGCGTCAGTAGAAAAATGCTTCTTCCCTGCAAGTGCAGGAACATCTTATTATCATTTACTTAAGAACGGAAATGCTATAACTACTATTAGCTACACAACAAATTAAATAATATAAAAAAAGTAAAGCCAATATTAAAAATTTAATGTTAAAAAAACATGTCTAGTTTAAGATGTTCTAGTTACTATATACTACATAAATTTAGACTTTAATACTTGTTTTGTGTACCTAACGCTACCTCTTTTGTAGGGATGGAGGTTTTATAATATATATAAATATATCTATATCTATAATTTTTTATACTTTATATCTATTACTCTAAAATATGCAATATTAAAAACATACAGTTCATTTATTAAATTATGTGTATCTGAAATATTTCTGGTTAATTTTATTTCCTTTCACTGAATTCAGCATCCAAAAATTATTCTTGATGTTACTTTGAGAATATATGCTTACCTTTTGATGCAGATTTCTTGTTTTGCCTTTTCCACTTAAAGGAACCGCCCTTCACGGAATTGTTACATGTCCCCAATGGAAAAGAATCATCCATTTCTTCACTACAAAAGACAATATTTAAGTACCTCTGATTTTTTTGACTGCTGGTTTTATTTCCTTGAGTATTTATGGGGATTTCTGGTAAGTCAAATAAACGTTTTGGAAAACCCTCCTCAAAGACATGACAATAATTTTGTTACTGAATAGTTACTTTTGTTTTATTTTAAATATATTGTATTGATATTTTTCATTGTGGGAAGATATTTGACAAGACAGACACCAGGACTGCATCATCTGCCTACCAATATAAAACCAAAGACGCGGTCAAATCTTCAGAGTTCAATTTTCAGATTAACAGATTTTCTGTTAAATGTGCTTTTGACAAACAACTCATAAATATTGTCAAATTATTTTTTTTTTACAAATTGATACATGGCTGACGATGACCGCTTCTTCAGATAGGCGTATAGGTTGTTAGGTATTATCAAAAAATATATATAAATTTCGAGGTAATAAACTATCTGTGTGCCAAATTTCATCTAAATCCGTTTCAAAGCCAGAATAGAAGCCGGCCGGTGTGAGGAATTGAAATTTGTATACGCTCAGTCTTACGTTCGATCGCGTATGACGTCTGACCGCGTTACATTGAGAAATTAAGAGGAAACATCCTGTAGATAATCTCACAGGAATCCTATGTCCTTTTCTGTACCCCTAGCAATGTGTGTACAAAATTTCATGATGATCAATTAAGTAATTAACGCGAGAAAGCGTAACAAACAGAAACCAAACAAACAAACGGATATTCGCATTTATAATATTAGTTAGGATCAATACTGAAAATATTCTAGTTTTCCTAAGGTTTACATCAGAATTGCACTTAATTAATATGGTTCCATATCACAAAGAAAAGCGTGTAAGGACCTTGAAAATAATTAACTTTGCTCAGGGTCACATTTCTAGAGGTTAAGTTATAGCCTAAAACCTAATCTTTCTCTATGAGCCGGCATGTTTTAATCCTCAAAATCTTCATTCTAATCCCACTTCTGACTGTAGTAGAGAAAAAAATGCTTTCAAACGCACATCAGTTTGAAAACTCGAAAAACTGATTTGGGTAATATGCAAGGTAATTTAATTGAAAATCGCCCATACAACCCCTAGGCTAAAATTATATGGGGTATTTTAAATCGATATTAAAAAAATAGAGAACATTTTCCTGTGAAGACGGGACATTCGTCAATTTCAACGATTTTTGCATCAAGATTTCACCACCCTGTAAAATACCATTGAAATGAAGATTCTGAAGATTAAAACATACCGGGTTATAGAGAAAGTATTTGGTTTTCATATGCTGAAAACCGATTGAAAATCCGTCTACTATTTTTGGAGTTACAATAGTAACAACATGGACAATAAATTTTATATACGAGGATTGATCATTAAGTTCCAGGACTTTTTGAATTGCTTGGCAGCGTCGTAACGGAGCGCAGTTGGCAATATTGTTTAGCGCGACTCAGTCCAAGCACTGCTGTTTGTGTTTTTAGTGTTTGACGACTTTTCGATATTTTGCAGGATGAATTTAAACGAAGAGCAACTTGTTTCCTGTTAAACTGGGTAAAACTTTAACTGAAACTTTAAAAATGTTGCAAGAGGTCTTTTTTTAAGCCCAGGAATGCAACATTTCATTCGGTTCATGTCAATAAATCTTAACCCAAAACCTGACCATGCGCCGTGTGGCTGCAAAGTTTGTGAATGGCAAACGATGAAGAAAACTTTTTGAAACGTATCATCATTGGGGACGAGACCTGGAGAAACACAAGGTCCAATTGTCTCAATGGAAGTTAAGAACCTCCCCGACACCCGAAAAAGCATAAAAAATGGAGTGACTGTCATCCCTTAGCCCCCCTACTCACCAGACCTAGCCCCTGTGGACTTCTTCTTGTCTCCCAAACTCAAAGGACTTTTAAAGGGCGTGTTTGAAAAAGAGGTTTTACTCGATTGAAAACATTAAATTGCAAATCGCAAATTTGTATGTATTGGATAGTCAAACTCATCCTCAAATCTTGTAATCAATAATAGCGAATAGGAAATTAGATATCCCTTGACCCTTACTTAACACTGCCTAAATATTGCTTCAGTTCCGACAACGGCCAAATTGAACCTATTCTTGGATAAGGATGATTTATCGATATTTATATTTATACATTATTGTGCTTCTCATTTCCTAAACAAAAACAACAACGCAATACTTACCCACTGTCTAATTCATCCTTGATGTGAATCTCCATGCATTCAATGTTGGCAGTATCTTCGCTTTTGGGGTCCTTCATTACATTCCTATCAAAATTTGTATATTTTTCCTTAAGGAGCCCGCCAACTCTAGAGTCCTTAAATGTGAGCAGATCTTTAAGGTTAACTGAAACGGGAATCGTATGGTGCGCCACCGCTTGACAATAATTATTAATCCTTCGTTCTACCACTTGGCACGTCTTCATAAATTCATTTAATTTTTTCATTCGACTAAAACACAGCTCACAGACTACTGGCTCGTGAACTGTGTACATATCCTGCGAAAATTCTAATTGTAATTTTTATATTTCATCATGTCGACTGATGTAAGATTTTTCCTATCAATATTTTTAACTTGTGACAAAGGTATAAAACGTGGAATGATAGTTAATTGGCTCCCATCACTGGCAAATCATCACAATATAAACTATCATGTCTCAAATTGATAAATAAAAATCACGAAAGACAGTAAAGTAGTAATTTCAGGTTAGGGTTTCAAGTAATACTTCTATATCTATTGGAAACACCAGCCATACTAACATTCTCTGGCATAGAAGACGTACTTGACAACCTGAATGTAGAAATTTAAATAAACAGTACCTACCACATTAGGCAAACAATTTGCTATTATATCCTTCAAAGATGTGTTGCAGCCGAGAGCCTCATCTTCTATCAGCGACATGCACAACCGGCATATTTCTCTATTCTCCAAATTTACATTTGCCATTGCCGTACCCTTCATATCTCCTTGAAAAACTTCCTTGATATCTACCGCGACGTTGGCGTCCACAAAAGTGGATATGCAGTTATCCACGTGAAAACAAGCGGATTTAAACTCAAAACCACTCTGGAGCTCCTCCATACACCTACTGCATGCAATAGCATTGTCAGTTATATGCAGGTCCTAAAAATAGCAATAGTCTTTCAACCTAAAAGTGGTTTTTTACTTCAAACACGCACAAGTTTAATCAGTAAAACTTCCAGTATTTCCTCTTTCTTTTTTCCTATAGCCGCAGCGTCCCCAGTCGGTACTATATCAAGACAAAGCCTGCAAATTTGGTTATTATCCCTCACTTCCATTTTCTAATAATATATTATGCGGATTTTATCCTACGCAGATATAGTAAACAAGATACGGAAGTTCTCCAATAAAAACTGAATGGTATATTTCATTCTTCTTCTCAAACTGGATCTTTGACACAAATATTCAGGGATCCATTTGAACTACCCAACAAACAACTTATTGGCTTACTAAACAGAGGATGTGAAAGAAAATGCATACATTAGTTAGTACTTTGCTTTTTTGCGATAAGCATCATTTAGGTACTTACCACAACATGAAGATAACCCTGAATAAGTGGGAAGCATTGAATGTACTCTGAAATCTGGAATTATTTTTTTGTTTTAAAATCTGGGAGAATGAGATGCAGTATGCGTCAAGTGGTATAACCACTGTTTAAGATATACTAAACTGTGGTATAACTAGAGTATGTACTAGAGTAATTTAATAATCTGAAAATAATATTAAGAAACCGACTGGTGATCCTTGCCAGACCTCATAACATGTACACGTATCTTAAAGTATGTAAACAAAAAAAAAGCAGAAGCTGCGGGATTCGAAGTTAACACCTATGGAATGCCATGCATACCCTCTATTGGCTGCGCTACCGATGAGATTACCAATCGCCTGATGAACTAAATACACGCTTCGCAAAAGAGGGATAAAGCTCCCTCTTCTGTGACAGAGTCAACACAGACATAATTTTCCTTGGTTTGTTTTTTTTTGTATATTTTAGTTCTTTATCTATAATTTTTTTATTATTATTATTATCACTTACACACAGTCGTATATCTGAATATATATTCGGAAGCGAATCATTTAGAAGTTGTACAAGTTCTTGCGCTTTTATTGGGGGGCTCTTCAAAATGATGTACAATCTATTTAATTCACACATTTTGTAATTTGAGCTTGTTTCCACACCACCCGTGGGGTAGGCCTACAAGGCAAACTACTTAAACAACTTGCGAAAAAAACGCGCCGATGGCGCCACCCCAAGATCGATTAAATTAGATATGTTGCCTCGTAACTTACAATCCGATCTTTGTATAAATATTGCTAATATAATTTATTATATTGTCCTATCAAAAGTCTCCAAATATAATCATATAATGTTATTAAATAGTATTTACACATAAAAATCACCAAATAACTCGGGAAACGCTGAGATACTTGAAAATAAACTGTCAGACGTCTGTCAAAATTTAATCGATCATGGCTCTACCCCCACGACAAAATCCGTGTTTGCGGAAAAATGTGTAGACGACAAAAAAATATCAAATCTAAAGTGACACATGAATTTGGTAGAGGTGATTCCGCGCTACAACATTGACTGCAATTACTTTCTATGTCAAACCATCAGTTTTATAGATATTCGCTTTGCAAAATGGCGTAAGACAGATTTTTCGGTGATAGTTAGCTCTCAATTCAAACGCCGATAAAAGCAAACCAGTGGGGGATAGGTTAATAAATAATAGAACACTGTTTGCGTAAATTTTAATATAGAACAGTTACGTTTTTATACCCTTTCCCGTCAGAGTGATGGTTTCGAAGAAAAACGAGAAAAATGTAATTGATCGAGGGTAATTTTTGGAAAAAAATGTGTACAGTTTCTAGCTTTTACACCTATAAACTATCCCTGTACACAATATTATTTGTACAAGAATTATTTCTTCTATTTTCTGCAGTTTTTCCGGCTAATTAATGTCGACAAGCTTTTATTGAGCCCAGCAAGGAACATTATCTAGGTCAAACAGAACAAAAATTAATAATACAGAAACATAATTGATAATTGCCAACACAAATGTTAATTCTTCTTACGATATCAGTAGCATGTATAAATATAGCTTTTTAAATAATATAATGCAACTAAATTAATGTAATATAATGTAATTTAAAATTCCACTACATATGTTTAATATTGCTGAATTGCGGATTGCTTTGATCCAGTTAATTTAAAATAGGTGGCCGTATAATCGTCTATACTAAAAATACCAATGACAATCATAATAAGAAACTATTATGATTTATCATTTTTGCACAACGCTCACAGCACAGCCTGCACAGAAGGCCAATGCAACAGTACAGATGCACCAAAGTTGTATGATTACCAAAATAATACTTAATCAGCACTAAATGCCGTGCATTTAAAACGGTTTGCCGGTCCCAGGCTATGCCTCAGTTGGCTGTCTATGTGCCAGATCATGCTATTCTGCTCCTTCATTTCAAAGTGGACTTTTTATACTTGGGCATCTCCACTTCCAACTTGTGGTTTTGTACGAGACTGTGCCTACATAGACATAACTTAAAATCCGTTTTATATGAACATTTAACTCATTTAAGTCTTCTTTATCATTCTCCGCTTTTGGATGACGATGCTTCAGCAGAATATGTTAGATTTTATTTAAACCTGGTCTCGTATTTACGGTTCTTATACTTGAGCATTTCCACCTCTGATTTGTCCCTGTGGTTGAGAATATGCTCGCATAGGTTTGACTTAATATCTGTTTTATAAGGAATTTATCACATTAAATTGCTATCTACATTTTAGGATCAAGCATATGTCTAATCATATCATATCTATACTTGGTCTCGTATTCACAATTGTCACACTTCTCCATCTCCACCTTTTAAGAGTCTTTCTTTCTCTCAGATTGTGCCTGCGTAGTTTCCACATTACAGGCGTTTCATATGGACACTTGTCACATTTAAATGTTAGTCTAGGATGATTATGTGTCACCATGTGCCTGTTCATAAAACCCTTATGCCTAGTCTCGTATCCGCAATACTTACACCTGTGCGTCTCCACCTCCACCACCGATTTGTCCCTGTGCGTCACACTATGCTTACGTAGGTTCGCCTTAAAATCCGTTCCATATGGACATTTATCACATTTCAATTTTCCCTCCGCTTTGGGATCACGATGCGTCAACATGTGCTGGATCATAATGCCCGTAAGCATGGTCTCGTATTCACAATAATCACACTTGTGCAACTCCACTGATCTGATACACGGGTTGTCTTTGTGTATCAGGTTATGCCTGAGTAGGTTCGCTTTTAAATACGTTTCATATGGACATTTATCACATTTAAATTTTCCCTCCGATCTGGGATCACGATGCGTCACCATGTGATGATCCATACTACTCTTATCCCTCGTCTCGTAGTCACAATTCTCACACTTGTGCATCTTCGCCTCTGACTTGCCTTTGTGTTCGAACATGTGCTGTGCCAAGATGTACCTCTTGTCAGTTTTGAATGTGCATTCTTGACAGCCAAACGTCTTACTGCGCCCCTTGTGATCATCAGAAGAAAAATGTTCCTTCCCTGCAAATGTAGGAACATCTTATGTGCATTTACTTCAGAACGGAAATGCTAGAACTACTATTACCTAGACATTAAACTAATTAATGCAAAAAAAATAAGATAATATTCAAAATTGTACATTAAAAAAATATGATAGTACTTCTCGTTACTTCACACTATAATCTTTAGAAGTTAATACTCTTATGTGAACTTAGCGGTGCCATTACTTTTGTACAGATGGAGAGCACTAAATCCATTTTAATAATTACACTTAAAGCTACCTTAGGATATGATTATTTTCATATCTGCAATATTAAAATTATAACGACCATTTGCCAAATTATATGTACCAGTAATATTTTTGGATAATATTATTCCCGTCCACGGAATTCAGATTTTGAATATTGTTCATAATGATACTTTGAGAATATCTGCTTACCTTCGGATGTGGATATCCTGATCTGCATTGTCGAACCGCTCTTTTCGGATATGTTACATACCCCCGATGGAATGGAATTGCCCATTTCTTCACTATAAACAATATTTTATTATGTATGATTTTAATAATTTCTTTGACAGCATGCTTGATTCACTTAAATATTTATGGGGACTTCTAGAATGATAAGTAAACTTTTCAATTCATTCAACCATCCTCAAGCAAAGGACTAAAAATAATTATATTATTGAACAATTACTCTTGTTTTATATTAAAAATATTTTAATGATATTTTGCAGTGTGGGAAGATATGTGAGAGACAGACAGTCTGCAACATCAAATTTCAAAGTGAGTTTAAAGTTCAGATGAACTGATCTTTTGTTAATTGGGCATTAGACAAATAACAAATAACTGAAAGTCGTGGAAGTCTAGTAGCAGTTAATAAAACTTTAATTAGTGAAGTTTAAGTAGTTTTTTAGTTATTTTTAGTAGAAATGTATTCTTATTAATATAAGACTAAATTGTTTAATTCAAAAGTATGCAGCACACCAGATTAAAGTGCAAAAAGCAACTTTTACGATACGGGGTATTGGGTTTATATTAATTATAGATTTGTATTCGAATTTTATATTGATAGGGGATATTTTCTAAAGATCTATTTAATGCAACGGAATTTAATTTTAATAATCCCTGTTTAAAACCAAAATTTAAAATAGATACCTAATCCGATTTAAGCTTTTCAACTACCTGTAATAATTATCATTTTAAGATTGACTAATTATTTGTAATTAAACAACCGAATGGTTAGAAATTTCTGAATTAGTTTTCGGAAGCCAAACCATTAAAAAAAAAGAAAAAGAAAACTACCTATAAATATATTTTCAAGAAAAGAAAACCATGTATAGTGGTAAAACTAAAATACTCGAATTTTTGATTAACTTATTATCTGGTATCATTCCAATATTTTAGGTGTAAACATACCTCGTAAATGTATACATTATGATCCAAACGACCAATAAATCCCTTCAAATTAAACTATTTATGACTATGGTGTTCTATATTCTAGAATACTTTCTAGCAAATTAAAAAAATAATATAAGAAAGTTCAAAAGGTCAGTTGATATATTTTTTTCAGATGAAACCAACTCGAATAGATAAAATTTTGTCTATGGCATTGAATGAAATAGAAAATGATCAAGAAACTCCTATTGTTGTCAATAATATTCCTGAACGTACGTGAACGTAATGAATTTAATAGTCATTACTACCAAGTTAATACCTCTGGTATCCTAACACCAGTAATAGAAAATCCGCTTTTTGAAGATATTTCGGATCCTAATTTTATCCAAATTCACTCTTTATCTCAGGAGAATATTTTACCCCAGCAGTTCCAAAATAATGCAGCAAAAAATTTACAGTAAATGAACTTTTTTCCCGACGAAGTTCCCGAAGTCTTGGTGGAATCTAATTCTATAGAAGATGATCCAGATTATGATCCTGAACAAATTTCTGAATCTGCAGAAGCATCCGTTAATTAAGAAAATGAAGCACAAAGTACGACAAGTGCAGATGAAAATGCACGGCAAGGTGAAAGCACAAAAGCGGGAACGAGAAAAAGGAAAGCAGATAAAAACAACTGGAACAGGTTAAAAACAAAGTCTAGAAGAATGCATGGAATGGAGTACACCGGTTTTCAAAGAAATAAAAATAAATTCTATGGAATTAATAGACCCAGCAGAAAGATGGGAGATAGATGTACATCTTTACCATGTCAGAAATCAAAGAAACACTGTTGTGCCGCATTTTCAGAAGAGAGAAAACTTATGTTCCAGACTTTTTGGGAAAAAATGTTTAGCTGAATTAAAATGAGCAAGTATTTCTACGATTACTTATCAGTAATGACTGTTATATTCTTTTGATGTATATTCTATGTACCCCCTGCATCAAACAATAAAACGAACTGGGTCTTAATGCTCAATGTAATCAATTTGTATGCAAAAATATATATTCGTAATAGCATGGGTAATAATAGCAATAATCTTGATTTATTGTTTACCAGGATTCGGCCAGTGATCCATTTTCGTTATATATTCATATTTGCCGCGAATTTCGGCCATCATCCAATACGTCATAAATATTACGGCCATTAGTATATGCTAGAAGTTGGTCGAGATACAAAGCAGTGTTTCTGTAGTGACAAATTATCATTCTTGGCCCAAAATGCTAATTATTTTGTTCCTACAACTTGATATATTGATACACTCAAATTGCGTTATTGTACTATAGTGCTTTCGGTTGATATAAAACTAATGGAATGCGGTGCTCAATGGCACTCGCTATTATCCTAATATAGGAAATAAAGTAACAAACAATACTCTTATCATTCTCGTAGAACAGAACAGCTGCCCACAACTGCATGGCGTAAGGGGCAAATTAAAGACTGGCTGGAAGAAAGAAACATTGAACACGATGATTCACTACTTAAAGCTGAATGGTTGACACTGGCAAGGCAACATTTTCCAGCTTTCAAGAAGTATGTAGTGGATGAAATGGCCAAGAGGGATGGAGGTAATTCGATTACCTCCATATCACGCGACCTGAACCCAATTGAGCTTATTTGGGCGCAAATAAAAGGGAAAGTTGCTAGAGAAAATACAACATTTTACTTAGCCGATGTGAAAAAACTTCTCAAAGGTGCAATCAAAGAAGTAAATGCGGCCAACTGGATAAAATGTATAGACCATGTGAAGAAGGTAGAATCAACAATGTGGAATCTCGATATTATGATGGATATTCCCGTTAAACCAGTCATAATAAATGTAAATGAAGACAGTAGTGAAAGTGATTTTTTTTCAGATAGTGAATAGTGATATATGAATTTCTGAGTTTTGTGAAGAGTGCTACTAATAAGTGACAGTGAAATATACCAATGTGAGTGTAACTATATGTGCACATAATAACATATCCCGCAAATTGGTGAGTTAATTTGTCATAAATTTTACTAACAGTCTTACCTGTACTAATAATAAGTAACCTAACCACGTTCTATCCTGGCAAGGGGCGCCCTTACCTCCGCGTGGTCCTTGCTGGGCAATAACAATTTAATTTCTTTCTTTTATTTTAAAGTGTTATTGGCTAAATTGAGCACAAGTTGTACACGCAGCATGTAAAATTTTTTCAATATAATTTAAATACATTCAAAACTAAATAATTTTTTGGCTTAAAGTTTTGCAAATGAATATGACATAATAAGACATCTTTTGAAGTCACTTCACCTTGGTTGCCCATGATGATACGCCCCTGAGCAGTAAAGCCAGTAAATCCCCGGCTTCTTCATGCAGGTGGCATGTAAAATACAGCCTTTTAAATAATATAATGGGACTAAATTGATGTAACATAGTTACATCATGTAATTTCACTATATTTGTTTCACACGAGGCTTCATTTGATTGATTGATTTTTAAGTGAATGCTCATACACGGCATTTGATAAAAATTGTGCTCGTTGTCTTTTATCAAAAACCGAATGAATAAATGAGTGCCATTGCTGAGGTAATCGGGTATGTGGATTATCTATTACACTAACAGTAGTTTTGCTTAACTTGCGTTTAGATCTTGTGCCATCTTTAATTTATATGTCCTGGTAATTGTCCTGGTACTGGCGTCATCAAGCTAGAAGACACGAAACTCGCGCGCTCTTAAGGATGAGCATATTGTCAAATGAGGCGCAAATAGAAAAATCATTATCTCACGAATGGTTAACACTTAGTCTTCGTTATTTTTTATAAACATTTTCAATGTATTAGCTATATTTCATTCGATATATGTATATCGGAAAAAATAATACTTCATATAGTTGTGTCCACATTTTAATTGCATATGTTAAGTACATATTTCATCAATTTTCAATTTGGAATTCATTTTTGAAAAAATGATACATATTTTTAAAACTTAGTAGACACTATCGGAAACGCTGTAGTTTTTTGTACGTGATCCAAAATTTCAGATCGATAGTGAAACCAGTTTCGGAAATATGGTGATATATCTCAAAAAACATATATTATTAATTAGCCATTTTTCTTAGAACAACCCTTATAAAAAAACACCCTCCCAGTACGATTTTTGTACGACCGATGGAAATAGATATTCCAATAGGTAAGTAACAATTTAGGACAGGTAGCTCTTTACCTTAAAGCGTTGAATGAGAAATTATAAAGAGGCGCAACGCTTATGGCGAAATTCGTGCCCAATCTACAAGCTTAACGCCCTGTAACTTGGAAATTAAAGCCTTAATAAAAATCTTTATAGGGCAAAATATTCTTAGGTTCAGACAAGGAATACAGTCCTTTACGTTCGACCTTCCGTTATGTTACATCCTGTTTTACACTGGTGATTTTTTGGATCCAAGATTTGCCAGTCTGTCGAAACAGTTGTTGTAACGACGTTTCAGTTTGTCCGTTTTGTGACTAAATAGTTTCGATAAGAAGAGAAAACAGTCACAAACAATAGGTTATCGATAGATTGACAAATTTCGGAACCAAAGAGCTGCTGTTACCTAATATATCTCAGATCCAAAATTGTGCACGCATATCCCCATAAGCGCTGCGCCTCTTTATAATTTCTCACTCAACGCTTAAAGTGACCTCGAAATACATTTATAGAGGGTTTTAGGCTGGTAAGAACTCTATTAAGAGGTACTGATTCCAATTCAATAATTAATCTGTGAAGATTTTCATGGAATTTGTTTTTAATCAATGACGACACTCTTTCATAAATAATATCGAAATTTAGTATGCTACTATTAGGTACAATTTGGCATATAATTTACATACAATACAATTTGGTACATAAAAATTCTTAATATGATACATGATGCCGTTATGTAGAAGAAGATGTCTCCTGGCCTGGTTTTGTGACTACCAAAATATTACTTAAACAACACAAAGTGCCCGCACATATAAAAAGGTTTGTCTGTCTCAGGCTATGCTTCAGCATGTGCTAATCTCATTATTCGGCTACCTCGTTCCAAAGTCACACTTTTACACTTGTGCATCTCTACCTCCGATTTGTAGTTGTGTACCAGATTGTGCCTGCGTAGGAATAACTTAAAATCCGTTTTATATGAACATTTATCAGATTTAAAGTTTTTGTATACTTTTGTCTTTTTTTGTCAAATTATGACTGCATATGGAGGAATTATGACTTAGTATCAACTTCATATGGGCATTTATCGCACTTAAATCTTCTCTCCGCATTGTAACCACGGCGTGTCAGCATGTGCTGGATCATACTCCTCTTATGACTGGATTCCAATCCAGAATTATCACACTTGTGCATATTAGATTTGTCTTTGTATATCATATTATGCCTGCTCAGGTGCCCCTTAAAATCCGTTTTATATATACATTTATCACATTTAAATTTCGTCTCCACTTTGAGATCAAGATGCTTCACCATGTGCTGGATCGCACCTTACGCCTGGTCTCATATTCGCAATTTTCACACTGCATTCCACCTCCGATACGTCTGTGTGTATCAGATTATGCGTGTACAGGTATTTCTTAACCCTAGAACATTAAGCTTCGTAAATTTTACGAAGCCACTTTTCATTATCAGCTATCGTTGAGCGGTTTTGATAAATATCGAGCTAAGGGTCTAGCTATTCTCTTAGGCAGTAATGCTGAATAGTTCGATGGTGTTAGCTCGAATTTAGAGTGACGTGGAATTAGCTATAAGACGAAAGTCGTAAATTTTACGAAAGGTTTTTATGTTTTTTTAATATTGCACAGAACAAAAAAAGCTGAAATACAGATCTAACTTGTTGTATCTGGAAACTTATAATAAAGAGTATGTCTCAACATTGGGAAACAACCACATAATCACACTACCTCAAGCAGAACTTGAGTTAATTACAGAGAACTTTATTTTAGAATCAGAGGACGATTTGTGCGAGTTGCCCTTCGAGAAAAAGACGCATGAGACCTACTTGTGTTCAAACTGTAATACACCATTTTATAACGAACACTGAGGTGATATTTGTAAAGCATGCACTTAGTGCTACCTTCGTTTGTATTGTTTTGATATCAAATAATAAAAAATCAATAAAATAATAAAATTATGCAATACTTGATGGCTCGTAAATTTTATGAATGTTTAGTCTTAAGGTGGTGTTAGAAATATGCTTAGCATTCTAGGGTTAATATCCGTTTCAAATAGACATTTATCACGTTTAACCCTGTCACTGCGCAATAGGTTTTTAGACTCTCTCGCCAGGAGCAATAAAATTTCCGCTTGCGACTATAAGCGTTGGAGCAGTCTCTGGTACATTTTACGTCAACTTTGTATGCATTTATGCTAAAATATCCACTTTACTATATAGTCACATCCCAATGTTAAAAATATACACCATAGATTAATGTATTTATATACTAATTCAGAACGAGGACGGACGTACAGTTGCATATAATTCTTGTGGGTAGCTCCTTTCATGAATAGACCACGCCATCTACATCAGATGGACGAAGTAGATGCTTAGAAAGCACAGCATAAAATCGTCCTGAGCAGTCAGGTCCAATTTAAAAACGACAGGCGAAATAACACGCTCGAGCACCACCGCCCCATTTATTATTTGCGAGTATACACATTTTGAGCAGTAGGAGGCTTAAATGTTCCCTCAGATTTAGGATCATGATGTATCAGCATGTGCCGGAGTATACTCCCCTTATGCCTGGTCTCATAATCGCAATTCTTAGAATTGTCAATCTTCAGCTCTGATTTGTCCTTGTGTATCAGATTATGCCTGCTTAGACGCTCCTTAAGATCCGTTTTATACGTGCATTTATCGCATTTAAATTTTGTCTCCACTTTGGGAGCACGATGCTTCACCATGTGCTGAATCAGATTCCACTTACGCTTGGCCTCGTACTCACAATTATCACACTTGTACATCTCCACCTCTGATTTATCTTTGTGTATCAGATTGTGCCTGCTTAGGCTACCTGAAAGATTCGTTTTATATGAACATTTGTCACATTTAAATTTTGTCTCCGCTTTGGAATCACGATGCTTCACCATGTGCCGAGCCATACTCCACTTATGCCTGGTCTCGTATTCACAATTCTCACAGTTGTGCATCTCTACCTCTGATCTGTCTTTGTGTATCAGATAATGCATGGTTAGGCGCTCCTTAAGATCCGTTTTATATGTACATTTATCACAATTAAATCTTGTCTCGTCTTTGGGATCACGATGCTTTTCCATGTGCCGGATCATATTACGCCTATACCTGGTCTCGTAGTCACAATTCCTACACTTGTGCATCTCCACATCGGACTTGTCTTTGTGTTTAACCATATGTCGTGCCAAATTAAACTTCGTGTTAGTTTTGTATGTGCATTCTTGACAGCGAAACGTCTTAGTAAGGCCTCTGTGATCGTCAGAAGAAAAATGCTTCTTCCCTGCAAATGTAGGAACATCTCATTACCATTTATTTCAGAACGGAAATGCTGGAACTACTATTGCTTATACAATAAATGAATCAAGTACAAAAAAATGTGTAACCAATATTCAAAATTATATGTTAAAAAAGAGAATAGTACACTAATGTCTCACTAGACAACTTTAGAAGTTACTCTTAAGTGGTACCATTTTTGTAGAGATGGACGTATCTCGTTTAGAGCACTATAATAAACATATATTAATAATTGCACTTAATCAGTAATAGTTTGGGAAATATTTCCAATTCTCATTTCTAATATCAAAGTTTCATTTGCTCTACGTTAGGTGATGGATATTTTAATATCTTCAGTATTAAAAATATAAAAAAATTACGTTAAATTACGTGTATCTGAAATATTTCTGGTTAATATTCTCCTCTTTCTCGGAATTCAACTTTTAAATATTAATCATGATGTTACTTTGAGAATATCTGCTTACCTTTTGATGCGGATATCCTGATTTGCCTTTTCCTCATTAAGGGACCGCTCTTCCCGGGATTGTTACATACCCCCGATAGGATGGAATTGCCCATCTCTTCACTAGAAACATTGCCTATTTCTTCACTATAAAAGACAATATTTTGTTATCTATGATTTTAATAATTTTTTTGTAACGTGTTTAAATCAATTAAATATTTATGGAGACGTCTGGTATGCCGAGTAAATAATTCGACTTATTCAACCATCCTCAAGCAACAACCTGGGTCTTAATGCTCAATGCGATCAATTTGTTTAAAAAGAATATATTTGTAATAGCAGGGATGTTTAACTTGATTTATTGTTTACCAATCTAGACGCGATCAAAGTCAAAAGTGCACTACATCTATGCTTCCAAACCAATGAGTCAGATCAGTCTTCTACATCTTCTGATCTTCCCGAGAGAGGTGAGGAAGAGCAGGCTACTTCTGATTTGTGGGCCCATCACAAAAATATTGCACATTAAAGAACAAGCAGAAAAACGGAAGAGAAATTTGACGCATTAACTCAATATTTATTTGCGTCAGTCGGAAGTTTGAAAGATCCACTCGAAATGTGGGATGAAATGAAAATGGTATATCCTAACCTTTACAAAATGCCGCAAAAAATACGTGGTAGCTACTTCCGTTTACAGTAAGAGCTTGCATTCAAGAGCTGGTGTCTCTATGACAAAAAATCGTGATCGATTAACTGGGAAAAGACCATCTAACTTCTTTTCTTAGGGCCTTGTAGTGCCATAATTGCCACACTTACCCTCATTATCTTATTTCTTATTATGTTAGTATTTTAAGGTAAACTATGTCATATGCAAATAATAACCAATAAAGTGCTGACATAGAGACTAGGCCAAGGCCGGCTTATTAAACAACTACGTACCCCCGTTTGTATTGACCTGAATAAACATTATATATACCAGTGTAACTAGGTCAATTAATCATTAATTATTATTAAGCATTAATCGTTGTACGTCTTGCTGTACCTATTACCATTAATCGTGCCTACCGTTCACTAGTAAATTATAAGTACTATGTTGTAATGTACTGGGTTTCAATAAACCATTATCAAAGTGTTCCTACTGTGTTTCCCTTCATAGGTAGTTTTACTCACTATCTGGTGATCTCAATAGATTGCCACTACATGGCAATCCTGCCAGGATAACTGGCAGTGATTACCACTACAGTCTCTTCCGGATAAATTCTCATTTTAACTGTAGTTAAGAAGTTATAGGTTTAAATGTAGTATAATTATGATATAATATAGTGTAGTATGATATAAGTTAGTGTAGGTGTTCTTGTTATCCAAAAATACTTTTTTAAACTGTGACTGTTAGTTGATAGCAGATTCTCATTTGCAATCAGCATCAGCAATAAATGTTTTTTTAGTTTTCTGAGTTAATGTTAACCTAACTGCATGTTGTTTTCAGACTATTGACATTGGCCTTGATTTTTGTATGAAACTAAATTCTAGGACATAACAAAAACATATTTATTATTCAAGTATAAAGAACCATTTTATTGTGTCTTGTCTGTTTTTTCCTACTTTCATAGATCTATTGATATATGGTATATATTGATATATTGTATCCGATATATATCGACATCAATATATACATTGCGAAATATCATTTTGTTCTGTCACCCCTACGCCTGGACATATCTGGTTAACCGCTTCAGTACATATGCGCGCGAAGTCTGTTCTGTGATTACCAAATTAACAGTTAATCAACAAAGCGCCATGCATTTAAGAGAGTTTGGTTAAGCATGGTTTAAAACACGTTTAATATGCATTTATCACATTTCAGTTTTTTCTTCGCTTTTGGATCACGATGCTTCAGCAGCATGTGTGCTGGATCATATTTACTCCTGGTCTCGTGTTCACACTTCTGACAGTTGCGCATTTTTACCTCCGATTTGTCCATATGGCTGAGAATATACTTGCATAGGTTTGACTTAATATCTGTTTCGTAGACCATTTGTCAGATTTAAATATTCTATACATTTATGATCACGATGTGCCAGAGCATATCAAACTTATATCTGGTCTCGTATTCACAGTTCTTGAGCATCTCTATCTCCGATTTACCTTATGAATCGGATTATATGTGCGTAGAGACGTCTTAAAATCCGTTTCATATGGACATTTGTCGCATTTAAATTCTCTCTTCGCTTTGGAATCATTAGGCTTCCGCATGTGTTTCTTTAAACTACTTTTATACCTGGTCTCATAATCACAATTGTCACACTTGTGCATCATCACCTCCGATTTGTCCTTGTGTTTCAAATTATGTGTGAGTAGGGATGATTTAAAATCCGTTTCATATGGACATTTATCACATTTAAATTTTCTCTTCGCTTCCGGATCACGATGCCTCACCATGTGCTGGATCATATTGCTCTTACGCCTGGTTTCGAATTCACAGTTCTCGCACTTGTGCATGTTCACCTCCGATTTGTCCTTGTGCTTCAGATTATGCTTGCATAGGTACGACTTAAAATCGGTTACGTATGGGCATTTTTTACATTTATATTTTCTCTCCGCTTTTGGATCACGATGCGTCACCATATGCCTCATCATGTCATACTTATACCTGGTCTCGTATTCACAATTCTCACACTTGTACATCTCCACCTCCGACTTGTCCATATGTTTCAGATTGTGCCTGCGCAAATACGACTTATACTCCGTTTTGTATGAACATTTATCACATTTTAATTTTTTCTCTGCTTTGTCATCTCGATGTTTCAAAACAGACCTCTTATAACTAGTCTGGAATTCACAATTCTCAGTCTTGTGCATCTCTATCTCTGACTTAGCTTTGTGTCTAATCATGTGTAATGCCAAAATATGGTTCCTTTCGGTTTTGAATGTGCCTTCTTGGCAGCCACACCTCTTACTGTCCACCTTCTGTCTTGCCATGTAATCGTCAGAACAAAAATGCCATCTCCCTGCAAACATAGAAACATCTTATTAGTATTTACTTCACAACGGAAATGCTAGGAACTACCTACACAATAAATTAATTAATGCAAAAAAGTGACAATATTAAAAATTGTATGTTAAACAAATATAATAATGTACTGTTTAGTTGCTTCATACTATACAACTTTAGAAGTTAATGCATAATTTGTTAAATTATGTGTACCTGAAATATTTTCAGTTAATATTCTCCTCCCTCACTAAATTTAGCTTTTAAATTTTAATCATGATGTTACTCTAAGAATATCTGCTTACCTTTCGATGCGGATTTTCGGATCTGCCTTTTTCCCTGTAAGGAGCTCCTCTTCCCGGAATTTGTACCTGTCTCCGAGGGAATGGAATTGCCCATTTCTTCACTATAAAACAATATTTTATTCCCTATGATTATTTTATTCACTTCCTTGACCGCTGGTTTCAATTACTTGAGTATTAATGGAGACTTCTGGTAAGTCAAGTAAACGTTTCGGTTTATTCAACCATGCTCAAAATTGCAAAGTGATTTCAAAGTGCAGATGAACGAGAACATGTCAAGATTTGCTTTTGTTGATAATCAAACTGAGATGGTTATCTAAGTACCACTGATATATTTTAGCAAAATTGTCCTATAGATTAATACAGTCACGTTCATCATTTATACTAGGGTACAGTTTTAGATCATCTGCAAATAATTGTTTCTGCACAGAAACCATATTGTCACATCGTTAACTCTTTTAAAGTTTTTTTAAAGATATGGACCTAAGGAATTCCACTATGGGGATGTGCCAAGTCAACAAATACTAAAATAATCCAAACATTACATTTCACACTGACCTTCAAATCCCATTTGTCACAGAAAAAACAAAAATATTTTCGAGTAGAACATGAGAATACCCACCAAATATATAATTGAATATCCCACCAAATGTCAGAAGAAGACTCCAATGGCAGTGACCATCAGATATGAGAGAGCAAATAGATGAAGACTAGAATGAAACAATAAACCCTACATGGGCTATGAACCCTACAGGGTCTATATACAAATTGAATCTTTTTGTATCAAAGTTTCAAAGTGATAAATTGTTACTAAATGGGAACAAAACGGTTTCTATTCATTTTACTTCCATAATTTTGAATTACAAAGAATCGCATCTGCTTAGAATAAACGATGTCTTTGGAACAAGTCTCGTCTACAAAATTCTTGGGAATTTATATTGATAACACACTAAATTGGGGAACATGTATTAGTGAACTTTGTAAAAAATTATAGTCTGTTTGTTTCGCGCTGCATAGATTAAGAAATATTACAAATAGAAGAATCTTGCTGTCTCATTATATTGCACAATTTTTGGCAAGGGTTCACTATGGCATAATTTTCTGACGTCCACATGGAAAGAATTAAAATGGCCAAAATATGCTCGGTAGCGCTCGTTCCGCAGAAATCTACTCATTACCCAAAATAGTACTTTTGCCAACTGATTATATAAATAGCTATTGTCTATAGTCAGAAATCTATATACTTATAAATAGCCTCTAGTTCTATATAAACTTGTAAGTTCAACATAAGAGAAAGAGCATAACAATAACAAATAAATTTGTCCAAGAGAGAGGAACACATATCGAAAACCGGAACATATATAAGTACATCACTGCAGGTACCTAGCCGCGGTTATATAGGAAGTTATATAGTTGTTATCAAAATGGTTCTGTTACTTTCGGTTACAACACCTGAAGTTATTTAGTGTTACGAAACACAGGTAGTCGTAACTTTTATAAATGCCCCATTTAAGCTCTATAAGGTATTTATAGCGGTAACAGAATATTTCTGTTACCAAACTAAATCATTTTAAGTTATTTAAGATAGGTGATATAGCATTTACGGTAATTATTATATAAAGAAAAATGTTTATTGGGATTACATGCTATACCTTGCAGATTGTATTTTAAAGAGCTGCAAATATTGCCAATAGCATGCATATATATCTTGGAATATTAATGCGTACTAAAACTAACATTTGACAATTTTATTTTGAATAACTTTAACCATATGATAAACGTGGTCAACATAATTTATTAATTCCTACACATAATTTGTCCCTACATGAAAAGAATTCTATATTTATGGGCATTAAACTATACAATAAATTACCAAATAGTATGACAGATCAATAATTTAAAAATTTTAAGACCTATTGTACGTAAACTTTACAGTGTAGATAAATATTTGCAATATATTTTAAATTTGTTTAGGCTTTTGGTAGGTTTTATTTGTTGTTTTTTTTAAATATTTAAGTTATAGTTATTTACTATATTATATGATACGATATGGATAAATCTCTTGAGAGCACAAGAATGTTTAGGCTTGTTGACGGTAATTTGTAAAAGATGTCGGTAGGTACCTTTAAAAATATATACTAAATTGAAATGCCAACTTCCCTCATAAAGAATTCAGTAAACAAATAAAACTGCGTCAACTGGAACAATTTTGTAAAGTTAATGGAACTGGGGGATTTTTTGACAAATGTTCAGCTTCACTAATCGGATGAAATGTTTCCTAAAATTAAATCAATGTTCAAACACTTACGCATCCTCCGTTTCTTCCTTGATATGAACCTCTTCCAATTTAATACTCGCAATGTCCTCTTTTTCTGGGCAGTCCACGACATTCGTATCACTTTCAGCATCTAAACACTCCTCCTTTGTTGTAATACTGATAGGTTGGCTAAATGTGTGACAGATTTCATATTCAAGTAAGTCCGTGAGAACAACTTCCACGCCTAGACCCACGGCCACATCGCGATAGCTTTGTATCCTCTGTTCCGCTTTATGGCATATTTCCATGAATTCGTCATACTTGTTTGTGCTGCTTACACAGGGTTTGCAAATCAGCGGTTCACTGACGGCATTCAAGGTCTAGAAAAATGGTATGAGAAATAACTGTTAATATCAAAAACTGTAATAAATCCATTTTGCATACATAAACCAGTGCGAGGCCAGTGGAGAAAAAAAAATGGCCGATTGTAAATGGCTGGTTCCCAACACGAAGAACTTTTGCCCAGTCCATCTTTTTAAAATTCTAATGGTTAAACGTTCATCTAGAATAACAACTGATAGATTATTCTTAACAGTAAACCCATCATGGAACAAAGAACAATAAAGTGGATGGTACAAAAACACTCCAGTGGGAAAAAACAAACCTTCGAAATGGACTAAAGAAGCCGCAGGGAAGGCAGGATTAAATGCAAAAGATATAAAAATAACAAACCACTCTATACGGTCGACAGCAGTCAGTAACCTGGATAAAGGAGGAGTGGGTGAACAATAATTAATTAAAATTACTGGCCACTACAGCCAACTCAATTAAGCCTTATCTGCAAATGGATAATGAGCATTATTCCAACGTCATAAACACCCTTAGAAGTGACGCCTCAGAACCTCCAGCTAAAAAACAGGAAACAGAAGATCCTGCAGCCACTCCTCAAGCTTCTTACTGTACAGCTGGACCCATCAACAACATTAATGATTTACCTACACCCAACGTTATCAATGAGTTAACAAAGATTTCAAACAATACCCGTACTGTGTACCAAAATTGCAATTTATATTTTAATTGTACCATAAATAATTAAGTTTGTAGTATTTTGTGATTAAATAAAATACATGTTTTTCAGTTTTAAAATTAATACTACATATTTATTATGTATTCATGTATAATATAATAGGTAGTATGTTTTGTAAGCTATGTGTATGCAGAATAATCTGTTACTCATGAAAGTCTCCTCGTCGTCGACTCGAATTTTTGTTGCCACCAGCACTCATGCATCTTGTTAAAATATTACCTAGCAACGTGTTTTTCGATTTTTTTCGGAAAAATGAGAAGCCCTTATGATATTACTTACGAATAAAATATTTATGAGATATTTATGGATGAAATATTTAGATATTAACCATAAAGGTGTTAAAACGACCCTTCAAACCTGCATAATCATTTACATAATCAAGCACAGGCATAACTCCAGTGCTCTGGGAACCATTGTGAATAAGTTGATATATGCATAAGTTGATATAATGCGCAATCATGTTGATTATTTCTAGTAATTAATGTCCTCGTCTGTCGTAAAACTACACACACAAAATGGTAAAAATGTTTACCATGTAAATGGTTTTACATGGTAAAACTATACACACAGAATCCCCACCTTAACCTATTTTGAGAATATTTTGGGAATACTTTAGAGTTACTGGAGTAAGGGGTGACTGAGAGGGAATTAGATAAATACATTTCCACATTAAAAACTAATGGTATCTTAGGGAAAGACAGTATTATAACTAAAATTAAAAAATGCATAGACAAAACCCGTGAATATCTTAGAGCCACTAAAATTATTAGCATCCGTTTAGAGAATACTTTAGAGTTACTGGAGTAAGGGGGTAACTGAGAGGGAATTAGATAAATATATTTCCACATTAAAAACTAATGGTATCTTAGGGAAAGACAGTATTATAACTAAAATTAAAAAATGCATAGACAAAACCCGTGAATATCTTAGAGCCACTAAAATTATTAACAGCAGTTTCCAAACAAGTATTGCCCCTGTTCACATCAAAAACAGGTTAAATTACATACAAATTTTCCCAAGGCAGTGTATTGGATCTAGTACTGGTTTTAGTATTAGCCATAAAGCTTGATATAAAAATGTCTCTTAGGCAACACTGTTTATTTGTAACAGTTTGCAAAACATGTGCATATATAATATAATACACATATAACAATAGAGAGCTGAATAAAAAATATCTATTTATTAATATAATTGTATATATTAATAACAACCGCAACAAGAGATATGGATAAATAAAATCAAATAAAGATAAATCACTTACCACTTCCGGCAAACACTTTCTAATCATAATATTGAACAGAACGGCTTCTTTCGAGTCACTTGTACAACTTAAAGGCTCGTCTTCAATGGACGACATACACAGCTGGCATATTTGAACGTTTTCTACGCTCATGTCTTCATTGGAAGTCGCCCCTTCTTCATTTACATTGCCCAGGAAACTACCCTTGTAGTCGTCGACGTATAAACAATTTGACTTAAAATCGAAGCAATCCTGGACCTTTGTCAGACACGTATTGCATGCGACAGTTTCGTTACTTATATCAAAGTCCTAAAGAACAGTAACAGGCGCTCAGAAGTCGAGAAGGCTTGGTTAAGTTAATATAAACACTTACGATATTAATCAGTAAAACCTTCAATATCCCCTTTTTCGCCCCATCAATATTCTCACTGTCGCCATCCGGTACTGTCTGAAGACATAGACGACAGACCTGTTTGCTAGCGTTGCCCATATCAGCTTCATCTAACGTAAACTCATCATAAACTAATTTAGTACAGTACGAGCGGAGAAAGGTTAATTCTGTGGTTTGGTTTTCTCCAACCCAGTGTTGCTAATGGTAAAGGACAAAATTATGCACAAGTCCCTAATAATTAGTGATAATTGCAGATTACAGAAAAAACCTTTAAAATGGCTATTTATTTACTACACTTGCGTAATATGAGTAATTGTAGATTTATTTACTTTCGTATAACTGACATTTTACTTTAAAACCAACTAACTAGATAATTAGAATAGTTCTTCGGAAGTGGAAAGCCACTTATCCATGTTTTGTACTGTGGTCTGCTGACCATTAAACACGAAAATAACAAAATAATTTAAAAAATATTCTGCTAAGGTCACAATTAGAGGTCCAGGGGAGCAATAAAGTAATATCTAAAATTTAGAAGTCTATTTAATGAACCTAGTCAAACGGTTTTATCCTTACCACAAACACAAAGTCACATGCAATTTGTCTCTGGTCGGAATAGTGCACCTAACCACTGAACATCTACAGAGCACTTGCTTAAATGGGAAGTCTCTCAACTAGAGGTGGGCGATGATTGAACGAGTCGTTCATTTGAACGAGTATTAAAAACGAATCGCGAGAATCGATTCACTGGTTACGAGACGATTCGTTCAAATGAATCGTGGTGGAGTAAGTATTCTATGAAAATCGCGGACGCCGCCGGCGCCATGTCCTGCCTAACTTGTGGCTTGGGCCTGAACCGTTGAATGTGAATGTCCTCGATTCGTGAATCGCTGAATGAATCGTCGGATTGTCGGGTTTAAATGAATTGTGAGTTAATTTGCGCTTCGCATGGTTCGCGAATCGTGATTAAAATGAGTTTAGGTGAAAATGTCGGGATTCGGGAACTGCAACTGAACGTATAGTAGATTTGCGGACGCCAAGTCGTACTAAACCTATAATCGCGCTGAATATTTGTATGATTATTGATTATTTTATATATAATTATATGCAAACTGTCAAATGTCTATCTCTCTATTAATTATAAATTGTTATTTACGTATTTACTACTACTGAAATATAATTAGAAAACCAATTATTTATATTAAGATTGTTTATTTTTGTGATTTATTTAATGTGATTTATTACGCTAATTAGTGTCTCGTGCCCCTATGCACCTGCAAAATAAATAAGACGTTTTAAGATAAGTATCGAGACCCGACACCCGACCCTACCGAATATAAACTAGCAATTGACATTTACAGACACCACGACGCACGTGAGACGTGCCACTGTATTTAACTCGTTCAAATGAACGAATCGTAGGAATCGATTCATTTCTATGGAATGAATCGCGAGAATCGATTCATCTAAAAAGAATCGGATTGCCCATCTCTACTCTCAACCTTCAGTATTCCACTGTGCATAAAACACTGTTGCCGTCCAGCAAACAATTAAATATAATACAGATGGGCAATAAGACATCTAATATTAGCACAGGAGAGAGGTTTGACACGTGACGTCATGTGTTTTCAAATGAAAAGCGCCTGCATTATCAGAGAAATACAGTTTTGCTTTGTAATTTTGGGGTTTCATTTTATTATTATACTCGTTTTATATACTTTTATAATTTTGTTATTGTTTGAGCTTTGCACTGGTTTGGCGTTATTTAAATATTTTTTTCATATTCGATGTCTATGAGAAAAATATTTAAACAACGCCAAAGCAGTGCAAAGCTCATAAAACATAATCTGGCAGGATGCAATCCTGGAAGCGCAGTTTGCTGTGTGGCTAGTTGTACAAGTAATCCAAACGAGGAAACTGAAACCGGGGAGTCCATTAACTTCCAGCTTGCATAGATTTCCAAAAGATCCTCAGGTAAGAAAGCTGTGGAATAAAATGCTATGGGAAGGATGCTTTTAATCCTGATAACCAAGGATTATTTGCAGTAAGTACTTTCATAGAGATTTATGCGTTGTTAATGTAATTAATGCAGCTCCCGCTAAGCATGTCGAGTGTTGCGGCTATATTATTCTTTAGGCTCAGCCTGTACCTTATCTCAGTTTATGTGCTTTTTTACAGTTGAATAAATAAAGGATTTATGTTCAATTAATGTTATTTTATTGTAGAATTTAAATATATATATATATATATATATATATATATATATATATATATATATATATATATATATATATATATATATATATATATATATATATATATATATATATATATATATATATATATATATATATATATATATATATATATACCCATTTAAAATACTTACGTAAGTTTTATTTGCAATCATCACTATTTTCAGGTTGAATTCATAAACTGTATCTGGAGTAAAACTTACACAAATCATATTATTGTTGATAGTACAACACTAATCACAAACTTATTAACAAACTTAACAAGATAACAAACTTATTAAGAAAAATATGTAGGTAGGTACCTATTATTTTTTAAAATTAATTTCTAATTTACACATTTACCATTTGCGAAATTGGATAAAGAAAAATTCTGTATCAGTAGGTGTAGATATTTCACAAAACTGTATGACTGAATAGGTGTATTGAGGTGCACAGGGTAAAAAGGAAATAAAGATAAACTAGGAGGTGCTTACATTTATTATTCAGATTAAAGTACAAAGAGTTTACTATGGAAAATACCTACCAGAAATGCGTATCTGTCTCATTATTCTCGTTATGCATATACTCATAAATTATTTTCACCAATCCTGCATGTGAAAATAAACACGAACATGAAATCTGCACTCTGCTGCCAACCCTCCTTAGCTTTATTATATTGTTTTTAACACACATGCACACAATATTTACCTAACACAGATCAGTAAAATAAAAATATAATTTCTGGCTTCTAGTCTTATTATGAGTAACTAAAAAGTGCATATAAATTAAAATTCTCGCTCATTTTTTAGCAAATTTTATAACACTATTTACATAGCTGCTTTATCTTGCTGGTTGCTGAATCAAATTATTCTGTTATGATAATTCTTTTTACACATTCTCAACTTTTCTATATATACCTATATCTCTCATCTATGTGTTCTGCAATAGAAGTACATCGTTCTAAACCATAAATAATGATCTATATTAATATGTATATTTATCAACAAACGTAGAATATATCAAAATTATTAAGAATTTAAATTATTAACGGTTTTATGCTTTGAGTTGGATAACCGAAATTAAATATAAAAAACTGATGACGTATCCCGCCTCAAAAATGCTATTGGACGTTTCAAGATCAAAGATTGTAGGCAACCTACTCCTTTAGTAATCTTGGGCTATAACCACAATAGAATACAATATTCTGAGCTACTACCATAGATAATATAAATGTTCTTAACAACACCCAACAAACTTAACATATATTTGTAAAATATAATCCTTTGAAATTCAAACTTAGTAAACCAGGGGTCACGTGACTTATATATAGACCTTATCTACAGTATTACACAGGTATATGGTTACAACAAGTTTATTATCATTTATTCTTCAGTTAGACTTCTATTTCTAATTCTATCCTTGTATAACAAACAATCTACACGTACTATCTACAGGTTATTCGGTCTGCCTACGTCATACTTGGTTAATGATTAAGCGGGAGTATCCGATGGAGTTAGCGTAGCGCGAGGAAAGCGTGGTATGAGAAAATACTACGGCGGAAAATGATAAACAGTTGGTTTGGGGATGATAATGAATAACTGTGGTACAATGGGCTTGTGGCGTAAGTTTAAGCGGTGAGCGGCTATCAGACAGGCAGTAGGTTACAATTACAGTTGGAGGAAAGAAGCAACAGTTTAAGCATGCGGAACGATCGAATGTTCGAGAACTCAGGTGTTAATCGGAAATCAACTATAATCGTCATTTAAATGATTTGACTTACCATACCAGTTAAAGTGAGCGAGCGAGTATTGTTAGATTGGAGTGTACCTTTACTAATGTCGGCGTGTATAATAGAAGCGTATTTGTTGACAAGAAGGCCTTTCGACCGGTTGTCAACTGGAGAGTTGACAAGAATGCCTTTCGACCGGTTGTCAACTGGGGTGTTGGCAAGAAGGCCTTTCGACCAGTTGCCAACTGGGAACGCTGACAAGGCCTTTCGACCGGTTGTCAGCAGCTACCAACAAGAAGGCCTCGCGACCGGATGTTGGTAGAAACCGCGATCCGAAGGAAATCGCGTGCTCGCTCCAGTCTGGTATGGCTTCTGGATGTCGTCCTTCCTGAGTCCTGTACTGCGTGTATATGGCTTACTTCTTGTCTCGGATTACAGCTGGAACTACTAGACGGTTCCGGTAGGCGGAGCTGCTGCTGTTGGGGCTTCTTGCTGCTGGGAGTCTTGGACACAGACTGACTGTTTCAGTGTAGGAGCTCTGGTTTTAATAAATCTTTCGGCGCGGTGGGGACCGACTCCCTACCATGAATTTCCGAAGCGTTATCATGTGTGTTCGATATTGTTCCGGCGCGCGCTCGATGATATCGAGCCGGCCTGCGGATAGTTTTCTTGGTACGCGAGATTTCCCATTAGAAACTTATAAATCCGAAAATATATTCCTACTTAGCTTAATAATTAAAACAATATAGCAATTTTACGTAACGAGTGGAAAAATATTTCCACTTCGTTACATCATAAAATTTAGCCAATTTTATTTGAATTAATAATATATTATTTGTGGTTTTAGGGCATCACCGAATTAAAAACGTGTGGAAAAAAGTAACTGCACTGAAAATATGTAACTATAATTTCATAACTAATTTTCTAATTAAAAATATATCACTAAATTTTACCCTTTTGCATCAGCTTGGAGGCAAATTTTGAAAAATTACAGTTTGATCTTTTTTGTCCATATAAAAAATATTGCTATGGAAAAACCAGAACACTATATCAACAAATTTAATAATTAATGCAATATTGATCAGTACACGCAAGTTTAGCTCCTTGTCATCTTAATGGTTAAATTTTAAAAAACTCAAATAAATTCTTCTTGAGTATTAATTAGTATGTATTATTTTTATTTAGAGACCAAAGTGTTTGAATAGCATATTAAAAGAATGTGGAAATCATTGTACATAAATATCGTTCACCATTTCAAGGGGTCTGCAAAATCGAAAAAAAAGTTGTTGATTTATGGCCCAACAGACGAAAATTATTATGGGCAAATTGTATAACTGAGCCAATCGGTAACACTGCAATGTCACTGCTACAGTTAAAGAGCACCACAAAGACGCATTAGGTAATTCAAAAGTAAATAAATATTATTTGTAAATCCCCAACTTATTTGAAAAAACATAGTTTAAATTAAAGAATATATTTATCAAGATGCAGACAACCCAGAGACAAGACAAGTACAGAACATGTTACACATTTGCTTATTAAAAAGTAACAAGTGATAACAAAGGGTTATCACGGCATTAAAGATAGCAAGCAAGACTAGAGACAACTCTCCCCAAAAAGCTGTTATGGTTCATGGCTCTCCTGAGGAAAACATCTCTGGTCTCTGTGTAGAGTCTCCCGAGACACAAAACACTTAACATACCAAACACTTTCCATTCCATACAAGTTCTTTTGTACTCTTTTGATACCAGATGTGAAGATACTCACACTTGTATCTTCACTTCCAATTCGTCCTTGTGTTTCATATTATGGTTGCATAGATGCCCCTTAAAATCCGTTTCATATGGACATTCATCACATTTAAATTTTCTGTCTCCATTGGGATGACGATGCTTCACCATGTGCTGGATCAAATCACCCTTCTGCTTGGTCTCGTATTCACAATTCTTACATTTGTGCATCTCCACCTCCGATTTGTTTTTGTGTCTCAGACTGTGCCTGCGCATGACAGATTTATAATGGGTTTCAAATCGACACTGATCGCATTTAAATTCTCTCTTCACTCTGGGATCACGATGCTTCACCATGTGCTTGATCATGCTACTCTTATGCCTGGTCTCGAATTCACAATTCTCACACTTGTGCACCTTCATCTCCGATTTGTCATTGTGTAGTATATTATGCTTGCGTAGGTCCCCGTTAAAATTCGTTTCGTATGGACATTTATCACATTTAAATTTTCTCTCTGCTTTTGGATCACGATGCGTCAGCATGTGCCGCATTATACTCGCCTTATGCCTGGTCTCGAATTCACAATTCTCACACTTGTGCATCATCACTTCCGATTTGTTCATGTGTAACAGATTATGATTGCATATGCGGGACTTGATATCCGTTTCATATGGACAATTATCACATTTAAATTTTTTTCTTGCACTGGGATCACGATGCTTCAACATGTGTCGGATTAAATCACCCCTCAGCTTGGTCTCGTATTCACAGTTCTTACATTTGTGCATCTCCACCTCCGATTTGTCCTTGTGTCTCAGATTATGCCTGCGTAAGACAAATTTGTAATCCGTTTCAAATAGACACTGAGCACACTTAAATTCTCTCTCCAATCTGGAATCACGATGCTTCACCATGTGCTTGACCAAACTACTCTTATACCTGGTGACGAATTCACAGTTCCCACACTTGTGCATCATCCCCTCCGATTTGGCCTCGTGTGGCAGGTTATGCTTGCGTAGGTCCCCCATAAAATTCGTTTCGTATGGACATTTATCACATTTAAATATTCTGTTCGCTTTTGGATAACGATGCTTCAGCATGTGCTGCATCATACTTCTCTTATGCCTGGTCTCAAATTCACAATTCTCACACTTGTGCATCTTCACCTCCGATTTGTCCTTGTGTAGCATATTATGTTTGCGTAGGTCCCACTTAAAATTCGTTTCATATGAACATTTATCACATTTAAATTTTCTCTCCGCATTTGAATCACGATGCTTCAGCATGTGCCTCATTATACTTATCTTATACTTGGTTTCAAATTTACAATTCTCACACTTGTAGATCTCCACCTCTGACTGGTCTTTGTGTCTAATCATGTGCTGTGCCAAAATGTGCTTCCGGTCAGTTTTGTATGTGCATTCTTTACAGTCAAACGTCTTCTTCCCTGCAAATGTAGGAATATTTAATAGCATCTACTTCAGAGCGGAAATGCTAGAACTACTATTACCTACATAACAAGTGAAATGAATCCCCTATTCGAAATTTGATGTTAATAAACATAATAGCATAAGGTCTAGTTACGTCATTCTAAACAACTTTAGAAGTTAATACTTTTCTTGCCTTCTCTTCATAAACTTGCCACTTGTTTTTGTAGGGATGGAGGTTTTCTCGTAGGGAGTAACAATAAATGTATCTTTTATACAAACGTCAGTAAGAAGTATAAAATTTAACGAATGCTTTCACTTTATAAAATATCAGTTTAAGACACTGGTGTTAAAAGTAATTTACTATTAGCGCTGGTGCTAAAAGCAAATTTCTAACAGTGGTGCAAAAATGGAAAACAATTAAGAAATTGTAAATCAAATTTCGACTTTTTCCATCCATATCCTTCGACTTGGCTTTAAAATAGCAACAAGCCTGTAATATTTACTTATGTCCCCATGTTTATGGTCATCATCGCTTGGAGTAAAGCGTTGTAGATTTCCATTTTAAGGATTTTTCTCTTTAAAGTACGCCAAAAGCACTTTGTCAATGAACTTGTCACTGACATTTTTCAGATCACACCATATCAAGAAACTATTGTACGAAAACTCGTACTGTTGCTTTACCTACTGGGCAATAATTCGAAAGTGGCTTTATTAACAGCCGCTTCGATTTCTGTCGGCAGAAATTAATTTTCTTGATCACTTTCCATGTGTTCCAGGTACTTGTCAACAAACGATCGAACTTTCAATACCTTAGAAACGATAAACTTCTTGGACAATCAGATCTCAAAAGGTTATTTTTATAAATATAACATCATAAGAAACGTATTATTTGTACTTTTACGGTGTTTGTACAAAAAATAATGTATGATATATGTGTCAAAAGTGATTTTATTTTGTTTGAAGAAATGGGACACTCCCCCGGCGTTGTTTTTGAAACTTCCCTTCTCACAAAATAAAATGTCACTTTCAGCACATAATAAATAACTATTAATGATTGCACTTTCTTAAACATTTCACTTTACCAATTCTCATTTACATATGATTATGTTAAAATGTGCAATATTAAAAACATAAAGACCATTTGTTAAATTATGTGTACTTGAAATATTTGGGGTTAATTTTCTTTTCTTGCACTGAATTACAATGAAACATATTATTCTTGATATTATTTTGAAATTTTCTGTTTACCTTCTGCTGCGGATTTCCTAATCTGTCTATTCCTCTTTAAGGAACTGCTCTTCCCGGAAGTGTCACATGTTTCCAATGGAACAGATTCATCCATTTCTTCACTATAAAAGAAATACAATATCTTAGTCTCTCTGATTTTATTGACAGCTAGGTAGGTTCCATCTTGATTGTGGGAAAATATTTGACAGACAGACAGACTACAACATATGTCTACCAAAATATAAAACCAAGGACACAGTAAAAATTTCAAAGTTAGTTTCAAGTTCAGATTAATTGATGTTCTGTTAAATGTGCATTAGACAAATAACTCATAAGTATTGTCAAATTATTATTTATTCTTCATAAATTGATAGCTGAATAGCTTTTTGCTCATTTCCTGAACAAAAACAACATTCCAAAACATACCCGCTGTCTAATTCATCCTTGATGTGAATCTCCTCGCATTCAATGCTCGTAATCTCTTCGTTTTTGGGGTCCTTCATAGCATTCCTATCAAAATTTGTACATTCTTCCTTAATGAGCCCACTAGCTCTATTGTCTTTAATTCTGAGCAGGTCGCGAAGGTTAACTGAAACTGGATTGGCATGGTCCGACACCGCTTGTCGGTAATTGTTAATCCTTCGCTCTACCTCTTGGCAAGTCTTCATAAATTCATTTAATTTTTTCATCCGTGTAAAACACAGCTCACAGGCAAGAGGCCCGTGAACTGTGTAAATATCCTACAAAAACTCTAACTGTAATAGAACATATAAAAACACATACAAATTCTTTTTACCCACAGGCCAAGTTATGGAAATATACTTAGGTATTAGTTAAAATATTAACTTTTGTTAACGATACTGGCTGGTGGTAAACAGTTCTGGTATTAAAGTGGAAGTTGTAACTATTGTGCTCCCATCACTGACAAAATATCAAATTCTAAACCATCTCTGAATGTGTAACTCGAATTTATAAATAAAAACAATAAGGTAGTAATGCGATGATTTGAGGTTATGGTTTCAAATAGTACTGCCACATTTATTAGAAACACCAGTCACACTAATATTCTTTTGCATAGAAAATGTACTGGAGAACCTTAATGTAGAAATTTAAATAAATAAAAGCACCTACCACTTCAGGCATACAATCTGCTATTATATCTTTCAAGTATATGTTGAAGTCGAGAGCGTCATCTTCTATAAAGGACAGGCACAACCGGCACATTTGTCTATTCTCCAAGTTTACATTTGCCATTGCTGTGCCCTTCACATCTCTTTGAAAAACTTCCTTAATATCTAACGGTACTTTGGCGTCCGCAAATGTCGAAATAGAGTTGTCCACGTGAAAACAAGCGGACTTAAACTCAAAACCACTCTGGAGCTCCTCCATACACCTGCTGCATGCAACAGCATTGTCAATTATATGTAGGTCCTAAAAACAGTAATACCTAGTCGTTCAACGTAGAACTGTTTAGTTATTTCAAACACACACCACATTTATCCGTAAAACCTCCAGTATTTCCTTTCCCTTTTCTCTGATAGCCTCAGTGTCCCCAGCCGGTACTATATCAAGACATAGCCTGCAGATTTGTTTGTTGTCCCCCATTTCCATTTTATGTTATTATATTATGCGGATTAGAGGCTAGAACAGGTAAACGTTATTTAAACCACATGCACAATGTAGGTACATATTATCAAACACCCATCAAGAAACCAGAAAAAGCTGTAACCAGAGATAACCTTTCTCTGCTATAACCAAATAAATGTCCTTACCCTCACCATTCTTACATGATTCTTCTCTCATTCTTCTTACCAAGAAACCAAGAAATACCTCATTGTCAATCACAAAATATCTGCAAAGTTTTCAATTTTGCCTGGTATATATATTATGTCTTTGCTAATACTAATAAATTGTTACTGTCAAAGACAGAATGTATCCTTTTTCTAGGCTTATTGTTTATACTCTTTTTTGTTTATATTGTTTAAAAAGTAATCTGTTAGTATAACTAACAAGATTACTTTATACTATGCTATTAATTTTGTTGTTTGAAATGTCAATATTTAGTACATTACTTACTTCTTCTTCTTCTTCTATCCCGCAAACAAACACAAACCACCACGTACAGTATTGGGCGCTGCCTTTTCGACAGTGGACCGTCTGTTGTGCTGCTGGTCACCGTTTACGAAATTAATTACGTATTCGGTTGCTAATTCGAACTAACTTTGTTAGCTCGGTCTTAATAAGCTCGAGCTAAATATGTGCGCTAGTGCTTTTAGTCTGGTTCCAAAAATCATGTAAACGTTTAGCTCGCTAGTAATTCAAACTCAATTGGACGTTGCCAACCTTTACGTGAGAAACGTTACAATACAAAAAAAACACAAAGCAAAAGTTGACGGTTATCTTCAGTTGGTGATAATGTGTCATGTATACAGACAAATTTATTCATATTATATACTTCATAAATCATTGACGTGGGGTGTAGTGCATGGTAAACTGTACCCACCCTCGGGCAATGGAGTTAACAGTTTTATTACTGCCCGATAGATGACGCTTTATTAATGTAACAAATTTAAATGTAGGAATATTGTTGTCGGTCTCCGCATTTTCGGTCACATTATGATAAATAAAAATAAAAATCTTTGAATTGGTTTTCAATAAAAGATATATCTGTGAGCTCTTTTAAAATTATACTTATGCATGATATTATAGTTCATAAAACGTTAAAAAGCATATTTTACAGGTAAGTCATGACTTTTATGTAAATAAAGTACCTTAAATGTGTTTATTTATTTACATAATATGCTCCCACTTTTAGATTTTCTGGTCTTACGATGATCTGGAATAATTCACAGGATCGTCTCTCTCTACCTGGGCTCTCTGGAACTCGGTAATGCTGCACCGCACCCTATTATTGATTATCGATATAGTCTTTTCCTACTTTAGACAGAAATCAAAATTTTACTACTAATTTTTTTTCTTCATTTATTTTCAGTCTCCATTTCTCACTTCACTTATTGAGTTTATTTGTGTAGCACCTCACAGAATCAATATACCTACCTTCTTATATTTAAAGTTTACGATCTTCTTTCTTATTAACTATCAGCTATCACTTTCTTTTATAAACAACTTAATCAATGTCTGTTTCAGGTGTGTGACATTATTATTGAATTCATGCCAAGTTACCTTTGCAATGTGATATTTATTGATATTCTGAAAATTTTACATAACCTGGATCCAACTATAATATTCACATGGTAATATTTCTATTAATTTCACAGATCTCATTTTATGCCTAGTACTGATTTCAAGGTTGGTATTTAAACTGTTAAACTATGTTTTGATATATATATATATATATATATATATATATATATATATATATATATATATATATATATATATATATATATATATATATATATATATATATATATATATATATATATATATATATATATATATATATATATATATATATATATATATATATATATATATATATATATATATATATATATATATATATATATATATATATATATATATATATATATATATATATATATATATATATATATATATATAACTTTGGGTTTGTAATAACTTTTGATTACAAAAATTGTTATCTAATTTCATTATAACTTTGAATTATAGTTTATTTATAGTACTATATAGTTATTTACGGACATACTTAGTAGTTATAATATCAACAATTCATAAGTTCCTACATATGGTACATAGAAATTTCTATATTTTGTAACGTTTACTGTCCTAACATATGATTTAACATGATAGAAAATCGTGCAAACTTTATTTTCATCTCAATATATTTGAGTGTGTGCTGGTATTCTTGCTTCAAAATCAAGGCAATTTTTTTAAATTTCAGTCGGAACACATTTAGGTATAATATAAGATCCTTAAATTATAGTGTACCTTCTCATAGGTTATATTTAATGCGGAAATGTCCTATTTATACATGTATAAATTTTTATAGATTACCAGATTACCAGACAGTTTGAAAATTTTAAATTTTGAGAAAACAAAAGCGGAATTGTATAAGTCTCTGATACATTTCTTGTAGATTTCTTATTGAATAGAGTATTTTGTTCTTATTTATTGTATATCATTTCTTATCGTTCAATGTACATGTTTGTCAAATAATTGTCTGAAATATTTATCGTTATTTTATTAGTATTCTTCGTTGTTACCGATTATGAGTTGGAATATTGCGAAGAATTTTATTCTTGAGATTGCAGTTCATTCAATTAAGTGTTTAAGAATTTTTAAGAATAAAGATATGTGTCTATCTATCTATTGACCATTAAAATTTTTGCTACGCTTTGGGATGATGTATCAGCACGTGCCGGATCATATACCTCTTATATTTGTTCTCGTATATACAATTTTCATATTCACACTTGAGCATCTCGGATTTGCACCTGACTGTCTTATTGTGCCTGTTTAGCTCCCCTTTAAGATGCGTTTTATATGGACATCTGTCACATTTAAATTTTTTCTCCGGTCTGCGATCACAATGCCTCTTCATGTGCTCGGCCACATTACTCTTATATCTAGTCTCGTATTCACACCTATCACACTTGTGGATCTCCACCTCCGACTTATCTTTGTGTTTCAGATTATGATGGCGTAGGCAGTCCTTACTGTGCGTTTTATATGGACATTTATCACATTTAAATTTTTTTTCCGCTTTGGGATCGCGATGCTTCACCATGTGAGTGACCATATTCGATTTGTACTTGGTCTCAAATTCACAATTGTCACACTTGTGCATCACCACCTCCGGTTTATCGATATGTATCGGATTGCGCGTCCCTAGGCTTGACTTCATATCTGTTTTGTAGGGACATATCTGAACTTTAAATTTGTACCACTTCCCATGGTGGCCGTTTAGCATCCCTGTCTTGTATGGGGACAGCACACACTTTTGCATCTCCACCTCTGACTCGTCTTCATTACTTGTCCTCCCTGCAAAACATTCGAACATCTTATTAGCATTTACTTCAGAACGAACTACTATGACCTACGTAACAAATAAGTAGTATAACACAAATGAAGCTGGTCTTAAGTTGGAAGATAATGCAAATTTAAAATTAAAATTTGATGAATTCTTTAAAGAAAAACTAGCCTAAACTAATTTAAATATAGAAAAACTATACTAGAAAAACTAATTTAAATATAAAATTTTGCTTAATGAAGCACAAAAATATTTGGAAAAAAAGGCCTAGTCAATGGATGGTAATATCTGACATGATATTACTTACCATCCATTATGGTAATAGATGGTAATCTATGGTAATATGTCATCAGCATTATTTGAGAATGGGCACAAACTTTGTACCAATAACTTGTTCATTCTCTTTCTGTAGTAACTGTTTAATTTCTATTTCCAGGGCATTAAACATGGGAAAGAGAGAGCCTCTAAATTTGAGAATTTATGCAGGAGACCACAGATCTCAAAAATAAAGTAGAATGCTAACCAAGCATAAAATGTGAGAATGGGTATTCAATTTTATTTTAAATATTATTATTGATGTTATCTACTTTGAGAATATCTGCTTACCTTTCTTCCCGGAATTGTCAGATGCCCCTGATGGAAGGGTATCACCCATTTCTTCATCTCCCAAGCTATCACCCACCTCTTCACTAAAAAACACAATATTTTATTCTCTATGATTTCATTAATTTCTTTAACAGCTGTTTTTAATTTATTGGGGATTTCTGGTAAGTCGGACATAGGTAGCGTTTACATTGTACAAATATAATAGGAATCACGCCCAGTGCCGTGTTGTGTCTGGGACAAAAAATTTAAATATTAATATTTTTTGTTGTTAATGATATATTTAGTGATGCAATGGTTCTGGTTTTTACAGTTACGATTCAAATTAGGTAAATACATCGGAAAAACGAAAACAAAATATTTTATTTTATCTTTTTCCCGTATGAAGTTTATTAATTGTTTATTAATAGTAGTAAATGTATGTATAATAGTAGAAACGAGATTGTATCATAATTACATTTGATAAATACGATACGGATAAATCTCTTGAGAGCACAAGAATGTTTAGGCGTGTTGACAAAACTATGTATTAAGTGGATTAATTTTGCAAAGGTTAATCAAAGTAGTTAAGTTTTTGATAAATGGTTAGGAAGATTCACTAATGGGATGAAATGAAATGTTACCTAAAATTAAATCAATATTCAAACACTTACGCATCCTCCGTTTCTTCCTTGATATGAACCTCTTCCAATTTAATACTCGCAATGTCCTCTTTTTCTGGGCAGTCCATGACGTTCGTACCAATTTCAGCATCTAAACACTCCTCCTTTGTTGTACTACTGACTGGTTGGCTAAATGTATGACGGTTTTCATATTCAAGCAAGTCCTTGAGAACAACTTCCAGGCCAAGACCCGCCGCCACATCACGATAACGTTTTATCCTCTGTTCCACTTGATGGCATATTTCCATGAAATCATCATATATGTTCATGTTGCTTACACATAGTTTGCAAATCAGCGGTTCATTAACGGCATTTAAGGTCTAGAAGAGTGAGATGAGAAATAATTTAATATTAAAAATCGTAATAAATCCATTGTGCATTCGTAAAATACATAAAACGATGCGAGGCTGTGTTTGAAAGGTTTCCACATTATGCGCAAGAGTTTAAAAGTTTCTCATATTAATTTTCGTAAAACGTTTATGATAACAATCATTAATCTGATACCATAATGTGAACAACCAAATTACATTAGCCAATCAATGAATGTCTTGTTAGACACTCAAAAGCCTTGCTCATGTCACAACAGGCTGCTCTGCTAAACTTTTTTGACTCAAAGCTCTGACTTTAATTTCTTTAATATAAAATTGGATATTGCAAGGATGATTCGTATATGATTTATACCAATATTACTCTGTAGTGACTAAATTACTTTATCTCACTAGTGATCTAAAGTATACTTCAGTTCAACACTTAATCTCACTAGTGCTACTATGGGCCACTTTATACTTTTAAAATCTCATCAATAAAGATCACTTTATATGAAAGTGTTGGATAAATATCACTTTATTAATAAATGCGTATATTATTACCGCAATAAGAGAAATAGATAAATAAAATGAAGGAGAGATAAATCACTTACCACTTCCGGCAAACACTTTCTAATCATAATGTTGAACAGAACGGCATCTTTTGAGTCAGTTGTCCAGTTGAGAGGCTCGTCTTCTACGCACGACATACACAGCTGGCATAATTGAATGTTTTCTACACAAGTGTCTTCATTGGACGAGATCCCTTCTTGAAGGACCTTGTCCAGGAAAGTACCCTTGTAGTCGTCGACGTACAAACAATTCGACTTAAAATCGAAACAATCCTGAACCTTCACCAGACACGTGTTGCATGCAACAGCTTCGTTACTTATATCAAAGTCCTAAGAACAGCAACAGGCCCTCAGAAATCGAAAGTGCATAGCTAAGTTAATATAAACACTTACAATATTAATCAGTAAAACCTTCAATATTCCCCTTTTCGCCCCGTCAATAGCCTCACTATCGCCATCCGGTATTGTCTGGAGACATAGACGGCAGATCTGTTTGCTAACGTTGTCCATATCAGCTTCACCTAACATAAATTAATGAGTTATAAAGAATGAGTTATATTACAGTACACTGAAACTAACCTAAAAAGTGGGGATAACACCATAACCATCTAGAAGACTAGGGGAATAATAAATACGGATTTACGTTACTGGGCGTTTTTAATTTTACAGCAAAATTTAGATTACAAAAACACGATTAATAACTGAACTGATATAGAGAACTTAAGCGAAATAGAATTTTTGGAATAACCGATAATATCAAGAAAATACCTTCAAACATTTAGTAAACGTTCAGGAAAAAGATATATAGATATTTATACATATATTGGCAGATTAAAATCAAAGTCGAATTATGACTTTGAGTGATACCAATTTATAACCACATAAAACCCATGCCATCTTGTAAAAGACATTTTGGCACGTAGGAAATCAAAATCTACACCTTTTTTTAGTAGGACTAAACTTACAAAATGGCCTCAAATGTGTCTAAACATTACTTCTTTAAATGGCACGCTTATCTATACTTTTGTGGCTGTATACTTTAATTGTAAAAGGTACGGTACTGATTTTTGGTACAATTATACTAAAATCCCAAGAGCCTCTAACAGCGAACTTGAATTTTAAAAATTTTTCAAAGGTTTAAAAAGAATAATAAACATACAAACGTGTAGAATACGCATTCACAACTCCAATGGACGCATGTGAATGGTGAATACCGTATACTTCGGTTTCACCTACCGTTAGAAATAGCGGAGCTAGAAGGCTGATTTTTTTCGTATTGTATACATATGCTGTATATACTATTATTGCATGAAGTAGAGATTGCAACGTACCGTATGATGCAGATTGTCCAATCGGACTCTTTCTTTTTAAAGGACCATCTCCAGAGATCTCTCCTGATGCATGCACTCTGAAAACAAATATGACATTCTTCATGGGAACTCATTCAAATATATAAATTTGTAGAAAATAGATCACTCATTGCGAAATAATCTTTTTGGATTTTTGCTAACCTTTAACGCAAACTAAGTGTCACATATATTAAATTACCAAAGAAAACATGAAATAATTAGAGCTGTTTTGTCGGTTACGTGAAATTTATTTATAAATTACTGCTGGTAACTTCGTTATTTTTAATGTTAATGTAACACAGTCACTCTCTCAAACAAAATAGTATATTAAGTACCTATAAATGTTCTGTTCTAACATATATAGGTAAGTATTATGAACAGTAAGGCTACTTTACCGTTCGAAGATAATGTTTCGATGTTTTACTTCGCTCTGTCTCCAATTTTGTCTGAGAATGAGAAAAATAAATTGCTAAAATTAAGTCATACCTACATATTTAATTTTTTATGTAATGTCAAAAAGATGTTAAATAGAAATAACTGAAACTGAAATCAAAAAACATTGAAAGTGAACAGAAAAAGCTTGTTTGTGCGCAAAATAATTAAATGCTTACTCAGAACTTATTTGTCTAAATGTTACACTTATTAAGATATGAATAATAGGATGGTGAATTGTGCTCATCCAAAAAGGGATATGCGTTAACTCAAAATCATCTCATCAATTGTTAATACACAAGTACCGGCGAGAAATTGAAGGTTTCAAAGACGAGCTCAGCTCCCCACCCGTGAAATAAATTTTTGAAATATGTGCCGAACATTATTAGTATCAAAAATTATCTGTCAATCTAACTTTAATTTTCCAGCCGATACTCACCATCCTAATGCTTACTCATTTCCTAATTCATCCTTTACATGAACTCCTTCGCATTCAATGCTGACAGCATCTTCATTCTTAGGGCACTTAACGTCCAGATCTGAACATTCCACTTCAATTGGTTCGCTAGCTGTATGGTACTTTTCAAAGCTGAGCAGATTGTGAAGAATAACTTTAGTCGATACACCGTGGTCTGCAGCGTCTTGAGAATAATTCCGAATTTTTTGTTCTACTTCTCGGCATGTTTTCATGAATCTGTTTAGTCTCTTAATTCTATCAAGACACAGTTGACAGAATAATGGTTCATAAACTGTGCTTAAATCCTGGAAAGAGAGGGTGTTAAGTTAAATTTTAGGTTTATCTTTAAATTTTTATTACATACACACTTGAATGCAGTAGTTTGAACGTCATTTTGCATTATCTATATAGTGCAAAAAGACATTAAAACTACTGCATTATCACAAGCAAGAAAACATTCAATACCTACTTCAAAATCTAAGCATTTACGACAGAAGGCTAATTTAAAAAAACAATCTAAAAGGTGCTTTACTAGCATTACTAAAATAATAGCTGGACACTTTTGCTACTAGGAAATACCTATTGATACATATTATAGAAACTTTACTATTATCTACATGTTATTGACATTGTTGTATACAATAAGGTTGGGTAACTTTTATAAATAAATTCAAATGGAAAGAATACTTACCACTTCTGGTAAACAGTTTCCTATCATATCTTGCACATCATTGTTGTAATTGAGAGCATTATTGTCTTCAATGAGCGACACGCATAACCGACATATATGAACATTTTCCAGGTTAACATTTGCCCCATTTTTAATTTGTATTTTGAATACTTTCTTGATATCTACCATGACGTTAGTTCCTACAAAGAAGGAAGAGACGTAGCTTTCTGTGGCAAGACAATTGGTCTTAAAATCGTAACACTCCTGAAGATCTAGTAGACACCTATTGCACGCAACGGCACTGTCACTTACTCGTACATGCAAGTCCTAGAAAAGTTAAGTCGTTCATTATGTACGCCGACAATTATTAGAGACACAATATTTACCAATAAAATTTCGAGTATTTCTTTTTCTGTCTCACTGATACACTCACTGTCCCCATTCGGAACTATATCAAGACATAACCTGCAAATTTGATTTGTGTCTTCCATTTCAATTCCATAAAAATAATAATCATTATATTTATGATGAAGGGATACATATAGAAAAATAAAACACCAAAGGAGACATAAAGCAGTGACAAAATATAAAATGAATGGTTTAATTTGTTTGGTAAGTTTGAATTTCTCCAAAAAGCTCTCTCTTCTGTGCCAATGTTGCCAATGGCTAAGAGCAAAATTATGCAGATGAGCACAGGTCGGTAATAATTAGTGATCATTGCCAGTGTTGCCAACTTAGCGGTTTTGCCGCTAAATCTGGCAGATTAAGTTGCAATCTAGTGGCATAAATCTCCGTTCTGGTGGTAATTCTAGTATTATTAGATTCCATTTAGTGGAAAATCTGGTGGATTTTGTCCTTTAAATATTTAGAGTTCAGAATTTCACAATTCTGTGGTCGACAGTTGGTATTTTATTTTTATTCAATGTTCTGTGGTTGTAAGTGACATTTGACTTTTCGGTTGGTAGCAATCAGTCAGTTGTCAAATATAGTTTATGGTTTGTGGTTTTGTTTTCGTTTTGGGCCGGTGTAAGTTGATTGCAAATGATATATGTATTAGCTTATTTGCTTGATATTCAATATAGCATCTTATCTTTGAAGTTGTGCTTCAATAATTTATTATTTTTGATTTGTTTTTCAGAATTTATTATTGTTTTTTTCTTTAAATCATTTTATTTATTTCACAAAATATTAATAAAAACATATTATTAAAAATGTGTAGGTAAAATAAAATATATTTTGTGGTTTTTCTAGTGTTTTTAGATTACATATTATTAAAAATGTATAAAATAAAATATATTTGGTGGTTTTTCTAGTGTTTTCGGACTCATAAAATTCTGGTGGTATTTATGGGTACTGAAAGTTACTTCTAGCCGGGACCCGTTCCCAGGAGTTGGCAACACTGATCATTGCGGAATAATCTGTTTTCTGTGATTGTGGATTACATAAAAACCTTCGGCAACTTATTTACTACATGCGCGTAATGCACTCATTACGCATTGTATCTTTCACGCATTGTATCTTTCTGTAATTAAAAAAACTGTATTTTACTTTTAGCAACCAACTGGATAACTACAATTTATAGTTCTTCCGAATTGGGAATTGAAAACATTCACTTTTTTATAATGTGGTCAGCATGAACGTTATCGTTACACTAAAATAAAATAAATTCAAAAAATATACTGCAACAGACAACAGACCCATTGATAATTATTGAGGTCTAGGCAATAAAGTATTATCTTATCTTGAAATGGGAGACACAAAACAAATTTGCAGGTTATGTCTGGATATAGTACCGAATGGGGACAGTGAGGCCATCAGTGAGACTGGAAAGGAAATACTCGAAATTTTACTAGTAAATATTTCATGTGTTTCTAATAATTGTCGGCGTTCATGCTGAACGACTTTACTTTTCCAGGACTTGCATGTACGAGTAAATGACAGTGCCGTTGCATGCAATAGGTGTCTAGTAGAGCTTCAGGAGTGTTACGATTTTAAGACCAATTGCCTTGACACAGACAACTACATCTCTGCCTTCTTTGTGGGAACTAACGTCCGGGTAGATATCAAGAAAGTATTCCAAATGCAAATTAAAAATGGGGCAAATGTTAACCTGGAAAATGTTCATATATGTCGGTTATGCGTGTCGCTCATAGAAGACAATAATGCTCTCAATTACAACAATGATGTACAGGATATGATAAGAAAGTGTTTACCAGAAGTGGTAAGTATTGTTTTCATTTGAATTTTTATATCAAAGTTATCGAACCTTATTCTATACAACAATGTCAATAACATGTAGATAATAGTGAAGTTTCTGAAATATGTATAAATAGGTATTTCCTAATAGCAAAAGTGCCCAGCTATTATGTTATTAGTGTTAGTAAAGCACCTTTTAGGTTGTTTTTTTAAATTAGCCTTCTGTTTTGGATATCCAATACGGGCATTATTGTTTGTTGCCGTAAATGCTTAGATTTGGAAGTAGGTATTGAATGTTTACTTGCGTGTGACAATGCAGTAGTTTTAATGTCTTTTTGCACTATGTAGATAGTGCAAAATGACGTTCAAACTACTGCATTCAAGTATGTAGGTATATAAAAAAAATTTCAAGATAAACCTAACACCCTACCTTTCTAGGATTTAAGCACAGTTTATGAACCTATATTCTGTCAACTGTGTCTTGATAGAATTAAGAGACTAAGCAAATTCATGAAAACCTGCCGAGAAGTAGAACAAAAAATTCGGAATTATTCTCCAGACGCTGCAGATCACGGTGTTTCTGATAAAGTTATTCTTCAAGATCTGCTCAGCTTTGAAAAGTGCCATACAGCTAGCGAACCAATTAAAGTTGATTGTTCAGATCTGGACGTTAAGTGCCCTAAGAATGAAGATGCTGTAAGCATTGAATGCGAAGGAGTTCATCTAAAGGATGAATTAGGAAACAAGTAAGTCTTATGATGTTAACTGTTATCGGCTGGAAAATTAAGGTTAGGTTGACAGATACAAAAACAAGATAATTTTTGATACTAATAATCTTCGGCACATATTTCAAAAATTTATTTCGCGGGTAGGGGGCTGTACCCACTAGCTACTAGGTGATTGAACTCAATAAGAAACATGCTAGAATACCCTCATCGTCTTTGAAACCTCTATTTCTCACCGGTACTTGTGTATTAACAATCGGCGAGATGATTTCTTCGAGTTCATGCATATTTTGAACCTTTTCAGATGAGCACTATTCACGATCATATTATTCATATCTTGATAAGTGTAACATTTAGACAAATAACTTCCGAGTACGCCTTTAATTATTTTGTGCACGATCAAGCTTTTTTTGTTCACTTTCAATGTTTTTTGATTTCGGTTTCAGTTATTTCTATTTAACATCTTTTTTTGGAATTACATAAAAAACTAAATATGTATGTATAACTTAATTTTAGCAATTTATTTTTCTCATTCTCAGACAAAATTGGAGGCTGAGCGAAGTAAAACCTTGAAACATTATCTTCGAACGGTAAAGTAGCCTTACTGTTCATAATACTTACCTATATATGTTAGAACAGAACATTTATAGGTACTTAATATACTATTTCGTTTAATAAAGGTACTTAATATACTAAAAATAACGAAGTTACTACCAGTTGTTTATAAATAAATTTCACATAACCGACAAAAAACAGCTCTGATTATTTCATGTTTTCTTTGTTAATTTAATATATGTGACACTTACTTTGCGTTAAAGGTTAGTGAAAATCCAAAAAGAGTATTTCGCAATGAGTAATCTATTTTTGACAAATTCATATATGTATTTGAATGAGTTGCCATGAAGAATGTCATATTTGTTTGCAGAGTGGATGTATCAGGAGATATCTCTGGAGATGGTTATTTGAAAAGGAAGAGGCCGATCGGACAATCTGCATCAGACAGTGCGTTGCAATCTCTATTTTATACAATAATAACATATAATAATATAAGTATACAATATATGCGTATAATATGTGTAGATATATGTGCATATATAGGGAAAAAAATCAGCCATCTAAGTCTGTTATTTCTAAGGCTAGGTGAACCTAGGTATACTTTTGTTTATTTATTATTTTTTCAAACCTTTGAACAATTTTTAAATTTCAAATTCGCTGTTAGAGGCTCTTAGGATTTGAGAATAATTGTACCAAAAATCAGTGCCGCACCTTTTACAATTAAAGTATAGAGCCATAAATGTTTAGATAAGCGCGCCATTTAGAGATGTAATGTTTAGACGCATTTGAGGCCATTTTGTAAGTTTAGTCCTACTAAAAAAACTTGTAGATTTTGATTTCCTATGTGCCAAAATGTCTTTTACAAGATGGCATGGGTTTTATGTAGTTATAACTCGGTATCACTCAAAGTCATAATTCGACTTTGATTTTAATCCGCCAATATATGTATAAATGTCTATATATCTTTTTCCTGGCCGTTTACTAAATGTTTGAAAGTATTTTCTTGATATTATCGGTCATTTCAAAAATTCTGTTTCCCTTAAATTCTCTATATCAGTTCAGTTATTAATCGTATTTTTGTAATCTAAATTTTGCTGTAAAATTAAAAATGTCCAGCAACGTAAAACCGTATTTATTATTCCACTAGTCGTCTAGATGGTTATGGTGATATTCCCACTTTTTATGTTAGTTTAAGTGTACTGTAATATAACTCATTGTTTATAACTCCATAATTTACGTTAGATGAAGCTGATATGGACAACGTTAGCAAACAGATCTGCCGTCTATGTCTCCAGACAATACCGGATGGCGATAGTGAGGCTATTGACGGGGCGAAAAGGGGAATATTGAAGGTTTTACTGATTAATATTGTTAGTGTTTATATTAACTTAGCTGCGCTTTTTGGATTTCTGAGGGCCTGATTCTGTTCTCAGGACTTTGGTATAAGTAGTGAAGCAGTCGCATGTAAGACGTGTCTGGTGAAAGTTCAGGATTGTTTCGATTTTAAGTCGAATTGTTTGTACGTCGACGACTACAAGGGTACTTTCCTGGACAAGGTCGTTCAAGAAGGGGTCATGTCCAATGAGGACATTAGGGTAGAAAACTTTCAATTATGCCAGCTGTGTATGTCGTCCATAGAAAACGAGCCTCTCAACTGGACAACTGACTCGAAAGATGCGGTTCTGTTCAACATTATGATTAGAAAGTGTTTGCCGGAAGTGGTAAGTGATTTATCTCTACTTCATTTTATTTATCTATTTCTCTTATTGCGGTAATAATAGACATATATAATAATAAATTGATATTTATGTAACACTCTCATATAAAGTGATCTTTATTAATGCGATTTTAAAAGTATTAAGTGGCCCATAGTGGCACTAGTGAGATAAAGTGGTGGGCTAAAGTATACTTTAGATCACTAGTGAGGTAAACTAATTTAGTGACTAAAGAGTAATTTTAATATAAAACAAAGTCCAAACAATTTATTTATTATCACTTACTATCACTTATTACCATTATATTAATTAACACTTACTAATTTATATTTACATTAATATTTATTGTCATCGTATTCGATTTTTCACAAAGAAAACTGCTCTCCTGTCCACCATTTTTCTCTATACTAGTAACAACATCTGTATCGCTTGACTCGTTGCGCTGTTCTTCCTCTATTTTTTTTAACAATGATAATCTTGTTTGAGACTGAATCTTCCTAATAACCTTCCGCCACGGTGGATGATTTCCACCTACGGTGATGATTAACGGTGGTACAGTCACACGGACCATTGCCCAAAAGAGTTTCTGAGGAACGGCGCATGCTATGGCCAATATACACATCTGCATCTGGCAATTGCAAATACCCAGCTACAATTCTTGCAATTTTTGAGAGCTTATTTAATCCGACGCATTGGAAAACTGTACTTTCACCTTTGAAAATTTTCAAAAAATCTTTTGTGAGACACATTCTGCCATGTGAAAAACACATATGTCGTAATTAAATCAAGTGGGTTTACCGAAAATCCTTCATTAAAAGCTTAAGTTGGTCATTTCACCGTAAAGGCAGGCACCGCAAAACCTAAAAAAACCAAACAATTAAATACATAAAAGCAAGAGCATCATAATAAACAACTACCTTCGACATAAGAAGGTCATCGTCAGGGACATCCATTAAATATTGTTCGTAATCTGCTCTTTTTTGGGTTTGGCCCTTTTGGGATTGAAAATTCTTGATCGGCTTTTTACATATGCCACAAGTTTTCCATATCTTGTTATATCAAAGTTCCTGTTTACATTTAAATTCGCCTTTATCATAGAAAAAATTTAGTACATCGAAGAAGACGCAATTTTATAACTTAAATGTAGAAAGTAAGGGAGAAGAACTTCTTCATTCGCAAATTATGTAGAAGGCTCCACAAAAAAATCAGTCAATATTCCTATTACCTATGATCAAATCGATTTCAATGATGAGCCAAAAATTGAGCACGTTGCTGAGAAAATTGTTAATAATTTTAATGAATACTTTGTTAGTAGGGTTCAGTTGGTATTGATGGTCACAGTGAGGTTTGAAATTTTTTAAATTATAATTTATGGCCCAATTTTTCAGTTTAAATTATTATCTTTGCTTAAACTATGTGAAATCATTAATTCTTTAGATTTTGGCAAATAAAACAAATGTACATGAAATTTTGAATTCTAAGATAACAAATATCTGAAACATGTGGTCATGTGTTTTTGAATCTGATAAATGCTTCCCTTCAAAATGCTAAACTTCCAGACTGCTTGAAAGTTGGTACAATAGTTCCCATTTCTTAAGTAAATAGACAATAAATCAAGTGAATTCAGATCTATTAACGCACTAACACCCATAGAAAAAGTAATTGAATTATCTGTATACAATTAAATTTTAGAACATGTTGAAAGTAATAAAATTTTAGTGAATAACCAATCTCGTTTCCGTAGAAAATACTCTGCGAATCAACCTTGCAGCTGGCAATATCCAATTTTAAATTAACAATAAAATTAAATTAGAGCTTTTAGTCGGATAAGTTTATTGGAGCATCCTTTTGTGACTTGAGCAAGGCTTTTGAGTATCTGACAAGACATTAATTGATTGCCTAATGTAATTTGGTTTTTCACGTGATAGTATCAGATTAATGATTGTTATCAAAAACGTTTTACGAAAATGAATATGAGAAACTTGTGGAAACCTTTCAAACCCAGCCCCGCACCGTTTTATGTATTTTACGAATCCAAAATGGATTTATTACGATTTTTGATATTAACGGTTATTTCTCATCCCATTTTTCTAGACGTTAAATGCCGTTAATGAACCGCTGATTTGCAAACTATGTGTAAGCAACATGAACATATATGATGACTTCATGGAAATATGCCATCAAGTGGAACAGAGGATAAAAAGTTATCGCGATGTGGCAGCGGGTCTTGGCCTCGAAGTTGTTCTCAAGGACATGCTTGAATATGAAAACTGTCATACATTTAGCCAACCAATCAGTACTACAACAGAGGAGGAGTGTTTAGATGCTCAAAGTTATACGAACTTCAAGGACTGCCCAGAAAAAGAGGACATTGCGAGTATTAAATTAGAAGAGATTTATATCAAGGAGGAAACGGAGGATGCGTAAGTGTTTGAACATTGATTTATATTTCATTTCATCCCATTAGTAAATCTTCCTCATTATTTATCAAAAACTTAACAGATTTGATTAACTTTTACAAAATTATTCCACTTAATACATAATTTTGTCAACAAGCCTAAACATTCTTGTGCTCTCAAGAGATTTATGCATACCGTATTTTCAAATGTAATTATGATACAATCTCATTTCTTCTTTATGCTAATTTACTTATATACTTAAATACTACACTACGAGGAATCTACAATAATATACTGCCATCCGAAGGAAAAAATGGGCAAGTAATAAAACCATAGTTACGAGAAAAATGCCAAAAACGTTTTTATTTTGTCTCGCATTAACAAAGCCATTTAAAAACATTTTTTTGGAAGGATACAATTTAAGAAAATTATTTTTATTTATTTAGACATAAGTTAACATGAGACATAATCAATTTTTTGTAAAAAATATATACCTACGTTAATTCTGTTTTGCTTCATATTCTTAATTGAAATAAGACCATAAGTTTAAGATAAAAGACGGCAACCTATTCTTAACATACATGTTAATTATAAATAATTGTTTACCATGTTTACTTCTAAATATTTTCTTGTATAATTTTCGAAATTTTTGTTAAGAGCAGAGGCACAGGGAGACCCAACGGTTCATTTATAAAACCCGATTTATAATAGCCAATCTATTATTGTTCTAAAAAGTGCAATGAGTGTGTGAGAGAAAATGGTAGACGGCGGCTGCGGAGGCGGCCATTCGGCAACGCTGCTTCTTCTGATCAGAGCCCCTGGTCAAGCCAAGCCGCCAAAGATTGTATCAAACCTTGAAAATTATCTTAGTGATGAAAAGTAACATTTTCCGGAATTAAATGATCCACCCTTTTACAAATTGTACAAGAATGCATCATAATTACACACTTATGGTTCACTGAAATCGCAATAATTACAAATATTCATAGGACACACTAAAGAAAGCACATGTACACGACGGCGTTTCAGCAACCGCTCAACATCTGTTTCCATTCATAAATCGACCTTGACGTAAAACCCGAGTAAAACGAATCAGGCGACGTTGCCTTTGTTGAGAATTATGTCTCCAGACTCAGTACATTATGCCATATTTTCACCATATGATATTATTACGCAATAAGTCAATACAATAGATTACTTTTATCAAGAAGCTGTTTTATATAACTTTTTTGTATTAAAATGAATGAGATTCGGTGAAATTGTCAATTTATTTGTACATCTCTTGGGGTATTCAAAGACTTCATGTAAATTTATCAGTACCTAAGCCTGACAAATGTGCCATTCGGGAGAAATAGATGGACGACTAGGATGGACGACTAGGCCAAAAACGTAAACAATTCTGTCTCCCCGTTTTAAAATGTCTCTGGTTAAGGGATATAATAATATATTTTAGATAGATTCGTATTGCCAAATTATCTTCTAATATCTTTTTTTATAATATATTGTAGGATGCACATGGTTTCCACTATGTCGTTTTACTATGTTATGCAGTATTTCTGTTTCATTGTTTCATTCATTCATTCATTCATATTGAAAACCAAAAAATTATTTTTTAAGCATGATTAATTAGAAATGTAAAATTATCTAAATCTATTTAATCTATTTAAAATTTGCTTCTTTATTAAAGTTCTGGTTAAGAAAATTAAATGTACTTGAAATGAAAAAATTACCATTCAGTATAAAAAGAATGATTTAATATTTAGAAAGAAATAATACAAGATAAAAAGTTACCTCTAATGATACTAGAACATATATTTAAAACCCAAAATTCATTAGAGCAATTAGTAAGTTGGCACAAAGTATTTTGGTAAATAAAATATAACACATGCTTAAAATGAATCACAGAAATTAGATAACAACAACTTGGATAAAATATATACAAAGCATAATATGTAGGATAGAAAATACATAAATTTATCAAATAAAAATGAAAACAATCAAAAGATTCATCAAAACCATTGAAATCCGATTCTTTTAGACACTCCCAAATCAATCGCTTGTTTTCTTTCATATTTTAATATTTTTTAATTTAGCTTCTTTCTTTTTAGATGATATACCTCATATATCTGATATACCTTCATATACCTAGATATGCCATTTTTATATGAATTTACTTTCAAAAAATCCAACTCTATAGCTTTTTCTGACCTAAAATTGGTACAATATTTTAAAATATATAAAGCTCAAATAGCACTTACCTTTACAATATTTTAATTTTTGCTAAAGAACTTAATTCTTTCCAATAAAAAAATAAAATATCAGATTCTGAACAAAAATTTTCAGATATTCCTACCATTTTAATCCCCGGCCTTGGGTTTTTGGTTTATGTTTTATGTGGTTTGAGCGTTGCACTGGTGCACCATGATATTATATTTCTGTTAAATCGTACATACATTTGCTCCTATTAATAAAATATATCTAGCGATGCAACGATTAGGTACGGTTAATTCACGATTATTGCTGTCAAACGGTTAACCGTAACCGTGATTCTCGTGCGGTATTTTGACGGTTATGCGCAAGGTCATGCTGAGAATCAGATCACTGCGTAATGGTCAGGGCAAGCAGTCTCTTTTGCCACATGCGTACCAATCGGATGACGAAATTGCGACGATCGTGATTGTCGAGGCGCTTCGGTCAGACTTTTATGAGTTGTGTCACTCTGTTATTGTATTTTTTATGTTTGCGTGTCTGATTCAACTATATTTATTTTACTTTTATTTTTCACATCTATAAGTGCATGTTTGTCGTGCATGCAGGTAAAATTAAAACGTAAATAAATTAAATTTAAAATTAAAATGCCTCATACGAGAAAAAGATAAAATCAAATATTTTGCTTTCGTTTTTTCGATTTATTTACCTTATTTTAATCGTACGTTTATCAGTTTGTTAATCATAATTGTAACCGTAAAAACCAGAACCGTTGCATCACTAAATATATCAGTATTAACAACAAAAAATATTAGTATTTAAAATGTTTGTCCCAGACACAACACGGCACTAGGCATGATAACTATTATATTTGTACAATGTAAACGCTACCTATGTCCGACTTACCAGAAATAAATTAAAACCAGCTGGTAAAGAAATTAATGATATCATAGAGAAAAAATATTGTTTTTTAGTGAAGAAATGGGTGATAACTTGGGAGGTGAAGAAATGGGTGATACCGTTCCATCAAGAGCATCTGACAATTCCGGGAAGAAAGGTAAGGAGATATTCTCAAAGTAGGTAACATCAATAATAATATTTAAAAGCTGAAATATGATTGGTTCACCACACAACCTCACATACATAAAGTGGAATACCGATTCCCACATTTTATGCTTGGTCAGCATTCTACTTTATTTTATCCTGCAAAAATTCTCAAATTTAGGGGCTTTCTCTTTCCCATGTTCAATGCTCTGAAAATAGAAATTAAATAATTACCACAGATAAAGAATGAAGTTTATTGGTACAAAGTTTGTGCCCATTCTCAAATAATGCTGAATACAGAATAAAATAAGATTACATAAATTATGGGAACTGCAAATGGTATTCTTCAAGATCTCTTATTTTACATTTGCCTTTGTTGCCAAATACATAGACATTACCATCCATTGGCCATGGCTTTTTTTTCCAAATATTTTTTTGCTTCATTGAGTAAAATTTTATATTAGATATTATCATACATTGTCAATAACAAGGTCATCGGAAATGTTACCATAGACAAAGCATGTTACTGTTTTTTTTATTTTTTTTTCTGTTCTTCATAACTAATTGTTTGTGTTCGAAAATATTAAACTTGTCTGGTGACTTGTTAGTCACCAGAAATATTAGACTTGTCAGTGATCTGTCTGGTTTTGCCACGAGATTTGTCATCCTTTTTAGTATTATTTTTACAGGAATTGAATACGCCCAAAGTTATATTTAAGGCTAGTTTTTCTTTAAATAATTCAAGAACTTTTAATTTTAAATTTGCATTATCTTCCAGTTTGAGACCAGCTTCATTTTTGTTATACTAATTAATTTGTTCTGTAGGTCATAGTAATTAGTCCCGAAGTAAATACTAATAAGATGTTGTTTGCAGGGAGGACAAAGACAAGTCATAGAGACATGTTAGAGGTGGAGATGCAAAAGTGTGTGCTGTCCCCATACAAGACACGGGTGATAAACCAGCAGTTATCGCAAAAAAATTCTGGGGAGATGTTGGGCCAACGTGAGAGGTGTGCCAAATTTAAATGTGAGATATGTCCCTACAGAACAGATATGAAGTCAAGCCTAGACACGCACAATCTGATACATATGGATAAATCGGAGGTGTTGATGCACAAGTGTGATAATTGTGAATACCAGACCAAGTATAGAAGTGCTATAATCCGGCACATGGTGCGCCATCGTGAGCCCAAAGCGGAAAAAAAATTTAAATGTGATAAATGTCCATATAAAACGAATATTAAGTCATCTCTACGCAGTCATAATCTGATACACAAAGATAGGTCGGAGGTGGAGATCCACAAGTGTGATAATTGTGAATACGAGACTAAATATAAGAGTACTATGGTCAATCACATGATGAAGCACCGTGATCCCAGAGCGGAGAGAAAATTTAAATGTGACAAATGTTCATATGAGACGAATTTTAACGGGGACCTAAGCAGGCATAATAAGACACACAGGTACAAATCCGAGATACACAAGTGTGATAATTGTGAATACGAGACCAAATATAAGAAGTACATGATCCGGCACATGCTGAGGCATCGTGATCCCAAAGCGGAGAGAAAATTTAAATGTGATATATGTCCATATGCAACTAAATTTAAGTCCTCTCTATGCAAGCATCATCTGATGCACATGGAAAAATCGGAAGTGAAGCTTTACAAGTGTGATAATTGTGAATATGAGACCAGGTATAAGAGTAATATGATCCCGCACATGGTGAAGCATCGTGACCCCAGAGCGGAGAGAAAATTTAAGTGTGACAAATGTCCATATGAAACAGATTTTAAGGGGAACCTTTGTAAGCATACTGTGACACACAAGAACAAATCGTAGGGGGAGATGCACAAATGGGGTAATTTTGAATACAAGACCAGATATAAGAAGTATATGAAGCATCGTGATCCCAAAGCATAAGGAAAATTTTAATGTCAATAGATAGATAGACACATATCTTTATTCTTAAAAATTGTTAAACGCTTAATTGAATGAATTGCAATCACATGAATCAAATTCTTTGCAATATTCCAACTAATAATCGGTAACAACGAAGAATACTAATAAAATATCAATCAATATTTCAGACACAATTTATTGACAAACAAGTACATTGATCGATAAGAAATGATAGGTATACAATAAATAAGAACAAAATCACATTATAGTGTTTTAGATGTATCACAGACTTATAGAATTCCGCTTTTGTTTTCTCAAAATTTTAAATTTTCAAACTGGTAATCTACTATAAAAATTTGTATATGGAAAGATTTGTATTCCGTATTACATTTAACCTATGAGAAAATACATTATATAATTTAAGGTTCTTATATTATACCTAATGGTGTTTTTGTAATTTCCTTGATTTTGAAGCAGGAATACCACTCATATATCGCTCAAATATATTAAGATGAAAATAAACTTTGCACGATTTTCTGATTTTCTATCAAGTTAAATCATATGTTACGACAGTAAACATTACAGAATATAGAGATTTCTATGTACCATATGTAGGAACTTTGATGATATTATAATGTCCATAAATAACTATATAGTACTATAAATAAACTATAATTCAAAGTTGAATTCATAATGAAACAAGACAATTTACTATCTAACAATACATTATCAAAACTTATTACCAAACCAAAGTTATATATTATATCAAAACATAATTTAAATACCAACCTTGAATTCAGTACTAGACATAAGATGAGATATGTGAAATTAATAGAAATATTACCATGTGAATATTATAAGATTATTATATAAGAAAATTTCGAGTATTTTTTTTCCAGTCTCACTGTCCCTATTCCGTCCTATATCCGGACATAACCTGAAAATTTGTTGTGTGTCTCGCATTTCAATTCCATAAAAATAATAATTATTATATTTATATTACGGAGATAGGAACATAAAATACCAAAGAATACGTAAAGCAGGGAAAAAATGATTTGATGATTTGATGGGTTCGGTCAGTTTGGTGACTGCTTTTCTCCAAAAACCAATGTTGCCAATGGCTAAAAACAAAATTATGCACACGTCCGTAATAATTAGTGATAATTGCGGAATCATCTGTTTTCTGTGATTGCAGATTACATAAAAACCTTCGTCTATTTATTTTCTACTCGCGCGTAATACTCATTATGCATTATTTCTGTAATTAAAAAAACTGAGATTTTAGTTTAAAATCAACCAACTAGATAATTACAAATTATAGTTCTTTGGAATTGAAAACATTAATTTTTTTTGTAGCTAGCACGAAGCGTTATCACTACACTAAAATAATAAAATGAATTAAAAAAATATTAAAGAAGTTCTCCGACTAGACATAAATAACACATACGTATATAAAGTCTCAACGGCGAGGTAAACACAAATTTCTTTGGCCTAGCCCCGAGAACTAATGCTGCAAAATTTAATCAATACCAGAAAAAACTGCATTATATTTATATTGTGCATTATCATAGACCAAGGTCGTTGCACGTATGTATTTATTAATGCCAAAAATAACAATTCTATAGCTTGTAATTATTTATTTTGAAGTAACACGGGGATTATAGGTACTATATAATATATAATACTATGTTAATAGAGACATGTTTTTACAATAAAAATATTACAATGCAATATCAGGACTGAATATCAGGACCCACTGATAATTGGGGTCCAGGTAATAAAGTATTATCTTCAACTCAGAAGTGTAGTTAATGTAGTCCAACGGCAAGATCGATTATATTATATAGGTGGCCCGGTAACTTTTGCGGGGATATCCGGCAGGGGGAAATGATGTCTTTGTATTTTGGCAGACGTCTGACAGTTTATTGTCTAGATTGTTTAGATAGTATAAGTTTCTCAGCGTTTTTCTGAGATATTTGGTGGTGATTTATATATGTAAATACTATTTAATAACATTATATGATTATATTTTGAGACTTTTGATAGGACAATATAATAAATTGTATTATCAATATTTATACAAAGATGACGTCGCGCGGCTTACGAGGCAACCTATCTAATTTAATCGATCTTGGTCCAAGGGTATATCTTTACAAAGAACCTGAACCATTCTACACGGAAACAGTTGCAACTAACCACTGAACATGTGATAATCTACAGAGCACATGTGAGAATAGGGACAGCTGTCAAACTCTCGACATCATTTCTCTGTGCATAAAACAGTGTTGCGATCCGACAAACAAATAAATATTATAATACAGATGGGCTAATACCATAGAATACATTATTCTGAGCTACAAGTGTCACAACCATAGATAATTTCAATGTTCTTAACGACACCCAAGAAACTAACACATATCTGTAAATTATTATCCTTTGAAATTCAAACTTTGAAATAACCTGACTTACTGACTAAGCGTCTTCCACAATATCAGAGTGCATAAATTATTGTATTTTATATACCTAACTGTGGGGTCAAGGGCCAGGACGAACAAGTAGCAAACAGAGGTTAAAAGGAAAGACTTTCTTTGACTGGGCTGAGACGCCCCTGGCTCAACCAGGAAATCTTCAAGTTCAAGCAGGATAGGGATAAGGCACTGTGGTTTAGGTAATAGGTGAATTGTAGCAGAGCGAGACATAATAAGAATATTACCGAAATAATCTATATCGCAGTGACGTTAAGTTAAATTGAATTATTCTCGACAGTCAAAAAAAATTATTTTTATTATTAAGCGAAAAAGATAACTTGTTCAAATTAATGATTATTAAAACAAAAATGAGGAAGGTTGACTAAGTAGGCGCGGTAATACACACGTAGGTAAAACGAAGCACTACTAAGAAGGTGAGATGTTAACTCTGTGAACATACAGACTTTTCCCTAGAACGCGCTTCACTTTGAATGCAGGCACGAACCGTATTTTTATTTAGATAACGGTGTTGGAATATCATATTAAAAGAATGGAAAATTGTTTATATTTGTTTAGAAATTGAAATGTTGAAGTATCATATTAAAAGAATACGGAATTCAAGGTACAAATTTTCATTCCATTTCACCATTTTAAGTTCTGAAAATTAAAAAAAATGTTGATTCTTCATTGCCCGACAGACGAAAATTATTATGGATAAATTGCCTAATTGTAAGCCAACCGACCACACTGCAATGTTGCTGCTACAGGTAAAGAAGAGCGCAACGAAAAAGCATAGATAACGCAAACGTATAATTTGGCTAATACCAGATACTTTATTCACATATATTCATAAATCATTGCTAATAATGCTCAGAGACTTATTATAACTTCATGAATCATGGCTAATCGCTAATACCCAGAGATGTAGAGCTATAATATATGTATCTCTGCTAATACCACATTTGACTCAACTATGATAATAATTTCTTCTCCTTCTGTTATGTTGGTTCCTGGGCTTAAATAATAAGGAGTCCATTTGACCTATCCTGCAAACAAACATAAACCACCACGAGTGCCACGATAAGTTACCATTATATTTAATTTATGCCTTCATCTAGTTGACAGAAAAGTGACTAGGTACTTAAAGCAGAGCCTAAAAAATTTCTATGTATAGTATCGGCTTACGATACTGAGAAAAAAATAAGTTAAAGCTGTTCTATAGGTATTGGTATCGTATCTTCACAGTATTGCTACTCCTACTCAACTGTGATCTGTGGTATCTTCAACCGCGAAATTCGTTGCGCTGTTGATTTCGAATATTTGTTGTAATAATGGTGGCTATTATCAAATAACCTCCACAACAAATTATTAGGTTCTGTTCTCTCAAATAGTTGACAGTTCACTCGATACGATCATAGCACAGAAATAAATTTTTTTGTGAATACGTTACCCGTATAGTTAAGATACGGAAGCCGTAACGATACGAAGTTGGTATCGTATCTGAACCGCCGTATCGGTTCTGCCCATGCGCAGTTCGATATGGATACGAATGAAAGTTGTGGCATGCTTTAAGTCCCCACTGTCTAGTGATGGGCGCTGCCGGAATGGTACTGTAGTGGTTTAAATTACACCTATGCAACCACTGTCAAAAGGTGCTCGTAGAAAAGGAAAATAAAAAATATTAGTAAATTATGTTGACACAAATAATATTCTTGTAACAAGTCCAACGCTGGAACAAGTCATAACTAAAGCGAAATATGTTGTAGACAAACAACGAGAACGGTTCGAAAAAAAATAAATTCTCACTAAATGGGAGAAAAGCGCAATTTATTATATTTAAAAGTAAATTAAAAAACCCAATTTATCCAAAGAAATCAATTTAAAAAAAAATTATCTTTCATCCGCAAAAAATCAGTTTCACAGAGAGTAAAAAAAATCCTGGGTGTATCTACAGTTTGCGTAATTACTGTTTATCAATTAATTGTGTCTGAAATATAGTTTGTTATTTTATTAGTATTCTTTATTGTCACCGATTACTAGTTGGAATATTGTAAATAATTTTATTCCTATGAGTGCAATTCATTCAATTATTTGTTTAACAATTTTTATGCATAAAGATATCTATGTATCTATTAATCTATCTATATATATACAATAGACTCGCGATTATCCGTAAGCGCTAGATCCGAACGCATTATTCAAAACAACTTGGGAAATTTAAATCTCCACTTTATCCGAAGTTTTCCGCTTTATACGAAAATTTACCTATAAGTTTATGCATATTAAAAATTATTGCATTAAGAAACGAAATGTACTATTTTTTCGGAAATTCGGTTATCCGAAACGGTTCTGGTCCTGACTATTTTGGATAATCGGGAGTCTACTGTATCTATCTCTCTATCATCTATTCAGCATAAAACATTTCATTATGCTTTGGGATCATGATGCTTCAGAATGTGCCCTATCATATACTTCTTATATCTGGTCTCGTATTCACAATTATCACACTTGAGAATCTCCACCTCCGTTTTGTCCTTGTGTGTCATATTGTGCCTGTTTAGGTCCGTTTTAAAATCCGTTTTATATGGACACTTTTCACATTTAAATTTTCTATCCGCTCCCGTGTCACGCTCCGCTCCCGTGTCACGATGCTTCACCATGTGATGATTTATACTACTCTTATGTCTAGTCTCGTATTCACATTTCTCACACTTGTGCATCTTCACCTCCGATTTGTCCTTGTGTATACGATTATGCTTGCATAGTTTGGAGCTAAAATCCGTTTCATATGGACATTTATCACATTTAAATTTTCTCTCAGCTTTGGGATCACGATGCTTCTGCAGCATGTGCCGGATCATGCACATCTTGTACCCGGTCTCGTATTCACAATTATCACACTTGAGGATCTCCACCTCCGATTTGTCTTTGTGCATCAGATTATGCTTGCGTAGCTCTGACTTAAAATCTGCTTCATATGAACACTGACCACATTTAAATCTTCTCTCCGCTTTCGGATCACGATGCTTCTGTAACATGTGCCGGATAATACACGTCTTATACATGGTCTCGTATTCACAATTATCACACTTGAGGATCTCCACCTCCGATTTGTCTTTGTGTCTCAGATTATGAGTGTGTAAGCATGACTTATAATTCGTTTTATATGGACATTTATCACATTTGAATTTTCTCTCCGCTCTGGGATCACGATGCCTCACCATGTGATGGAGTATAGCACTTCTATATCTGGTTTGGAATTCACAATTTTCACACTTGTACATCTTCACCTCCGTTTTGTCCATGTGCATCAGATTATGATTGCTTAGCTCTGACTTAAAATCTGTTTCATTTGAACACTGATCACATTTAAATGTTCGCTCCGCTTTTGGATCACGATGCTTCCGCAGCATGTGCCTGATTATATTTCTCTTAAGTTTGGTCTCGAATTCACATTTTTCACACTTCTCCATCACCACCTCCGATTTATCCTCATGTATCAAATTGTGCATCCGTAGATGTGACTTGTTATTTGCTTCATAGGGACATCTTTCACATTTAAATTTTATACATTTCTCACGCTGTCCCAACATCTCCCCAGACTTCTTTTGAGACAACTGCTGGTATAGCATCTCTACTGACATGTCTTTGTGCATCATCCCTGCAAATGTTCGAACATCATATTAGCATTTACCTCAAAACGAAAATAGATATAGCCATAAATATAAATATAAAATAGCCATAAATATAAACTATGGATATATTCAACTGGACCGATCACTGTAAAGTTTAATATTTTCGAACATAAACAATTAGTTGTGAAGAACAGAAGAAAATAAAAACAGTAACATGTTCATTTCCGATGACCTTGTTATTGACAATGTTATTTTACTTAATGAAGCACAAAAAAATATTTGGAAAAATAAAAGCATGGTCAATCGATGGTAATATCTACATATTTGGCGGCAGTAAAATAAGAAATCAAGATTTGAATAGCAGAATTTGTACCTATAAACTTGTTCATTCTTTTTCTGTGCAAATTGTTTAATATCTATTTCCTGGGTACTAAAAATGGTAAAGAGGAACACCCTAAATATGCGAATTTTTGCAGGAGAAACCGGTGGTAAACCAGAGATCTCAAAAATAAAGTAGAATGCTGACCAAGCATAAAATATGAGAATTGGTATTCCATTTTAATTGAGGTCTGCGTGGTAGACTGATCATAATTCAGCTTCTAAATATTATTATTGATGTTACCTAGTTTGAGAATATCTGCTTACCTTTCGATGCGGATTTCCTGATCAGCCCTTTCCTCTTTAAGGAACCGCTTTTCCTGAAATTGTTAGATGCCCCCGATGGAACGGTATCACCCATTTCTTCATCTTTCAAACCTTCACCCATTTCATGACTAAAAGAGACAATATTTTATAATCTATGATTTTATTAATTTCTTTAATAGCTGGTTTTAAGTTATTGGAGATTTCTGGTAAATCACACATAGATAGTGCTTACGTTGTACAAATATAATAATACCATGCCACAACTATCTATCCACAACAGTTATTTAATAGAATATTATGTACTATGAAAGACGAAAATGACCTAAAAACATTTTTCCAATATGAACTAAGTAGCTACCCTATGTCTCTATATAACAATGGAAATCTTCGAAAGGGAAAAATGGCTGCTTTAATTTTATACCTAGGAACAAACAATTTTTACTTAAAGATACATATACTTTGGTAATAGATGGTGTTAAACTTTTGTACAAGCTTGTATGGCCTTAACATTTTACATTTGGATAACTGTATAAATATTACTATAATTATGTTTGTAATAGCTATAAAGGCGACGTTGAAATAGTTTTCAATTGGTACTCTAAGCCCACAGCAAAAAAGACGGCTGTAACTGGCAGGGGAAGGGGTTTTGGAAAAAAAATTATATAGAGGCGCCCTTAATTTTTGCCGAACATTCACCTCTTGAAAAATTTTGCGCATCAATTTAGAAACAACCTGTACAATTATGTGTATCAAATCAATGTGTCCTCCTAATAAGTTATTTTTAGTAAGAGTATCATGTTATTTGTTTGTCTATTGCAGTCACATTGACATATCAGTTTTTGATTTCTCTGAATTGTCGCAAACTAGGTTCCGTATTTAAAAATCAGAAGTTATTTAAAAAGCTACTATCATGACATAATAGATTGGGCTTTACTGTCCTATTACACTTTAACTATAATAGTCTTCAGGTAATTAACATTTCACATCACATAAAAATTTTGGTAAGCACTAAATTCACAGTCCTTTATAAATCAACTTACCTCATCATCTCATCATTTTCTGAGTTTATATCAATCTCCTCATCCTTCAAATACAATTGTGGACTGCCATTGCTAGCGACAACATAGCCCTCTAATATATAGTCCTTTGCATCCTGGATATTTTCTGCCATAACCTTAACCGAAACTTCCTCTTTTGGCTTTATGGCCAAATCCTTATTAAGCCTAGTCTGTATATCAAAAGCCTTATCTTCCGTATATTGCCACACACATGATAAATCTACAGGCCCGCTGTTTTTTTGACAGTCACGACAATACAATTTTATCTTCTCCTCGACAACCATACAGTTTTTAGCAAAAGATATATAATTTTTTAGACACATATGGCATGCCTCACAGATTATGGGATTCTCGGTGATATTCAGATCCTAAAAAAATATTTGCAATCATCAGCTCCGATATACTCATTAGAAATTACGTTTATGTTTACAAATTATTGTTTCATTCTTACCATTTCCGGTAAATGAATTTGTATCATATCTCTAGAGAAGGAAATTTCTTCACCAGATGCACTCAAAGCTATGTAACTGCAATTCAGAGGTATTTTCATACATAAACGACACACAACTTCATTTTCGCCATTATAAACATTATGTTTATTTTCAATTTCTATTAATATGTCCTTTAAACTAACTTTGCAATTAGTCCCAACGTGGGCGCTGATAATATCTTCAGTATAAAGACACTTTGATTTAAATAAGTAAAGTTCATGGAGAACCCCTAGACAGATACTGCACACCAAAGGATACTCACTCACATCCAAATCCTGAAAGGAAAAAAATTACACTTTAATCCTTATCAGAATAAGGTGAAAAGAATAGTCAGATATAGTGTTATTAAATAATACCTTGTGAATGTGGTTAGTCATAATAAGACAGTCTAATTAGCCTATCGATAAAAATAAATGAAAATTATGTTAAATAATTTCATACAAATAGCTAGTTAAAAAAATCTTGCAAAGTAAGCGTAATTAAAACTGCTCATGCGGGAGTCAAGGAACCAAAGGGACCAAGGAACCTCCCGTTTCTAAAGCCGGGAGTCATAGATCATAGTCAGACCATTCAACTATACAGAAACTGGAGTCAGCTCTGCGTGTTAAATATTCGGTCCTAGAGAGACAGTTGCAAAGTCAGTGTTCTCATTTCGCGAATGAACCAATGCACTTTGCAGTCGTTTATGGCAATAAGTGGAGGCCAGATGGTACTGATGTTGCTACTGCATTTTTCGACTCCAAATTTATTATGAATCGGCCGCATGGGTACTCTATCCAGTTCCCCCTCCATATCAATGTCAGACCGCAAAACAGAGCTCTTTGCTCTGTGGTCAGGCCACGGAACGAAGAGCAATACCAACGAAGGACGAAGACTGTTTTACAACAATCTTTGTCGATAATGATCGATGTTATAACAAAGGATATCAACCTATAACTTATTTGCTACAAAGAATACTCACCTAAGTTAATGTTAATATACTTTGGTTGCACGACAGCAAACGCTAGGGTATAAGCACAGAGATATACATAGTGAATGAGAGCCGTCGTTCAAAACTGTGACGAATTGAAACGGCGCAGGCCGTCACGAAGTTTGCGCAAAGTAACAGGTACAGGACCGACTCCTGGTCACGACTCGTTGCACTTCATAGATTTTCTTGCGTTTCATGGAATGTCTTCTCACATAAAGACATAATTATGTTGATTTTCAGGTTTCCATCTACGAGTATATAAGGAACCTTTCGATGCTGCAGAGATCAGTTCTACAGGCCAGCAACAAAAACCTGAAGATGGCAGATGTTATTCTGCCGAAACGTCGTCCGAAACGAAGATAACATACATGGGAGAAGACCCGAAATCAATCAATGAACCCTAAATTATAATATACCATCTCGTAGGTTGAATTTAATACGGAAATGTCCTATTATACATGTATACATTTTTATAATTTGTTAACAGATAATTTGAAAATTTTAAATTTTGAGAAAGCAAAAGGGGAAGTCTACAAGTCTAATACATGTAGAACACTATTCTTTTATTGTAGATTTCTGATTCACTAGAGTATTTTATTCTTATTTATTGTACATCATTTCTTTCTATCGTTCATTGTAGTTGTTTGTCCATTAATTGTGACTGAAACATGGTTTCTTATTTCATTGGTATTCTGTTATTACCTATTAATAGTTGGAACATACATATACATATCTATCTATCTGGTAATCATTACAATTTTCTCCGTGCTTTGGGATCACCATGCTTCCGCATGTGCCGGATCATATACTTCTGGTATCTGGTCTCGTATTTACAACTATCACACTTGTGCATCTCGGATTTGTCCACGTGTGTCTTATTATGCTTGCTTAGGTCCCCCTTAACATCCGTCTCATATGGACATATTTCACATTTAAATTTTCTCTCCGCTTTGGGATCAGGATGCATCTTAAGCATGTGCCGGATTATATCACTTCTATACCTAGTCTGGTATTCACAATTGTCACACTTGTGCATCACTACCTCGGACGTATCCATATGCATCAGATTGTGCGACCATAGGTTTGACTTCCTGTCTGTTTTGTAGAGACATTTTTCACATTTAAATTTGGTACACTTCTCACTGTGGTTCAGCGTCTCCTCAGATGTCTTTTGCGACAACCGTTGGTTTAGCATCCGTGTCTTGTATGGGGACAGCACAGACTTGTCATTGTTACCTGTCTTTGTGTTCCCTGCAAATATTCGAACACATTAACATTTACTTCAGAACGAAAATGCAAGAACTACTGACCTACATAAAAAATATTTAATACAACAAAAATGAAGCTGGTCTTACGAAGATTAAGCAAATTTAAAATTAAAAGTTGTTGATATTTGTAAGAAAAACTAGCTATACATATAAATATGGATTTATTCAACTGTTATAGAAATAATAATGAAAATGACGGCAAATCTTGTGGTAGAGTCCGACTCTGTAAAGTTAAAGTAAAGATCACTATTTTCGAACACAAACAATAAGTTATGAAGAATGTATGAAATTATTTATAAGAATGTATGGTGGTAATATCTAATATAAAATTTTACTTAATGAAGCAAAAATATTTGGAAAAACAAAGGCATAGTCGTACGTTATTACGGCCCAAGCGTGAAATTTTCGTAGTTCAATGAGGATTTTGTCTAATGAGAATTTTGTGTGTTAAACAAAGAAAGTGCAGTGGTCGGAGTTCATCTAATTTTAACTACCCGACTTCCGAGAAATTGATACTCACTCGATCAAACTTGAGGAGTCCTGTAGAAAAATCTAAAGTCTTAGTCTAAAATATCATTTTGTGCAAATAACTTCTTAAGCGTATTGTATAAAGAAAGGGTGACATAAATTACTAGCATGCTTAGTAATAGTACATTACATACCGAGCGGGAAAGTACTCTATTTCAGCCGAGCGGCAAGGTAGTTTATCGAGGTGCGAAGCACCGAGGTAAACTACAGACGCGAGGCTAGAATGAGTTCCCGCGAGGTTTGTATACTATTTTACTCACAATCGGTTAGTAGTTTATGGATTTCTAATACTCACAATCTACCAATAATAATTTCGTTTCAAATATCTGTATCCATTTTCATTATGTGATAATATGAATTATTTTAAGTAACCTGTGAGATCGTTGCTAGGTAACAAAACAAGTTTGTTGAATCTGACATTTAGGCGATACACGACGCCATTAATTGTACATATAATCAAATTGTGTTTATTTTACAAAAATGTCTGATAGTGAATTTGAATGTACGCCACCAGAAGTGCGGGTAGCTGCAGAGAAAGCTACTGAAGGAATAATTCCTGAAAAAAGCAGGGAGAGGTATGAAAACACCTATGAACTATACAGTAAATGGTGCGTGGCTAAAGGTGTGCAGCATACCTCTGAGACGGTACTTCTTGCTTATTTTTGTGAAATAAGCAAACAAAGTAAATCCTCCACATTATGGTCAAGATATTCGATGTTGCGAGCAGTATTAAACTGTAGGCATAATGTTGATATTAGTAATTACGCAAAATTGAAGGCATTTTTGAAAAGGAAGAATGTGGGATATCAAGCTAAAAAGTCAAGTGTTTTTTCTGAAGCAGACATCGATACATTTTTAAACAATGCCCCGATAGAATATCTTCCTCAAAAGGTAATTTTAATTTATTTAGTGCATATTAAATATATGTTATATTAAATTTTTTTAGGTTGCTTTAATTATTGGCATTTCCGGAGCCTGTAGGTGCGATTAACTTTTAAAAATGAAAATAAGTGACCTGGATATTTTAGAAAATCGAATTATAATAGTGATTCCTGTCACAAAAACCTACTCTTCCCGTACATTTGTAATTACAAAATCGGAATGGATAAATATAATAAAGCAATACTGTGACCTTCGTAATAACATTGACTCTGATAGATTTTTTTTACAAATAAGATTTGGTAAAATTACACGACAGCCTTTTGGGCATAATGCTATAGGAAGTTTTCCCAAAAAAATAGCAACTTATTTAAAGCTGGAAAATGTTAACAGGTTTACAGGGCATTGTTTTAGACGTACTTCAGCAACATTATTAGCAAATACAGGTGGAGACATCCTACAGTTGAAAAAGTTGGGGGGTTGGAAATCCAACACCGTAGCAGAGGGATATGTGGAGAATTCATTACATGGACAAATAAAAATTGCTAATATGTTGTCTCATGTAGAAAATCCAGAAACGTCGGCGTCTTCATCTATTTCTGAAACTCATAATTTTGAGCAACACGGTCTTACTTTAACCGTTAATAGTAATCATAATTCCAATGTAACTATTAATATTTATAATTCCAAATAGTTTTCTTTTTGTTATTGTTGTTGTTGTTTCTGAATTAAATAAATGTTGAGTGGATTCTATTCTTTCTAAACCATCTTTTAATCAAAAATGACATTGACATTTCCAGGTAAGAAAAGTGACAGATGCTAGCCGGGAAAGTACTTTCCCGGCTAGCTGGGAAAGTAAAGTAAGTAATAAGTCGCTTCCCGATTACTTCAAAGGTTAGAAATCCATAAATTACTAACCGATTGTGAGTAAAACCTTTAAATCGGATTTAATCATAACCCCAATACAAGTTTTTATATTCGGGAGGTAGTATAACGGGAAGTAGTACTCCATTTAAAAGAATATTCATATGACCTACAGATTTGCGTTTTCCCTTTGATCCGAAGTAAATTAAACATTAAGTTTTAGCATTTAATTTTTCCGTAACCATTTCCGTATTTTATTCTGTCATTAGCATTATTCGAGAATGGGCTCACAAACATTGTACCTATAAACTTGTTCATGCTTTTTCTGTGTAAATTGTTTAATTTCTATTTCCTGAGCATTAAAAATGGGAAAGAGATAGCCCCTAAATTTGACAATTTTTGCAGGAAAAAAACGGTGGTAGAGCACAGATCTCAAAAATAAAATAGAATGCTTACCAAGCACAAATTGTGGGCATTCGTATTCCACTTTATTTATGAGATCTGTGTGGTAGACTAATTATAAATCACCTTTTAAATATTATTGAGGTTGCCTACTTTGAGAATATCTGCTTACCTTTCTTCCCGGAATCGTTAGATGCCCCTGATAGAACGGTATCAACCATTTCTCCATCTCCCAAGCTATCATTCATTTCACTAAAAAAAGACAATATTTTATTCTCTATGATTTCCTTAATTTCTTTAACAGGTAGTATTAATATATTGGGGATTTCTGGTAAGTCAGACATAAGTAGCGTTTATGTTGTACAAATATAATACCATATATACCTACCCAGTGCCATGTTGTGTCTGGGATAAAAATGTAAATACTAATATTTTTGTTGTTAATAATGATATATTTTATTAATTGTAGTAAATTAGTAAATGTACACCATACCATATAATTACACCATAAACCCAAGGCTGAGGATTAAAATTTTAGGAAAATCTGAAAATTTTTATTCAGAATCTGAGATCGTATGTCTAATTAAAAGTCAAATGGCAATATGTTGGCAAGGACCCAGATTGGACCCACAGTAACATATACCATAATTAATTTTGATGATACACATTTAATTGAGGGTTATGGTTGTTGTGTTGCCTAAGCAACATTTTATTACACTAAAGACCAATACAGATTTTTACAGATGTTTTAAATGCAATGTTTTAATCATTAATCAAATAGAGAATTTGTTGCAACAATATTGTGTCCTGAATTATACGCCATCATAAAGAATTACAAGCCGCGACAAGCGTTACCAAATTGTCCTTGTTTTCACAGCAAAAGGCCATAGTGTGGTAAGATTACCCCCATACTACCCCTATCCTAATCCAATTGAGTTGGTATTGGAAACCATGATAGAATATGTTGCCGCAAGAGAAAGCGACGTTTAGTTTCCAGTACAGTACAAAAAAAAAGTCTACGGCTTGAAAAATTCTGACAAAAAATATTATAGGGGTGGGTTTTTCCCACCCCTCACACCTAACTTTTTTGTAACAATATTTCAAGGATACAAAAACTGTCACAAACTGGCATTTTATAAGCCAAAGCCAAAGCTGTCTGCCAAATATTATACTAAATTCTTCCATAGTGGAGAATATAAATAAAAATTATTTTTTTAGCCTAAGTTAAGACGGCTGTAGCTGGGAGGGGAAGGGGTTTTGGAAAAAACAATAAATATTAAGTTATTTTTACAAAGAACATTCTGCTATTTGTTTGTCTGTTTGCAGCCACATTCATATATATTAGTTTCTGATGTCTCTGAATTGTTGCCAACTAGAATCCTTATTTAAAACATCAGAAGTTATTTGAAAAGCTTGTATCATGATAATATATGTAGATTTAGCTTTACTGTCATATTACACTATAGTCTACATGTAATTACCATTTCGCATCCAACAAAATTTTTTCCTACCTCATCATCTCATCATTTTCTGATTTAATATCAATCTCCTCGTTCTTCAAATACAATTGTGAACCGCTACTACTATCGACAGAATGACTATATAATCTCTCTGGATTATATATATAAAACTCCGATATATAATCCTCTGCATCCTGGACATTTTCTGCCTTAACCATTACCGAACATTCTTCTTGCTTTATGGCCAATTCCTTATTAAACCTAGTCTGTAAATCAAATTCCGTATCTTCCGTTTTCCGTTTCATTCTTACCATTTCGGTTAGATGAATTTGTATCATATCTTTAGGGAAATTTCCTCACCATTTTCACCTAAAGCTACGTAATTACAATTCGGAGGTATTTTTATACATAAACGACACACCACTTCATCTTCGCCATTGTGAACATTACATTTATTTTCTTTTTCTATTAATATGTCCCTTGGATTAACTTTCGAGTTAGTCTCAATGTGGGCGCTGATAATATCTTCAGTATAAAGACACTTTGATTTAAATAAGTAAATTTCATCGAGGATCCCTAGATATATACCGGACACCAAAGGATGCTCACTCACATCCAAATCCTTAAGCAAAAAATTGCACATTAATATTAGAAGGTAGTGAAAATAATAGGCAGATATAATCTTGCTAAAGCATACTTCAGGAATGTGGTTAGTCATAAGAGTCTAATTAGCTTATCGAAATAAATAAAATGAAATGAAAAAAATTAAAAAATAAATGAAAAAAAGCCCTAAAAGAAGCCAAGACATCAATTTTATTGAAAGTAAACTAAAAATTTCTCTGTGATAACCTCATTCTGTAAATTAACATTTACCCTATGCACTAATTTTAGACAAAATCTGACCTTTTGAAATTTTAATGAATTATATGTATTTACAAATTGAATAATTGTAATAGTTGTGTCTATTTTTTCGTCTTCGGTCAGACAATAGATTATTATAACGACCACGACAAAAAACTTATGAATTAAGAATCGTTAATCTCTTAAAAGCTAGGTTAAAAACAATAGAAACCATAAAACAGTAAAAATAGATATTCTCACAAAACATCTACAACGCACAAAACACGCTACAATGGTAGCATAAACCAAGCAAATACCGAAATATGAAAACATAAAACATCTTTAGGGAAAAAAAACATAGACCACAGCACAAAACGAACATTATATAGAATCACAAAACACCAATAATTGTGTCACACACAAAACACCAATACATATTATATAAGAGAGAAAACATACACACATGTTATATTAAGACAGTTTAAATAAATAGCTAGGTGCCTATATGGCAACACCTCATATTTTCAACCTCTTCGAAAAGAACTCAAAAAGATCTACCCCCAAAAAAGATGATCATGTGCGTGAAACATAGATAAATATACATATGCATGTACCACTAGGGAGACGATATCACTTCTGCCTACGCAGATCACCAATGCTTTTGCAGCTGATGCTTGCGCACAGTGAACTGGTTTATTTTGAGTCGGGTAAGCGTGTGCCACATAGAGCAGAGCTGTATCCTTTTTCAATGGTGTGTGCTCCATATATGGAAGTTACAGAACCTCTAGAGTTCGGACGCCTCACTTTTTACTATTTAATGCTTATTTTTAATTATATTTGCAAAAACGTGTAATATTTTGCGCACTCTATGACATATTAATAATAATGATTAAATTTTCGTACTGGGACTGAAGTAATAACTTCGCTCCCTTATGACAGGGACTGAAGTGTCGCTCTTTGTCCTTCCAGGATGAAAGATTGACGAAAATTCCGGAACGAATAAACTACAAACAAAAAATGTAACAGGTGTTTTATTGATTTAATATTTACCTAAATTAATATTGTTATAGTTCGTCATATTGACCAGTCTTTCCTGGAAGATTGCAGCAGATATGACATACTTCGTTCGGCCCTTTAATCAATATCCGATACGCCTTCTTCACTTATAATCGAGCTAATGACACAAGCAATGACAATGTCTCCAAATTTATCTTGTCACAACGAAACATTACTACAGCAATGAGACATATAAAAATAGATAAATCCGAAGAAATGAAATTTTTACTTAATATCCCTCTAGTTTACATTGATTTTGAGTCATGTGTCTTAACCCAGCAAACGTCAAAATATTGAGAATAAGAATTTCTTCAATATTTTCACGAAGCATTAATCGGATATTCACTTATTCTCGTGCTGGATCGTGAGCATAAATCATTAGGAGTTCATTTGAACTACCTACAAACATGAGCCAGGATACGATAAGTTACCGTCATCTACATAGCTCTGAATAGTTTGAATGCAAATATGACCGGCGCAGCTGAAATTGTTTGTACATAACCACTATATCTTGTAGTGTTTGTTATGAAACCTTGTAATATTCCGAGGGTTTCTAAAAGGAGGCAGAAAAACACGGGAAGTGTTTCTTGTCTTATTCTTACTTTTATTTATCAAATATATTTCACATATTTCGAACTATTTAAGATGTTTAGGAGTCCTGTTTTTTCATTTGGTGGAATGCTGTATTTTTTTATACTTAGACCCTTTTTCTGCATAGTAAATATTCCATCGGTAATAGTTCCGCATCGAAAAATATTTGCAAAAGTGTAACATTTTTAAACTATCTGATCAGTTGAACTTCATCGATCGGATTCGACTCACTGGCGCAAAAGAAATCTGGCTTGTCTGGTACTCTTTACATGTGGGCATATGGCAAGCAGAGTGGAAATTTGTCTTGCGTTTGTGAATATGACAGCATAGGATGGACTTAACTTCCAATTTATATGGACATTTTGAATTATTATTTTCTACTCGCTTAGGGATAATGATGCCTTAGCATGTGTTTCTTCCGATCACTCTTATACTTAGTTTCGAATTCACAATGATCGCACTTGTAAGTCTCCACCTCCGATTTGTCCTTGTGTTTTAGATTATGCTTGAGTAGCGAGTACTTGAAATTCGTTTCATATGAACATTTATCACATTTAAATGTTTTCTCCACTCCGGGATCGCGATGCATCATCATGTGAATGACCAAACTACTCTGATACTTAGTCTCGAAATCACAATTGTCGCACTTGTGCATTACCACCACCGATTTGTCCTGATGCTTCATCATGTGCCGGATCAGACTCTCCTTGTACTTGGTTTCGAATTTACAATTCTCACACTTGTACATCACCAATTGCGATTTGTCTTTGTGTCTCAGACTATGATTGCAGAAGGAGGACCTCAAATTCGTTTCATATGGACATTTATAACATTTAAATTTTTTCTCCGCGCTGGGATCACGATGCTTAATCATGTGCTTGACCATACTACTCTGATATTTAGTTTCGAATTCACAATTGTCACACTTGTGCATCACCACCTCCGATTTATCCTTATGTATCAGAATGTGCATCCGTAGGTATGCCTTAATATCTGTTTTATATGGACAATTGTCACATTTAAATATTCTTTCCTCTTTGGGATCATGATGGCCCACCCTGTGCACCTTCACCTCCGATTTGTCCTTGTGCCTCAGACTATGTTTGCGTAGCTCAAACTTAAAATCTGCATCATATGAACACTGATCACATTTAAATCTTCTCTCCGCGTTTGGATCACGATGCTTCTGCAGCATGTGCCTGATTATATTACTCCTATGCCTGGTCTCGAATTCACAATTGTCACACTTGTGCATCACCACCTCCGATTTATCCTTATGTATCAGATTGTGCGTCCACAGGCTTGACCTCCTATCTGTTTTGTAGGGACATTTTTCACAATTAAGTGTGATACACTTCTCACGCTGGTCCAACGGCAACTGTTGTTTAAACATCCCTGTCTTATATTTATTCTTGTATGGGTAAGGGGCACACTTCTGCTTCACCACCTCTGACTTGTCTTTGCGTCTAGACATATTTCGTGCCAAAATATGCTTCCCGTCAGTTTTTAATGTGCATTCTTGAGAGCCAAACGCCTTAGTGAGCCCACTGTGTCTAGCAATGCGATCGTCAGAAAAGAAACGCCTCCTCCCTGAAAACGTTCAAACATCTTATTAGCATTTACTTCAGAACGAAAATGCTAGAACTACAATGGCCTACATAACAAATTAATTAATGCAACAAAAATAAAGCTGGACTTAAACATAATGAAAATTTAAAATTAAAAGTTGTTGAATTCTTTGAAGAAAAATGAGCAATAAATATGGATATATATATATATTCAATTGTTATAGAAGAAATAGTAAAAAGGACGGCAAATCTCAAAGTAAAATCAGATCGATTCACTGTTAAAGTTTAATATTTTCAAACATAAACAAGCAATTAGTTGTGAAGAACAGAAAAAAATAAAAAAACAGTAACTTGTTCATTTCCAATGACTTTGTTGATTGACAATATTATTTTACTTAATGAAGCAAAAAAATATATTTGGAAAAACAAAGGCATGGTCAATAGATGGTAATATCTACGTACTTGACAGCAAAGGCAAAAGTAAAATAAGAAATCTTGAGGATTTGAATACCATTTCCAGTGCATAATTCATAGTGCATTTGTCATCAGCATTATTCGAGAATGGCCTAACAAAGTTTGTACCTGCAAACTTGTTGATTCTCTTTCTGTGTAAATTGTTTAATTTCTATTTTCTGGGCATTAAAAATGGGAACGAGAAAGCTCCTGAATTTGACAATTTGAAGAAGAATTTGAGAAGTGCAGGCCAAGCATAAGATGTACGAATCGGTTTTCCATTTTATTAATTTAGCTTTCAAGTATTATTATTGATGTTACCTACTTTGAGAATCTGCTTACCTTTTGATGCGGATTTCCTGATCAGCCCGTTCCTCTTTAAAGAACCGCTCTTCCCGGTGATGTTAGATGCCCCCAATGGAAAGGTATCACCCATTTCTTCATCTTCCAAACCATCACCCATGTTTTCACTAAACAAGATAGTTTTTTATTACCAATCTATGATTTTAATAATTTCTTTAACAGCTAGTTTTAATTTATTACGGATTTCTGGTAAGTCAGACATAGGTAGCGCTAGAATAAACCCAAGGTCGATGATTAAAATAGTAGGAATATCTGAAAAAATTTATTCAGAATCTGAGATCGTACGTCTAATTAAAAGCCATAATTGCAATATGTTTGGATAATGTAACATACACCTTGCTAATGAATTCGGCTGATAGATATTTAATTGAGGGTTACAGTTGTGTCATTATTCAAATCATTAATCAAAAATAGAATTTACTGAGACAATGTTGTAGCCTGAATTATACGGCATCATAAAGAATTAAAGGCCAAGACGAGTGTTACCAAATTGATCTTATTCTCACTGCAAAGGGCACGATATTATTGGATGTGGTAAGATTGCCCACATACCCTCCCTACCTTAATCCAATTAAGTTGGTATTGACAACCATCATGTATTATTGTAAAAAATATATCACTTAAACTTGAAAAGATTGGAGCAATATACAGGGTGTTTCTAAATTGACGAGAAAGGTTTTAAGAGGTGAATATTCAGCATAAATTAAAGGGGGCATTCATATAATTCATATAAAGCCCTCCAAAGTGGGGGTAAAAAAAGTTTTTATTTAGATTCTCCACTATGGAATATTTTAGAAGAAATTTTATCACCAACCTTCACTAATAAAGTGACAGCTTGTGACTGTGTGAGTTTTTTGTAACCCTGAGATATTGTTAAAAGGGGGTTAAAAAAACCACCCTTATAACATTTCTCATCAGTACTTTTTAACGAGTCAACATTTTTTTTCTTTACGGGTTGCGTCTTAAAATTCCCACTGTTATCACCACTAAATGAAATATTTCCTAAAATTAAATCAATGTTCAAACACTTACGTATCCTCCGTTTCTTCCTTGATATGAACCTCTTCCAATTTTATACTCGCAATGTTCTCTTTTTGTGGGCAGTCTATGACGTTCGTATCACTTTCAGCGTCTAAACACTCCTCCTTTGTTGTAGTACAGATTGGTTGGCTAAATGTGTGACAATTTTCATATTCAAGTAAGTCCTTGAGGGCAACTTCCACGCCAAGACCCGCCGCCACATCACGATAACTTTTGATCCTCTGTTCAGCTTGATGGCATATTTCCATGAACTCATCATACTTATACATATTGCTTACACATAGTTTGCAAATCAGCGGTTCATTGGTGGCATCTAAGGTCTAGAAAAATTGGATGAGAAATAACCATTAATATCAAAAACCATAATAAATCCATTTTACAGTCATATAATACATAAACTGGTGCGAAGGTAGGTTTTGAGAGGTTTCCATTCTGCGCAATAGTTTAAAAGATTCCCTTATTCATTTTCATAAAACATTTTTTGATAACAATCATTAAGATCATGTGAAAAACCAAAATACATTAGCCAATCTTGTGAGAAACACTCAAAAGCAACAAAAGGCTGCTCCAATAAATTTTCCCAACTCAAAGCCCTGAACTATGACTCTAATATCATTTTTTTAAAGCATGAGTGGACAATTTTCCTCGTTGACTGCTTTGTGATATTCTATATAATGTGATATTATAGATGAAATATTTAGATATTAACCATAAAGGTATTAAGATGAACATTCAATACCTTCATAATTATCAACATGATCAAGCACAAGTATAACTCAAAGGTAGGGGGGTTGTAAAAAAATAAAAGTTGACGAAAGAACATCGAATGGGTAAAATTATTAGCTTCAGAGTCCAAATTGCCCCTGTTCAAAATGGCTGTTGTTTATACCATTTAATAATCTGGAGCAAAACCAAAGACAAAAACTTACATTGGCCTGTAAGTTTTTATCTTTGGTGGTAGTTAGATAAATAATTTTGCAAAAATTTGTATATAAACGTTTTTTTTTTGGTTTTATGTTAATTTTATGTTTTATGTTATATCCGTGACTGTTGATCTTCTCTCTCAATGGTAAGCTCAGAAATACCTAACAAACAAATTAGAACTACATTACTGAAATATTATAGCTCGTCACATTCCCCTGACGGGTAAAACTTTACACATGCCCCTGACGTGTGAAAAAAAATTAATCTAATGTTTTAAATGGTACAAACGCTAAATGCGACCAACACGCATTCCCAATTATTTCGGATTATCGAGTTGTTACTGTATTAATTTATAATTTACTATGTAGTGTTAGCTAGAGTAACCAAGGAAGCAGTATTTTGTTTATAATTATATAGCCCGGACTTCCTAATAAATATTAATACTACCGAACATATTTAGCAGACATAATATGCACAGCAATTAAACGAACTGCATGTACAGGTACGTCAGATAGGTATGTAGTGTTAACCAGAATTTCCTTGAGGCGTATTGCGTACCAAAATAAATTGGACGTAAAAAAATTGTAATTTGTTTTGTACATCATTCTTTTAAGGCTTGTCATAATTTTTAATTAAATCTGAGATTTACGTTCACCATTTGAAATCAATTGCAATAAAAATTTGTGTTGGCGAAGTGTGTTGCTAAAATATAACATTATTAAGTCTAGGTATGTAACAGTTATACTTTCCACGTTTATTGCTGTCTCCAGCTGTTCTGTTATACAAATTCCAAACTTCTTCATGTCTTTAAAATGTGTTAAGAAATGCACAAGCCATACTCTCAAGGCGCAATTTGCTGTATGTATCTGATTATATAACAGATAACCACCTTATTAACCTAGAAATACTTCAAAAAAAGTTTTTAAACATTATTTTATCCAAACCAATGAGATATTCTTCTAACTTAATTTTTACGGAAGCGGCAGTACTTATATCTAGTACTGTGTCAGCATTACCTTCATAAAAACGTTCTAAGACTCTTTAAAAACAAACAAAAATTACCCTTCATTAAGCATAACTACGAAACTAGACAAAAACGAAAAATAACTTAGAAACACAGATTTCAAAAAAAATAATTGGTCAGAGAAATCATATATTTCTAGGAAATAGATTTTATTTATAACATGCTTCCAACCAATATCAGAGATGCTAGAACAATTTAGTCATTTAGCAAACAAACATACTTTGTTGTGAAAGAAATTATATCAAACAATTCTTTTAATTAAACCATTTTCCATGTTTTTAGGAATATAAGTATACATTTTATTATATGTCTGCTTATATATGAGTATGTGTGAGTCTTTATATATGTGTGTGTGTGTGTGTTGTGTATGTATATGTGTATATTGTATATGTATGTGTATGTATATTCATTCACGTATATGCATGTATATTCATGTATAGGTATGTATATAAATCATTCGATTCATGCACGTGTTAGCTTTAGTGGATTACCGTTTATTCATATCGTAGTTGTTATAGATCAGTTATTATAGTTATAGTAATTGATATACATGTATTATTTATTTATTTATATTTAATTTATATAATTTTATGTACATTTATTGCTTTCTATTTTTATATATTTATTACAAAATATTTACGTGAATAAACTATATTATTATTATATTATTATTATTATTATTATATATTAGGCAGAAACTTCAGGCGATAACTGTAGAAACTAAATAAAAATATCTATTTATTAATATATATGCATATATTAATACCGCAATAAGAGAAATAGATAAATAAAATGAAATAGAGATAAATAACTTACCACTTCCGGCAAACATTTTCTAATCATAATGTTGAACAGAACCGCATCTTTCGAGTCAGTTGTCCAATTGAGAGGCTTGTCTTCTATGGACGACATACACAGCTGGCATATTTGAACGTGTTTTACTTCCTTGGACGTCACCCCTTCCTGAACTACCTTGTCCAGGAAAGTACCCTTGTAGTCATCGACATACAAACAATTAGACTTAAAATCGAAGCAAACCTGGACTTTCACCAGACACGTGTTGCATGCCACAGCTTCGTTACTTATATCAAAGTCCTAAGAAAAGTAACAGGCGCTCAGAAGGCACGAAGGCGTAGTTAAGTTAGTATAAAGACTTACGATATTAATCAGTAAAACCTTCAACATTCCCTTTTTCGCCCCAACAATAGCCTCACTATCGCCATCCGGTACTGTCTGAAGACATAGACGGCAGATCTGTTTGCTAACGTTGTCCATATCAGCTTCACCTAACATAAATTAATGAGTTATATTACGGTACACTTAAGCTAATCTAAAAAGTGGGAATTTTTCGGTGGTGGATGTTCTTAATTTTACAAATATGGATTACAAAAATACATATAGATTACATAAAATAGAGATTGCAACATACTGTTTGATGCAGATGGTCCGATCGGCCTCTTCCGTTGTGAACAACAATCTCCAGATCTGTCTCCTGATGCATTTACTCTAAAAACAAATATGACAATCTTCATTGGAACTCATTCAAATATCTGAATTTATAAAAGAAAATTTACTCTTTCCAAAATAATCTTTTCGGGTTTTATTAACTTTTAATGCAAAGTAAGTGTCACATATATTAAATTAACCAGGAATATGAAATGTTTAGAGCCGATTTTCATCGGGTACTTGAAAATTATTTATAAACAACCGGTCGTAACTTGGTTATTTTTTAAGTTAATGTAACAGATAACAGACACTCTCGCAAATGAAAAATAATTTAATGCGTACTCAGAAGTTATATAGATCCATATTATTTGTCTAAATATTACACATTTAAGATATGAGTAACATGATTGTGTGTTCTGTTCATGCTAAAGGAGTAAAAATTTGCATTAACTTGAAAAAATCATCTCGCCAATTTTTATTATGCAACAACCGGTGAGAAATCGAAGGCTTTCAAGATGGTGACGGTGATCAAGCAGACTAGCATGTTTGCCATTCAGTTCAATCACCCCCTCCTGAGAAAAAAAAAAATTACATGCCCAAGATTATTGGTTACAAAAATTATTTTATTTTATATCTACATGTAACTTTAATTTTCCAGCCATTGCTCAACATCCTAATACGTACTCATTTCCTATTTCATCCTTTATATGAACTCCTTCGCATTCAATGCTGACAGCATCTTCATTCTTAGGACACTTAATGTCCAGATCTGAATATTCCGCTTCAATTGATTCGCTAGCTGTATGGTACTTTTCAAAGCGGAGCAGGTCGCGAAGAATTATTTTATCGGAAACGCAGTGATCTGCAGCAACTCGAGAATATTTCTGAATTTTTTTCTCCACTTCTCGACAGGTTTTCATGAATTTGTTCAGTCTCTTCATTCTATTAAGGCACAGTTGACAGAATATAGGTTCGTCAACTGTGCTTAAATCCTGGAAAGGTAGGGTGTCAAGATACATTTTATGGTATATTGAGGTTTTTCCTACATACACACACTTAAATGCAGTAGTTTGAACTTGTTTTTGCACTGTCTATATAGTGCAAAAAGACGTTCTCACTACTGCATATCACAGGCATCTCAAAGACCAAGCAATTCAGGCAAATTATATAGTATGTAGAGGCATTAAATAAATATACGGATCATATTAATGGTTCGGCCAAAGTGGAAATTCAATTCCTACTTCCAAATCTAAGCATTTACGGCAACAAATAGTAATGGCTGCATTGGATATCCAAAATAAAAGGCTAGTCTAGATAAAAGTAGAAATAGAAATAGTCTATATCTAGTAGAAGTAGAAATAAAGGGTAGGCTAGATAGAAGCTTTTAAAAACAATCTGAAAGGTGATTTACTAATACTTGTAAAATAATCCAGCCTTTTGCTTTTTAGCAGATACCCAGAGATATATATTATACAAACTGTACTATTATCTACACATTATTGACATTGTTATATAGAATATGGTTTGCAACTTTTATGTAAAAATTCAAAGAAAGAATACTTACCACTTCGGGTAAACAATTTCCTATCATATCTTGCATGTCGATGCTGTAATTGAGAGCATTGTTGTCTTCTATGAGCGACACGCATAACCGACATATGCGAACATTTTCCAGGTTAACATTTGCCTCATTTTGAATCTGCATTTGGAATACTTTCTTGATATCTACCCTTATGTTAGTTCCCACAGAAAAGGATGATACGTAGTTGTCTGTGTTAAGACAACCGGTCTTAAAATCATAACAATCCTGAAGCTCTAGAAGACACCTATTGCATGCAACGGCACTGTCACTTATATGCAAGTCCTAGAAAAGTTAAGCCGTTCAGTATAAACGCGGACAATTATTAGATACATACAATATTTACTAGTAATATTTCGAGTAATTCTTTTCCAGTCTCCTTGATAGCCTCACTGTCCCTATTCGATACTATATCAAGACATAACCTGCAAATTTGATTTGTGTCTCCCATTTCAATTCCTTAAATAATTATTATAATCTTTATATTATATTATGGAGATACGAAAACTAAACACCAGAGGTTAGGTAAAGCATTAACAAAATACAAAATGGATGGTTTGGTCACAGCCATTGAAATATTTCTATGGTCACAGCACAGAAAACAGATTATCCTTTTCTATGGGTCACGCAGAAAAAAATGTATTTGCTGCATGGTTTGGTTTTCTCCAGACCAGTGTTGCCAATGTTAGCCATTGACAAAATTATGCACACGTCCGAACACTAGTTCTATTTCATGCGCTTCACAAATGAACCTGGTACGTGGTATTGAGTCACGGTCTATAAAGGAACCGGTTGTCTGGTAAGTCGGCTTGAGTGGTGGTAAATACGTCACTAGAATTCTAACTTCGTACGGTTGCCATAAGAATGTATTGTTAGTGTTGCGCTGCTTATTTGTTTATTAGTGTTTTTTTTGTTTTGCCTTTCCTAGTTTGTGCTTTTAAATGGTATAGCGTGTTATCAAAAGATATATAAATATATCTTTTGATATTTCACTTTCATCTCCAGTTGCGATGTTTTATTAAATAAATAGTTTATCATTCAACCGAAGTACTTGAATAATTAAGTAAATATTCGCCATTTGGCCGAATATCTATTATTTTTAGTTGGATTTATTATCTAATTAAGCTCATTTTTTTAACTGTTAATTTAATTATTTTCATTAACTTCACTAGTTATAAATTTCACTCTTGATATATTGGTCAGGAAATTTATGCATATTTTTTGTTCCAAATTTATTGTAAAGATAAACCTGATACTGGTAATTTTTTCCTTCTATAATTTTATGCAATGACCGAGAACCAATTCCTCTGGTGACTAAGCTGATAAGACCATCATTGCTTGAATTCATGAACGACATACTGGAATATACATTGTGGTACTCATCGCTCTTAGAGGATACGTTTCAGTTCCGCTGGACCTCCGAGCCGTAGCCGCATCCTAGGAAATCCACATTCCACGAGGGGATCTCCAGAGTCTGCCAGGACAGGTATAGCTTGTATATTGTTTTGCCCACAGGAATTACCAGGTCTTACGTAATATTGCAATTTCTCAATTTTACCAAGGTTTACTATTCACTTCATTGTAAATATTGAATTTTTCAGCTTGATTTGGTGTCAAGAGTAATTATTTTTTTTGTTTTAATGTAGTTCAGGCTACTTTTTAAACACTAGAGTCATTTTAAAGCCTTCAAGCTTATTAATTGTCAATTTTAATTAGTGTTAAGTAATTCTGTAAACCATCAACTGACACATATATTTATTTGTGAATATATTTTTTTTAAAAATTTTTTCTTTTATTTCTCAAAGTAAAAATCTGAATCACAGAGGTTGCAGCTGATAATTATTGTCTGGTCATTTCTGCGGGCTGCCATACTCCTCTAGTACTGCTGACCTGATGTCCAAATATTTATTTGGACCATCATCAATCCATCAATATACATCTCCTGGATGAAAGGACATTTAATTCAGGTGAACTAAATTAAAAGAAGAGGTGTTATAATAATGACCTTTTAGATAAAACGCATGTTTTTGAGATATAGGCGAGAAACCGAAAAAGGTGCCAAAATTTTAAATTATTTTGCCCAAAAAGGGGGGCAAAATTTCTGTCGGCAAAGTTCAGATTCATGTTCAGCAACCCTAAAAACATGAAATGTGAGAAAATCACAACTGTGGCAAAACTTTCCCCTATTTTTCCTAATATGCTTAGCCTATTATATAATATAGCTGGATACTTGGTCCGAAAATTCAAATATAATGATTAGGAAGTTACATGCACGAGATAGAGAAGTTTATCCTTTGGATGCTTAACTAAACTCAACTCTTTTTTGTTACGATTAATAGTTGAAACATTACAAAGAATTTTATTCTTGTGACCGCAATTCATTCAATTATGTGTTTAACAAAAATTTTTATAAAAAAAATATCTATCTATCTATTGACATTAAAATTTTCCATCCGCTTTGGGAGCACGATGCTTCAGCATGTGCTGGGTCATATTTCTCTTATACCTGGTCTCATATTCACAATTCTCGCACTTGTGCATCTTCACCTCCGATTTATCTTTGTGTATCAGATTATGATTGCACAGGCAGGACTTGAAATTCGTTTCATATGAACATTTATCACATTTAAATTTTCTCTCCGCTCTGGGATCACGATGCTTCCCCATGTGATGATTGATGTTACTCTTATGTTTAGTCTCGTATTCACAATTCTCACACTTGTACATCGTCACCTCCGATTTGTCCTTGTGTATCAGATTATGATTGCATAGGGCGGACTTGAAATTCGTTTCATATGGACATTTACCACATTTATATTTTCTCTCCGCTTCGGGGTCACGGTGCTTCAGCATGTGCCGGATCAATTGACTTTTATACCTAGTCTCGTATTCACAATTATCACACTTGTGCATCGTCACCTCCGTTTTGTCCATGTGCAACAAATTATGCTTGCGTAGCTCGGACTTAAAATCTGCTTCATATGGACACTGATCACATTTAAATCTCCTCTCCGCTTTTGGATCGCGATGCTTCTGCAGCACGTGCCTGATTATATTACTCTTACGCTTGGTCTCGTATTCACAATTGTCACACTTGTGCATCACCACCTCCGATTTATCCATATGTATGAGATTGTGCGTCCGTAGGCTTGACTTCATATATGTTTTGTAGGGACATTTCTCACATTTAAATTTGGCAAACTTCTCACGTTGGCCCGACATCTGCTCAGACTTCTTTTGCGACAACTGCTGGTTTAGCATCCCTGTCTTGTATGGAGACAGGGCACACTTTTGCATCTCCACCTCTGGCTTGCCTTTTTTACTTGTCTTTGTCCTCCCTGCAAACATTCGAACATCTTATTAGTATTTACTTCAGAGGGAAAATGCTAGAACTACTATGACCTACATAACAGATTAATTAGTATAACAAAAATGAGGCTGGCCCTAAGAATAGAATACAATGCAAATTTAAAATTTAAAGTTTTTGAAAATCCTTACAAAAACTATAGGCAGTTTTGAAAACAAATAAGAGTGGCTCACTTTCAAGGGCCAAGACGAAGACATTGGCTTCGTTTTAAATGCGGAAGAAGAAGACAGCGGGTGCGAGTGACTCTCATTTATTTCCGAAACCGAGTTCAGCCATAAGTATGGATATTTTCAAGTGTTATACAAATAATACCAAGAAGGACGGCAAATCTCATGGTAAAACCAGATAGGACACTGTAAAGTTTAATATTTTCGACACAATTAGTAATGAAGAACAGAAAAAAATAAAAACATGTTCATTCCGATGACCTTGTTATTGACAATTGGTGGTAATATTTATATAATAATTTAAAAAAATATTTGGAAAACAAAGGCATGGTCATAGGCATGGTAATATCTACGTACTTGGCAGCAAAGGCAAAAGTAAAATAAGGTATATTACCATTTACCATTCCCAGTTCACAATTTATATTATTTTATTTTATTGTCATTGGAATTATTCGAAAATGGCTCACAAACTTTGTCCCAATAAACTTTTTCATTCTTTTTCTGTGTAAATTTTTTAATTTCTATTTCTTGGGGATTAAAAATGGGAATGATCAAGTACCCTAAATTTGAGAATTTTTGCAGGAGAAACAGTGGTAGACCACAGATCTCAAAAATAAAGTAGAATGCTGACCAGGCGTAAAATTTAGAATGAATGAATGAAAGAAATGTTGAATCGGTATTCCACTTGATTTATGAGGTCTGTGTGGTGGACCAATGATAACTCAGCTTTTAAATATTATTTTTGATGTTACCTACTTTGAGAATATCTCCTTACCTTTCTTCCTGGAATTTTCAGATGCCCCTGATGGAACGGTATTACCCATTTCTTCATCTCTCAAGCTATCAGCCATTTCTTGACTGAAAAAAACAATATTTTGTCATCTTATGATTTCATTAATTTTTTTAACAGCCGGTTCTAATTTATTGGGGATTTCTGGTGAGACACTGCAACAATAACACTTCATAAAACATAAACCATAAACCCAAGGCCGATGATTAAAATTGTAGGAATATCTGAAATTTTTATTCCGAATCTGAGATCGTACGTCTAATTAAAAGGCAAATTGTAGTATATTTGGCGAGAACCCAGAGTGCGTCGTTATTCATTTATGGCCTACAAAAAAAGAATAAGAATATTTCTCAAGCAATATTACAGCTGGATAATAAAACACACACCGTGGTAATGAACTTGGATGATAGATATTTAATTGAGGGTTATGGTTATTGTGTTGCTTAGATAGAGTACAATACTCTGTACAATACAGATTTTTACAGATGTTTTAAATGCAATATTTCAATCATTAATCAAATATATAGAATTTGACGATACAAATGTTGTAGCCTGAATTTTACGACATTACAAAGAATTATAAGCCGAATTATTACCAAATTGATCTTATTTTCAGCCCAAAGGGCCATATTAAGGTAAGATTTCCCCCATACCACCCTACCTTAATCCAATTGAGTTGGTATTGGCAACCATGATAGAATATGTTTAAACAAAAGAATTCTGTTTAGTTTCCGGTACAGTGCAGTACAGGGGGGATTTTAGCACCACAACCTGTAAGGCAAGAAAAGCCTTAAAAAGTTCTAATGAAAATTATTATAGGGGTTGGTCTTTCCCCCCTGTAACACAAACTGGCATTTTGTTAGCAAAAGTTGTCTGCCAAATATAATTCTCCTAAATTCTTCCACAATGGGGAAAATAAATAAAAAATATTTTTTTATCCTAATCTTAGACAGCTGTACCTAGGTGTAAAGGGTTTTGAAAAAAAATTATACGGAAAACTCCCATTTTGCCGAACATGCACCCCTTAAAATCTTTCGAATCAATTTAGAAAACTTTGTATAATTATCGGTAACAAATCAATGTTTTCCTCTCCCTTTTTATATAGCTTTCACAAGGATACCGTTTTAAAGAACCAAATCAACTTTTATTTGTAAATAGTAAGTCATTTTTACTAAGAATATTTTGTTATTTTTAAAAAGCTAGTATCATAACATAATAGATTTAGCTTTACTGTCGTATTACATTTTAACTATAACATCACATAAAAATTTTTGATAAACAATAAATACACAATCCAGAAGTCTTATAAATCAACATACCTCATCATCTCATCATTTTCTGACTTAATATAAATCTCCTCATTCTTCAAGTACAATTGTGCACCACTACTGCTATCGACAAAAAGACGCTCAGATATATAATCCTCTGCATCCTGGACCTTTTCTAGCTTAACCTTTACGGAACCTTCTTCTTGCTTTATGGCCAAATCCTTATTAAACTTAGTCTGTAAATCAAATGCCTTATCTTCCGTAAATTGCCGCACACATGCTAAATCTACCGGCCTGCTGCATTTTTGAAAGTCACAATACAATTTTATCCTCTCCTCGACAGCCATACAGTTTCTAGCAAAAGACACATAATTTTTTAGACACGCATGGCATGCCTCACAGACCACGGGATTCTCGGTAATATTCAGATCCTAAAAAATGAGTTACAATCAACCGTTTTGATATACTCATTAGAGATTATGTTTCGTTCTTACCATTTCAGGTAGATGAATTTGTATCACATCTCTAGAGAGGGAAATTTCCTCACTAGTTTCACCCAAAGCTATGTAACTGCAATTTGGAGATATTTCCAAACATAAACGACACACCACTTCATTTTCGCCAGTGTGAACATTACTTTTATTTTCTATTTTTTTTAATATGTCCCTTAGGCTAACTTTCGAGTTAGTTTCAATGCGGGCACTGATAATATCTTCTGTATAAAGACACTTTGATTTAAATAAGTAAATTTCATCAAGGACCCCTAAACATATACCACACACCAAAGGATTCTCACTCACATCCAAATCCTGAAAGGAAAAGAAATTGAACATTAATATCAGACGGCAGTCAAGATAATATGCAGATATAGTGTCATTGAAGTATACTTATTTTGTCTAACTACTGGAAATGTAGTTAGACAAAATAAGACAGTCAAATTCGCCTATCGAGATAAAAAAAAGGAAAAAAGGCCTTAAGAGGCCAAGATTTACCAATTTAACTAAAAGTAGACTCAACATTTCTCTCATAACCACATTTAGTACATCAACATTTGCACTATACACTAATTTGAGGCAAAATCTGCACACATTTATACTATTGTTTTGCATTTTAAATGAATTCAGTATCAAAGACAGTATCACACATTTATCAGTAAACAGAAATAATTGAAATAGTTTATATTTAGGCACCGAGCACGAAATAACAATCTGTCGGATAATGATTATTATAACGACTCATAAAACAGAATCAGAGAACACACAATAACTAGGTAGGAAACAAAACTGTCAAGACGCAATCGCACAAAACATCTACAAAGCACAAAACTCGCTACAAAAGTGCATATTCAAAGAGAATATGGATCATAGATTTTTTGTGTTGTGTTGTTTTTGTAAATTTTATCTATAGAGAAAATGTCATCAGTATAAAAAAAAATCTTTCAGCAAAAAAAATAACCCCAAACGAACGTTATATAGAATCACAAAACACCAATAATTGTGTCATACACAAAATACACCCATATATTATATAAGAAAAAAAAACTTACACACATATCCTAAGATAATGTGTAAATAAATAGCTATGTTGTAAAACTTCATATTTTCAATCTCTTGAATGTCAAAATATTGAAAAGGTTTGCACACACATATCCTAAGATAATGTGTAAATAAATAGCTATGTTGTAAAACCTCATATTTTCAATCTCTTCAATGTCAAAATATTGAAAAGCTTAGCACACACATATCCTAACATAATGTGTAAATAAATAGCTATGTTGTAAAACCTCATATTTTCAATCTCTTCAATGTCAAAATATTGAAAAGGTTAGCATAATCGGAAATATCGGTTAGCATCATCGGATATTTACTTCTTCTCGTACTGGATCGTGAGCATTAGTTCATTTGAACCACCGTACAAACACAACCTACTACGAAGTTAGGAGCAGTTACCGCCATCTAATTTATATCTCTGAATAAACCGAATGTAAATATAACCGGTGCATCAAAAATCATTTATCAGCTGTAATCACTTTCAGTGTTTGTTATGAAACCTTGTAATATTTCGAGGGTTTTGTGGTAAGTGCCAGAAAGTTCATTTGAACTACCATGCAAAAACAAACACCACGAGACAGGATGAGAGACATAATGTAAATATGATCGGTTCAGCTGAAATCGTTTATACATAACCACTATATATATTGCAGTGTTTGTTATGAAGACTTGTAATATTTCAAGGAGTTCGTGGATGGAGCCAGAAAAAGACGAAAAGTGTTTCTTGTATTATCCCTAGTTTTATTTATTATATATATTTCACATGTTTAGAAGTATTTTAATATATTTACAGTATTCCTGTTTGGTGAAATGGAACTGCCTGGGGTAAAACTTCCTATATTTACCTAAGGATATGAGACCATCCTAAGTACATAGTGTATATATCATAATTAATATTTAGAGGACACATTATCTGAAATCGTTAGTTTTCAGGAAAAACGAACAGCTATATTTTGTTAATAGTCCAAACAGTAAAAGTTTATTACCATCTATAAGTGCACTAGTGAAATTTCATGACCTCTTCTAGCGTTTGAGAGTGACAGCATAGGATGGACTTAACTTTCACCTGATATGGACTTTTTGGTTTAAAATTTTCTCCCCACTTAGGGATGACGATGTTTCAACATGTGTCGGATCATACTACTCTTATACCTGGTCTCGTATTCACAATTCTCGCACTTGTGCATCTTCACCTCCGAGTTGTCCATGTGTCTCAGATTATGCGAGGTCATATGACTCTTACGCCTGGTCTCATATGCACAATTCTCGCACTTGTGCATCTTAACCTCTGATTTGTCTTTGTGTTTCAGATTGTGCGTGCGTAGCGATGACTTAAAATCCGTTTCATATGAACATTTATCACATTTAAATCTTCTCTCCTCTCTTGGATCACGATGCTTCACCATGTGATGGATCATACTACTCCTATACCTGGTCTCGTATTTACAATTCCCACACTTGTACATCTTCACCTCCGATTTATCCTTGTGTGTCAGTAGATGCCTGCGTAAGACGTACTGAAAATCCGTTTCATATGGACATGTATTACATTTAAATTTTCTCTCCGCCATGGGATCACGATGCTTCACCAAGTGCTGCATCATATTACTCTTACGCCTGGTCTCGTATTCACAATTCCCACATTTGTGCATCTCCACCTCCGATTTGTCCTTGTGTATCAGATTATGCATGCTTAGGGCGGACTTAAAATCCGTTTCATATGGACATTTATCGCACTTAAACTTCCTCTGCACTCCGAGATCACGATGAGTAAGTATGTGCCTGTTCATATGACTCTTATGCCTGGTTTGATATTCACAATTTTCACACTTGTGCATCTCCACCTCTGACCTGTCTTTGTGTCTAGCCGCGTGTCGTGCCAAAATATACTTCCTGTCAGTTTTGAATAAGCATTCTTGACAGCCAAATGTCTTACGCCCCCTGTTTCTTGCCATGTGATCGTCAGAAGAAATATGGTTTCTCCCTGCAAATATAGGTACACCTTGTTATTATTTACTTCAGTAAAGAAATGCTAGAACTACTATTACCTACACAATAAATGAATTAGTACAAAAAAAGTGAGGCTAATATTCAAAATTTGATGTTAAAAATATAATGTCTAGCTACTAGACAACTTTAAAAGTTAATATTCTTCTGTGAACATAGTGCTACCTCTATTTTTGCATGGCTGGATGTTTCACTTTCAACTAATAACAGTTTTGTAAGCATATGCCATTTCTAATATGCACTTTACTTTAATGATAATCTGTGAACAAAATAGTTACTGTGCCGTATGAAGTTCGTTTGCTTACGTTGCTCTGGGTATGTTCTACTCAATTATTTTGTGCATTGCGGTTTTTTTTGACTGTTTTTATTAAACTAACATAAATCAATATTGTTGTGTACCCCAGTGTTCATCCTGGAATACAAGTAACCCTGATTTAACTTTTCATTTCTTCCCCCAAAGAAGGAAAATACTGTGTTTTCATCGAAAACAACAAGAAAGAACGTATTGATCAACGCAAGGCATGCATTTTTAAACTAAAGGTTGGAAAGCCTGTTGCCTGTTAGTCAGTCTATGGGTCTCGTTGCTTAATTTTTCTGACGATTATACTTTTATAGGGGTAGGTTTTTTTATTTAATTATTGTTTTCCGCAGTACCTAATTGGATATTATTTCCAAAACAAGAATAATAATTATGAGGATTTTATTAAATTAAATTACAAGAATAAAATAAAAAATCACAAAAATAGAAGAATAAAAGAAGAACAGAATTTTATTTTTGTCAAAAATAGGAAATAGTATATGGTTTTGTTACGAGTAAAAGTGATACTTTTGTGACGTGCAGGTTGGCCAGACTAACGAATTAACTAAAAGTAAAGATAAATAGATGCAAAAGTAATAGTATACAAAGCAAGCAGCACATGCAAAAGTACTAAAAGTTTTAGGTACATTTTCTAATGCTTTATTTCTGATTTTATTTCGTATAATTTATAAAATTTAGTATTTTTTCTGCAGATTTTAAATATGTAAACAGAAAAACAATTGAATGTCTCACAAAATTCAGAGAAAACATATCTATCCCAATATGTAAAAATATACAGGGTGTTCCATTTAAATATACATAGCTACAGTGAATATCTCTTTTGTCACACGTAATTGTTTACATATTCAAAATCCGCAGAAAAAAATACTAAATTTTCATATACGGCAATTAGCTCCCAAAATTAAAAATAAGGGAGTTAAAGGGGGGTTCAAAATATTTGTGAGGTACCTCTAACTTAAATTTTTGTGACATTGTCAAAATCTCATTTCCCCCATATAAGCAATTTACTTAAATCTGGAGTAATTGCTAAAGCATAAGATGGATGGTCAATGAGATAAATTGCATCGCGCTATAATAGTAATAAGAATTCGGTGTTTCAATTTTTTTTAAGAAGGAGAATAAACGGTACAATTAGCAAAAATCCTGAATCAGGGTGACGAAGAATATCAACTCAACAACACAATTTGCATTAGTAGCACATTCATTTTACTCAGTTATTCATGCTGCGGAAAAAACGAATTTTCCTGGATCAAGTAGTACTGTTAGTTAGCGAGTAAGAGAATCGAAGCTACGATGTTATCCAGCAGCACAAAAATACTTACTGAATGCTGAACATAAAGAAGTTCGACTAGGATTTGCGAGAGAATTTTTATTCTGTGATGTAAATTTTGGAACAATGTAATCTTTATAGTCGAAAAACCTGAAACCTATATTAGGATTTTAAACAATATTATGCTCCCTTCTGTGTCACAATTATTTCCTAATAATAAATTCGTCTTTCAAGAAGATAATCGTTCTGTTCATACTGCTCATATCGTAACTAATTGTTTTCAAGATAACAACATTAATGTTCTTGACTGGCCCAGTCATAGTCCAGATCTTAGCCCTGTGGAAGAGGTATGGGAACTATGCCATTTCCCAATGTTACACCTTTGAAAAAATAGAACTTAAGTTTATAAGAAATGACCCGCAACTCGCTTAAAAATTCCACCAAAAAACAGTAACAGTAAAAAAATTGTAAGGCATAAAACCGTCCGTTACTCAAAAACAAGTAGAGTGCAGTTATATTAGTTATATAAGTGCAGAAATATACATTCGCAACAATAAAAATAAAACTATAATTAAAAAAAGCAAAAAGCTATTATGACATGATGTTGTTGAATAAAAAAGTGAAATATGTTAAATAATAATCAATAAATACACCAAACACAACAATATCAATATAAAAGTCAACGAACTCAATGGCAGCGATGGCATAGTAATTATTTTGCGGTTTTAACACTGCAGTGCTGGCATTTTAAATTTCAATGCATATAGAACCTAATAGTCCAAACCAAGTGCAGTTAGCTCTGCTATATTTTCTTTAAAGCAGTATTACAAACGTTAACAGATAAAAAGACCATTATTTGTTAAACTATATGTACCTGAAATATTTCTGGATAATTTTATTTTCTTTCAGTGAATTCAGCTTTCAAATATTATTCTTGATCTTACTTTGAGAATATCTGCTCACCTTTTCCTGCGGATTTTCCCATCTGCCTAGTCCTCTTAAAGGAACCGCTCCTCCTAGAATTATCACTTATCCCCGATGGAACGGATCCGCCCATTTCGTCACTATAAAAGACAATACTTCATTCTCTCTGATTTTATTAATTATTTTGTATTTCTTGAGTATTTATAGGGGATTTCTGGGAACTCAAGTAATAGTTTCGATTTAGTTAACCATCCGCGAAAGCGTTATTAATTTGATATGTGAAAGGTGACTTCCTGTTAAATATATTTCCATTTCATAATTTTAAACAATGTTACAGTACTTACCAACTGTCTAATTCATCTTTGATGTGAATCTCTTCTATTTCAATGATGGCAGTATCTTCTTTTTTGGGTTCCTGCAGTACAATGCCATCAATATTGGAACATCCTCGCTTAATGAGCCTCCTAAATGTGTAGTCCTTAAATTTGAGAAGGTCACTGAGGTTAACTGAAAAGGAAATGGCTCGGTCCGTCGCCGCTTGACAATAATTATCGATCCGTTGCTCTACCTCTCGACACATATTCATAAATTTATTCAATTTTTTCACCCGGCTAAAACACAGCTCACAGACTACAGGCTCGTACACTGTCCGTATATCCTACAAAAACTAATTGTAATTTTCATATTTTTTGCGTTGAGCGATGTGATATTTTTTTATTTTCAATACTTCCTGAATTTATGAAAAATAAAAATTTGGATTCATTAAAATATTGTCCTTTTGTTAAATATACTAGCCAGATGCCCCCATATTTGACAAATTATCAAATTATAAACTAACAAGTGATCGAATTGATAAATAAAAAACAGTAATGTACTAAAATCTTTTGTATTATATAGTTGACCACGTTAAGGAAGATGGATATTTAAATCAACAGAGCACTTACCACATCAGGCAAACAGTTTGCTATTATATCTTTCAAGGTCGTGTTGCATTCCAGAGCCTCGCCTTCTATTAGCGACATGCACAACCGACATAGTTGTCTATTCTCCAAGTTTAAATTAGCCATTACTGTGCCATTCATGTCTCTTCGAAATACTTCCTTGATATCTACCGGCCCTTCGGCGTCTACAAAGGTGGAAATGCAGTTGTCCACATGAAAACAAGAGGACTTAAACTCAAAAGCGCTCTGGAGCTCCTCCATACACCTGCTGCATGCAACAGCATTGTCAATTACATGTAGGTCCTTAAAATAGCAACTTTCAACATACAAATGGTTAATTATTTCAAACACGGACAATACTAATCAGTAAAACTTCCATCATTTCCCTTTTCTTTTCCCCTATAGTCACAACGTCTCCAGCAGGTACTATATCAAGACATAGCCTGCAAATTTGTTTGTTGTCCCCCATTTCCATTTTATATTATCTATTATATGGGTGATGCCATATTATCTACAATATTATACAACAGCCATCTAAAAAACCAGCAATAAAGCAGCAAACAAACAAACAAATAACGGTGCTGCGTCAAAAGTCAATAAATTTTTTAAAAATATACAATGTTCTGAATGTTTATCATAGAAGAAGAAGAACTAAATAATATATTATTTCAATGATATATTTAGTTCTTATTCTTTTGTGAATCCGAATATTTTATTTGAACTTAGTTTACGTAATCGGATTAATAGGAATACGAAACGTCAGCTGTTGCCAGAGATGGAGTCTCCATTTTCTCGGCTATTCGCCAGTTTGACATTATAGGAGCGTTAAAATACTTTGGTTTGACTGGACAGGAGTGTACTGGCTGAAGAAGTATAAAGAAGAAAGGAGTGCTTATCGGCTTTAGCCAATGAAATGTAAGAACGTCAGTCGGACGTCTTTGAAATGTTTCTGGTGGCCCTAGAAAAATAGCGGATACTTTTACAGTCGATTAAAAGTATGCGCTGACCTGTGTATGCCGAAGGCAAGGAGCCAAAGTGATAATCGACTCGCTAGTTGTTCCTGCCATAGATTTATCTATGATTCATGGAAAAGGATGGAACCTCATCATCACTTATTGGGGAGAGAATTTTCTTGAGTACGTTTAGACGATTTTGAAAATATGAGATATGTTGGTATGTGTTCCATGTCTTTTAAAATATTTATTAGTGTTTTTTGAACGACACAATTAATGTTTTGGTGTCTTGTGATTCTATATGACGTTGGTTTTGTGCTTTTTCTATAAGGTGTGTTTGTGTGTTCTCATTTTTCAGTATTACATTTGTAGCATGTGTGCTTTGTAGATGTTTTGTGCTGCTAATATGTCTGTGTTTTGATTGTTTTATGGTTTACATTTATGGTTTATGGATTGTTTTATGGTTTCTAACTTAACTTAGCTTCTAATTCTGTCTGGCTAGTCTGACATTGTTATTGTTATTTGTTGATCGGTGCATGCCTGAGAACTATTTCAATTATTTCTGTCTGCTGATAAATGTGTGCTACCTAGTGGATATCTTCAATTTGTAAATACATATTGAATTCATTTAAAATGCAAAACAATAGTATATATGTGTGCATTTGCATCAAATTAGTGCATAGTGGAAATGTTGATTTACTAAATGAGGCTATGAGAGAAATGTTGAGTTTACTTTTAATAAAATTGATAAGTCTTGGCTTCTTTTAACGCTTTTTCAGAGACTTTTTAATGCAGGGCTTTTCTCCATTTATTTTCATCTCGACAGGCCATTGAACTATAAGGACACTATGTATTGTGACTTTCAAAAAAGCAGCAGACCGGTAGATCTAGCATGTGTGCAGGAATTTACGGAAGATAAGGCATTTGATTTACAGACTAGGGTTAATAAGGATTTGCTCATAAAGCAAGAAGAAGGTTCGGTAAAGGTTAAGGTAGAAAAGGTCCAGGATGCAGAGGATTATATATCAGAAGGTCATTTTGTCGATAACAGTAGCGGTTTACAATTGTATTTGAAGAATGAGGAGATTGATATCAAGTCAGAAAATGATGAGACACGGTAGGTTGATTTTTAAAGTTTTCTGGATGGTGTATTTATTGTTACCAAATTTTTTTGTGGGATGTGAAATGTTAATTACATGTAGACTATAGTGTAATATGACAATATAGTCTAGAAAGCTAAAGATATTAGCTCATTAAATAACTCCTGATTTTTTAAATAGGGAACCTAGTTGGTGACAGTTCAGAGAAATCAGAAACCAATATGTTAGTTTGACTACAACAGAATACTCTTAGTAAAAATAACGTATTATTTAAAAAAAATAATTAGGATTTTTAGAACAGTATCCTTGTGAAAGCTATAAAAAATGGAGAAAAAAAACACGTTCATTTGATACCACTGGGCACGGTAGTATATTTGTACAACGTAAACGCTACCTATGTCTGACTTACCAGAAATTGCCAATCAATTAAAACCAGTTGTTGAAGGAGTTAATAAAATCATGGAAAATAAAATACTGTCTTTTTTAGTGAAGAAATGCGTGATAATTTGAAAGACGAAGAAATGGGTGACACCGTTCCAACGAGGGTTTCTAACAATTTTGGAAATAGCGGTTCCCTAGAGAGGAAACCGCTGAACAGGAAATCCGCATCGAAAGGTAAGCAGTTATTCTCAAAGTTGAAAACATCAAGAATTAGATTTGAATGCTGAATTATGATTAGTCTACCACACCGACCTCATAAATAAAATGAATTGCAGATTCTCACATTTTATTCTTGGTCAGCATTCTACTTTATTTTTGAGGTCTGTGGTCTACCACCGTTTTCCCCTACATAAGTTCTAAAATTTAGGGCTTTCCCTTTCCAATTTTTAATGGTCAGGAAATATAAATTAAACAATTTACACAGAAAAAGAATGATTAAGTTTACAGGTACAGAGTTTGTGAGCCCATTCTTGAATAATGCTGAATAAAATAAAATGATATAAATTATGAACTGGAAAAGGTATTCAAATCTTGAAGATTCCTTATTTTACTTTTGCCATCCATTGACCATCCCTTTGTTTTTCCAAATATTTTTTTTGCTTCATTATGTATAACGTTGTCAATTACAAGAACATCGGAAATGTTTCTGCTTTTTAATGTTTTTCTGTTCCTGATATCTAATTGTTTATGTTCGAAAATATTAAACTTTACAGTGCTCTATCTCTATGGTTTTACCTCGACATTTGGCGTCCTTTTTGCTATTATTTCTCTAACAATTGAATATATCCATATTTAAATTTATGGCTAGTTTTTATTCAAAAAATTCAACAACTTTCAATTTTAAATTCGAATAATCTTCCTTCTTAAGTTTTATTATGATTTTTACTACTAATGTTAAACTACTCATAGTAGTTTAACATTGTTGTTCTGAAGTAAATAAATGCTAATAAGATGTTCGAATGTTTGCAGGGAGAACAAAGACAAGTCAGGTGGAGATGCAAAAGTGTGCGTTGTTCCCATACAAGACAAGCATGCTAAAGAACCAGCAGTTGTCGCTAAAGAAGTCTGGGGAGATGTTGGATCGGTCCGAGAAGTGTACCAAATTTAAATGTGAAAAATGTCCCTACAAAACAGATATTAAGTCGAACCTACGGACGCACAGTCTGATACATAAGGATAAATCAGAGGTGGTGATGCACAAGTGTGACAATTGTGAATACCAGACCAGGAATAGAAGTGCTATAATCCTTCACATGTTAAGGAAGCATCGTGATCCAAACGCGGAGAGGAGATTTAAATGTGATCAGTGTTCATATGAGGCAGATTTTAAGTCAGAGCTACGCAAGCATAATTTGATGCACATGGACAAAACGCAGGTGAAGATGCACAAGTGTGAAAATTGTGAATACCAGAGCAGGCATAGAAGTACTATAATCCTGCACATGGCGAGGCATCACGATCCCAGAGCGGAGAGAAAATTTAAATGTGATAAATGTCAATATGAAACGGATTTGAAGGCCTCGCTACGCAAACATAATCTAAAACACAAGGACAAATCGGAGGTGAAGATGCACAAGTGCGCGAATTGTGAATATGAGACCAGGTATCGGAGGTGTTTGATCCGGCACATGGTGAAGCATCGTGATGCCAGATCGGAGAGAAAATTTAAATGTGATAAGTGTCCATATGAAACGGATTTTAATTACTCGCTACGCAAGCATAATGTAAAACACAAGGACAAATCGGAGGTGGAGATGTACAAGTGTGAGAATTGTGAATACGAGACCAGGTATAAGAATAATATGATCGAGCACCTGGTGAGGCATCGTGATCCCATCGCGGACAGAAAATTTAAATGTGATAAATGTCCATATGAAACGGATTTTAAGAACGTCCTACGCAAGCATGATCTTAAACACAAGGATAAATCGGAGGTGATGATGCACAAGTGTGAGAATTGTGAATTTGAGACCAGGTATAAGAATAATATTATCCGGCACATGCTGAAGCATCGTAATCCCTAAACGGGATTATAAAATGTCCATCTGAAATGGATGTTAAGTCCATCCAATACTGTTCACATTCTCAAACGCAACAAGAGCTCATGAAATTTCACTAGAAAAATTTAAATTTCTGTTAATTTTTCCTAGAAACCAATAACTATTTCAGAAAATGTATAATTTAAATATTAAATATTATCATGTATGCACTATGTACTTGGGATGGGATGGCCGCTCTGCTTGCCATATGTCCACATATAAAGAGAACCAGACAACCAATGACATATTTCTTTCACATCGGTGAACTCGTAAACGTATTAAAATTTTGTTTTCCTTTTCTTCTGTTTTCTTGTGTCTATCATATGCATCTAAATCGGTATTTATATTGATGTTCTGTTATCAAATATGCTAAAATAATATCTTGTAACATAACATTCATTATATAACTTCAATAATACTCTTAGCACAAACATTTGATAAAAGGAAAATATGACAATTATGTCATTTCTGTAACAAACATGGCGTGCGACCGCGTATGCGCATTATACTGGAACGTAAAATGGAGGATAACCGAGTAATCCCATCGATCGGCTTGCTGTTTTGTGGCTATATTCATAGCGTAATCAAACCTACCTTTTTGTGTTTTACTCATATGTGGATGGAGAGAATGAGTTATTGTGAATAGACACGTTTTAGTCGCTCCTGCTAATTTTGTGATTTTTGTGTGTAAAATCGAAGTTAAATATATCTTTCCTCCGCTATATTTGTGCATTGTGATACAGTTATATAGTGACGTGAAAATGCCATTCTCAAGACAACAAGTTACGGAGATTAAAGACATAATTGTCTCCACTATTAATGAAACCCTTTCGCAAAATAAGGATTTAATACAAACCATAGCTGCCGCTGTCGTACAGCAGGTTAAATGTGAAATAGAGGATCGGCTAAAGAAGTACGAAAAAACTGTAAGTACTCTTACTAATGAAAACAAAACATTACAACAAAAACTGAACATAGTGGAACAGTATCAGAAAAGAAAGACCATACGAATATTTGGATTAAAGGCAGAAAAAAATAAAACTGTGTCCGATAATGTTATTTCTACAATAAATAATAAATTGGAATTAAATATGAGCCCGCACAACTTGGAATATGCTTTTTCTAAAGGGAAAGGTCCAGTAATAGCCTGTTTTAAAAACTACAGTGATAAACATGATGTAATGAAAAACAAAAAATATTTAAAGGATTCTGGATTATTTTTCGCAGACGATCTAACAGTAATGAATTCTATTCTACTTAAAAAAGCTCAAGAAAAATATGGGAAAAATAAAGCATGGACACTTGATGGTATTGTTTTTTGCGATAATGGAAATGGAAAGCAGAAAATTCAAAATATCGAGGATCTATAAGGAACTGAAAACTAACGTTTGATCAACTCAGTTATTTTTGTTCTATTGAAGGATATAATATATAACAATATATGTATATACATATATATATCAATATTTATATAGATTTAATTAATGCAGGAGGGCTAATTATTTTGTAAAAATCAAATTCGAATTAATTATATTATTATTAGTTTAATTGTTTTTTTTTAGTGGTAGTTATCAATAAATTTGTTGATTAATATCACATTACTAACGAATTGTAAATCATTATAGATTCAGTAACATGCCTGATAATAAGAATTTAACTTTCGTTCATTTAAATGCACGTTCTTTAATACCGCACATATTATTTTTTAGGGATTTGATGTCACGTAAAAAATACTCGATAGTGGCAGTTTCTGAGACATGGTTAAGTAATCATATTCATGATAATGCAGTTGTTTTAGATAATTATAAATTATATCGGCAAGATAGAAATAGTAGAGGAGGAGGTGTTGCCTTATACGTAAGTAATTTTTTAAGAAACAAAAGGATAATAACGAGTAAGGTAGGTGAAACAGAGCAGCTATGGATTGAAATTTGTCATGAGAATCAAACTTTTGCTGTTGGTGCTATTTATAGGCCACCAAATCTGTCGGTTAATCAGTTTTTTTCAGACCTTGAGGATACACTGAATATATTAATTCCCAGATATGATTACATATTATGTGGTGGGGATTTTAATATAGATTATTTTCAAATTGAAAGTAATGCATATAAGCATTTATCTAATATTTTAAATAGCTATGATTTAGAACAAATTATTGACCAACCAACACGAGTCACTGCTAGTAGTTCCACTTTACTTGATTACGTAATCTGTTCTAAAAATTTAAAAATAATTGAAACTAGTGTTTCTGACATCTCCGAAATATCTGATCATCATCTTATATCTTGTATGCTAGATATAAGTAAAATTAAAATTAAGCCGTTCATGTATACCTTTCGAGATATAAAAAATATTAACCACGATAATCTTTTAAATGATTTTTGTACCCTTCCAACTGGGGAATTGTATTATTTAAATAATATTGAAGCTAAAATTGGTCTACTTAATAAATTCATAATTGATATATTTGACAAACACGCACCAATAAAAACCATACTAATAAGTAGGAAAAAATCGCCATGGTTGACCGATACAATAAAACAAATGATCAAGTTAAGGAACAGAGCCGGCCTCAGATATAAAAGATCAAAATTGCCAGCACACTGGAACTACTATAAACAGCTTCGTAATGAAACAAATGCCGCTATTTCTAGAGAGAAAAAAGCTTATCTTGAATATTCTTTGAGAAATAATAATAATATATGGAGAGAATTAAAGTCATTAAATGTACATAAAAGAAAACCACGTCAACAGATTCCAGACACAGTTGGTGATGCTAATATTATTAATAATTATTTTATAAACTCCAGTAAAAGTGATTTTAGTGTTAACGAAGAAACTATTGAATTCTACAATAATAATATCAGACGTAACACCGGTACTTTCACCTTTAAAATGGTTACCGAATATCAAATATACCTAGCACTAAAATCTGTTAAATCTGAGGCAGTTGGTGTCGACGGTATTGGAGTTGGACTGCTTTTACATCTGTGTCCGTATGTTCTGCCGCTGTTAACGCATATTATAAATTTCTGCTTTGAGAATGATGTTTATCCATCTATTTGGAAAAGTTCTAAAATAATACCATTACCGAAAACTAATAATGTCTCAGATTTAACAGACCTAAGACCAATCAGTATATTACCAGCTATGTCTAAAGTAAGTGAAATAATTATGAACCAACAAATTAGGGAGTACGTGGCATTAAATAATATATTACCTTCAAATCAGTCTGGTTTTCGCAAAGGGTATAGTACGACAAGCTCATTGCTCAAAGTAGTAGATGATATTGTTCAGTCATCAGACAATAATGACATTACTATATTAGTATTACTAGATTATAGTAAAGCATTTGATCGCATAGATCAACGGCTACTGCTGGCAATATTACATTACTTTGGATTTTGTCCGAAATCAATTGAGTTAATGAAACAATACATTACTGGCAGATGTCAAAGAGTTACGGCCAATAATAAAAACTCGGATATATTACAAGTAAGTCAAGGTGTCCCACAAGGATCGATATTGGGCCCTCTCATGTTTATTTTATACACAGCTGAGTTTCAAAATGCTCTCAAGGCTTGCAAATCACATTTTTATGCTGATGATACTCAGCTGTATCATTCATTTAAAGAAGATGACATTGAAAATGCTTGTAACCGAGTTAATCGAGACTTATCATCACTCATTGAGTTATCAAATGATTTTTGTTTATCAATAAATTCATCGAAATCCAAAGTAATGATATTTGGTAGGAAACAAGCAAGAGAAAGGTGTGTGGAACGGGTTGATATTAACATAAAAAACGACCACCTTGAAGTAACAAACGTATCGAAAAATCTAGGTCTATATTTAGACTCCAAATTAAAATTTACAGAACATATTAACCATATTATTAAGAAATCTTTTGCTAATCTAAAATTAATTTATGCAAGTAAGGATATGTTAACAAAGAAAACAAAAAGGTTGTTATGTGAAGCTCTTGTGTTGTCGCATATAAATTATGCCTCAATAGTATATTACCCTTTCCTACGTCAAGTCGATGCCCAGCGATTACAACGGTTACAAAATAGTTGTATTAGACTAATTTGTGGAATTAGAAAATACGAATCGGTGTCCTCGAGTCTGAGGGAAACTGGTTGGCTTAATATCAAAACTAGAAACTTTTTCCACAGCTGTTGCTTTTTTCACAAAATGCTATTAACTAAGTCACCCCCTTACTTGTACAATAAAATTACCTACAGAACAGATGTGCATAACATTAATATAAGGCACAAATCAACGCTTGCCATCCCAAAGCACAAAACTAGCGAATTTCGTTCTGGATTCTCATATCGCATAGCTTCTCTTTACAACTCCATTTCTGATGATCTCAAGATACTGCCATACACAAGTTTTAAGATACGCCTAAAAAAAATGCTTTTACAAAACATATAATATGTAATATATAATTTTAGTTAAAGTTTTATCATATAGGTTGTTGCTGCGTCTAAAATGATTAAATTAACTAATTGCTTATATATAAACGTATAACTAAAATAATTATGTCTAGGTTGCATGAATACATTCTCTTTTTTCTGGGTTGAGTGGAAGAACAGAGAACTTTTAAGATTCTCTGAACTCTGCCCTTTATACCCCAACTGTATATAATTGTAATAAATTAAATAACGTAATTGTAATTTGGGTTATAATAAAAACGATTATTATTATTATTATTATTATGTATTAGAGGTTTTATTTGGTGTTTTAAGTGATAATTACGAATTGGAAACGTTTTTCCTGTAATTATATCTACCCCCTTCAGAAGGTTTAGGCTGAGAAACTCTCTGAGAAGTACCAGGTCATCTTCTGCTTGGAAACTCAGACTTTTCACCTCTCTTCCCGATCCGGATATGAAATTGATGTTTATATAAGTATATTAAATTTAAAAAAAATCGAAAGTAATTATTATAATTAGTAAACAAATCACAGTACACAGCAAAACTTCACAAATATTACTTCAAAATGGCAGCCATACTGTACCTGAGCATGCGAATTCTTAGGCGTTATTGAAAATAACACCTAAAGTTCGCAAATAACGCCAGGCCTGTGCTTTCACGTCATGTTAATAATCGACGCGCGCATGGTTTAAATGTCAAAATATGGTATGCGCTAATACTGCATAACGCTATTTGGGATACCGATATCTCTTTAGTGACGTCGCATAAGCGAGCGGAACGCGTAATTGTCAAATATATTGACCATATGATATGTTTCATAACTGCCACCTTATAGGTCATGGAATATGGATGGACCAGCCTTTTTCTATTGTTCGGCTTAAAAATGATGAATGAAAAGAAATTGCAAACTGCAAAATAAATCGAACCAAATGATGAGTTGGTTCTTAGAAAAACGAATATGGTCAGTCAACACGAATGAAAATTCGGCCAACCTACATGTTCTTTGGGTTAACGCAAGGGCCCAACGTGACGAGGCCTAAAATAATGCCAGTGACATTAAAAATGTCACTGTAACGACAACGTAACGACAAATCTAACGTAAACGTGAAAATCACAGATAACAACTGAGCGTCTCGACCTACATGAAATAACGTGATTGGTCGAACTTATTCCGTATGTTGTAAGAAATAAAATATCACCAACTATTAAGTTAATGGCATAAGTTAACCTAATTCCATGTATCGTGAATCGGCGTATTGATTTGGGTTGGCTCAATTTTAACGGTTACAGCATAAGTTTAAGTTAACATCCATCATGAACCAGCCATTAAAGTATATGTGTATGTTTTTTATATCTTATATGATATGTATTGGTGTTTTGTGTGGCACAATTATTGGTGCTTATTTTTCATGATAAAGATTTTTTCTATGCTACTCACATTTTTTCTATAGATGTTTTCTATTTACAATTTTCTGTATTTACTCGCGTATGTTACCCGCCGAGTTCTAATATTATGATCTTGGTCACAACCTTGGTTCCGTGTTTTGTGCGATGGTCTGTCTTAAATGTTTTTTGATTTCTAACCCAGCTTTATATTTCATCACAAGTCATAAGTGGAAATGAGCTATAATAAATAATAATCTATATCTTACATTCCACGAGTGAGGAGTATTTAAGAGTATTTTAATTATTTCTATTTGCTGATAAAAGTGTGATACTGTCATCAGTTTTTAAATACATACATATTGAATCCATTTAAAATGCAAAACAATACAAAAAAAGTGTGTAGATTTTGCCTCAAATTAGTGCATAGTGCAAATGCTGTTTTACTGAATGGAGTTATGAGAGAAATATTGAGCTTGCATTCAATAAAATTGGTAAGTTTTGGCTTCTTTTCGTGCTCCTAAAGTATGCTTTACCAATACTATATCTGCCTATTAATTTTACTGCCTTCCTTCTAATATTAATTTGCAATTTTTTTCCCTATCAGGATTTGAATATGAGTGAGTATCCTTTGATGTGTGATATATGTTTAGGGGTTCTCAATGAAACTTACCTATTTAAATCAAAGTGTCTGAATACTGAAGATATTATCAGCGCCCACATTGAGAATAACTCGAAAGTTTGTCTAAGGAACATCTTAATAGAATTAGAAAATAAAAGTAATGTTCACATTGGCGAAGATGAAGTGGTGTGTCGAATATGTATGAAAACACCTACGAGTTGCAGTTACATAGCTTTAGATGAACCTGGTGAGCAAATTTCCCTCAGAGATATGATACAAATTCATCTACCGGAAATGGTAAGAAGGAAACATAATTTATACTGAGTATGTCGGAGAGGATTATTGGAAATAATTTTTTAGAATCTGGATATTACTGACAATCCCATAATCTGTGAGGCATGCCATGTGTGTCTAAAAAATTATGTATCTTTTGCTACAAACTGTATGGCTGTCGAAGAGAAGATAAAATTGTATTGTGACTTTAAAAAAATCAGCAGGCTGGTAGATTTAGAATGTGTGCGGCAATTTACAGAAAATAAGGCATTTGGTTTACAGACTAGGCTTAATGAGGATTTGGTCATAAAGCAAGAAGAAGGTTTGGTAAAGGTTAAGGCAGAAAAGGGCCCGGATGCAGAGGACTATGTATCAGAGGGTCATTTTGTCAATAGCAGTAAGAGTTCACAATTGTATTTGAAGAATGAGGAGATTGATATTAAGTCAGAAAATGATGAGATGATGAGGTAGGTTTACTTGTAGTTTCCTGGATTTGGTGTTTATTGTTTACCAAATTTTTTATTGGAAGTGAAATGGTAATTACATGTAGACTGTAGTGTAATATGACAGTAAATCTAAATCTATTGCCATGATATTAGCTTTTTAAATAACTGCTGATGTTTTAAATACGAAACCTATTTGGCGACAATTCAGAGAAATCAGAAACTAATATTTTAGTGTGACTATAACAGACCAAACAAGTAACAGAATACTTTTAGTAAAAATAACTTTAAAAAAATATGGTTTTTTAAAATGGTATCCTTGTGAAAGCTATATAAAAATGGAGCAAAATACACATTGATTTGATATTGATAATTACAGAGTGTTTAGGATAATATTTGGGGGACAATTTTGGCTTAGAAAATGCCAGTTAACAGTTTTTGTAATCCTGAGATATTGTTACAAGGGGGGGGGGGTAAAAAAACCAATCCCTATAATATTTTTCGTCTGAACTTTTTAAAGCATTGATATATTTCTTTTGCCTTAGGGGTTACGGTGCTAAAATCCCAACTGTACTGTACTACTGAGAACGACCTTTTAGAAACTAAATGTCACATTCTTTTCTGACAACATATTCACTCATGGTTGCAAATCCAACTCATTTGGAATAAGTTATGTATGGTATGGGGGCAATTTTACCACACCACATCTTACCACAATTTGGTAAAGCGTGTCTTGGCTTATAATTCTTTACGATGTCGTATAATTCAAATTCTGTATTTGATTAATGATTGAAACAGTTACATTTAAAACATCTGTAAAAATTTGTATTGTACTCTAAGCTACAAAACAGTCATAACCCTGAATTAAATATATATCATCCTAATTTATTATCATTGTTTATGTTCATTATTCAGCTGTAAAATTGCTTGAGAAACTTTCTTATTATTTTTATAGGCCATAATCGAATAGCAGTGCAATCTGGGTGCTCTCCAAACCCATTGCAATTTTCACTTTTAATTAGACGTACGATCTCAGATTCTGAATAATTTTTCAGGTATTCCTACATTTTTAATCCTCAGCCTTAGGTTATGGTTTATGTTTCATGTGGTGTTAGTTACATATATATACATTTACGACAATTAATAAAGTATATCATTATTAACAACAAAAATATTAGTGTTTGAATTTCTTGGCCCAGACACAACACTAGGCACTGGGCATTTTATTATATTTGTACACCGTAAACGCTACCTATGTCTGACTTACCAGAAATCGCCAATAAATTAAAAATCATCTGTTAAATATATTAATAAAATCATGAAGAATAAAATATCGTCTTTGCTAGTGAAGAAATTGATGATAGTTTGAAAGAAGAAGAAATGGGTGATACTGTTCCAATGAGGGCTTCTAACAATTCCGGAAATAGCGGTTCCTTAAAGAGGAAAGCGCTAATCAGGAAATCCGAATCGACAGGTAAGCAGACATTCTCAAAGTAAGTGACATCAATAATAATATTTGAAAGCTGATTAGTCTACCAGAGAGATCTCATAAATAAAATGAATACCACCGTTTCTCACATTACTCTATTTTTGAGATCTAGGGTCTACCACTGTCCTACCACTGTTCCTCTACATATATTCCTCTACATATATTCTAAACTTTATGGGTTTTCTCTATTATTGCTCAGGAAATAGAACTTAAACAGTTTACACAGAATGGACAAGTTTATAGGTACAGAGTTGGTGACCCCATTCTTGAATAATGCTGATAATAAAATAATAAAAATAAGATAATACAAATTATGAACTGGAAATAGTATTCAAATCCTCAAGATTTTTTATTTTACTTTCGCCTTTACTGCCAAGTACGTGATAATTACCGTCCATTGACCATGCCTCTGCAAATAACGGTTTGCTCCATTAAGTAAAATAACGCAAGCCCAATAACAAGGTCATGGGAAATATATATGTTACTGTATTTTTTCTGTCCTTCATAACTAATTGTTTGTGGTCGAAAATATTAAACTTTACGGCGATCGGTCTGGTTTTACCTCGAGATTTGCTCTCCTTTTTACTATTATTCCTCTAGCAGTTGAATATATCCATATTTATATTTATGGCTAGTTTTTCATCAAAGAATTCAACAGCTTCTAATTTTAAATTTGCACTATCTTCCTCCATAAGAGCAGCTTCATTTTCGTTGTATTAATTAATTTCTGATGTAGGTCATAGTAGTTATAGCATTTTAGTTATGAAGTAAGTGATTCGAATGTTTGCAGGGAGGACAAAGACAAGTCACAGAGACATGTCAGAGGTGGAGATACAAAAGAAGTCTGGGGAGATGTTGGGCCGGCGCGAGAAGTGTACCAAATTTAAATGTGAAAAATGTCCTCACAAAACAAATAATAAGTCAAACCTGCGGATACACAATCTGATACATATGGATAAATCCGAGGTGGTGATGCACAAGTGTGACAATTGTGAATTCGAGACCAAGCATAAGGGCAATATAATCAAGCACATGCTGCAGAAGCATCGTGATCCAAAAGCAGAGAGAAGATTTAAATGTGATAAGTGTTCATATGACGCAGATTTCATGTCACAGCTACGCAAGCATAATTTGATACACATGGACAAAACGGAGGTGAAGATGCACAAGTGTGAATATTGTGAATATGAGACTAGGCATAAGAGTAATATGATCCCGCACATACTGAAGCATCATTAATGCTAAGCTGGGAGAAAATTTTAATGAAAAATGTCCATATAAAGTGAAAGTTAAGTCCATCCTAAGCTGTCACATTCTCAAACGCAAGGAGAGATATCATGAAATTTCGAGGTGCATTTATACAGTTTGCAATACACTTCTACTATTAGGACTATTAACAAAACATATATGTTCGGTTTTTCTAGGAACTAACAACTATTTCGCAAAATGTCATCATTTGAATATTAAATATCATTTGAATATTAAATATAATGTATACATTATGTACTTAGGATCGCATCATATCCTTAAGTAAATATAGGCAGTGGGTTAAACTTCCGCTTACTATATGTCCACATATAAAGAGTACCAGACAACCACTGCCATATTTCTTTCCACCGGTGAATCGAAACAAGATCCATCCAGTTAAAGTGATCAACTGGTTTAAAAAATGGGGTTACACTTTTTTGCAAATAGTTTTCGATGTGGAATTATTAACGATGGATTATTTAGTTTGCAAGAGCTTTTTATAGGGACAGCCACGTTTCACGGAGAACTGGGTCTAGGTATGAAAAAAATTCAGCAATCCACCAAATAAAAAAATAAGACATGTAAACATATTAAAATACTTAAAAAACATGTGAAATACAATGTGATAAATAAAGAGACAAGACAAGAACGACTTCCCGTCTTTTTCTGGCTCCTTCCACGAACCCCACGAAATATTACAAGGTTTCATAACAAACACTGAAAGTGGTTACAGCTGATAAATGATTTTTTGCTGCACCGGTTATATTTACATAAAGTTATCAATTAGATGGAGGTAACTGCTCCTGGCTCTCGTGGTGGTTTGTGTTTGTAGGGTAGTTCAAATGAACTTGCTCAAGATCCTGAACGAGAAGAAGTAAATATCCGATTCATGCTAATCTTTGTAAGACCCTTTTCAATATTTTGATGTTTGAAACTCATTGGTGGGTTAAGTCACCTAACATAAAATTAATGTAAAGTAGAGGCTTATTAAGTAAAACTTTCTTTCTTCTGGTTTATCAATCTTTATATATCTCCTGGCTCAAAACAGTCTGTTGATATCTTATTTTGACAGTACATGTTAAGCGTACCAATACAAGTGTGTAAGTATTTGTTACATTGACAATAACGAGCGTGTGCATTTGTGTTAATCCGATTAACTGTGGAGTGCCACGGTAGCCGGCAGTGACCCTCTATATGGACGTAGGTAGCTATGCGTATGTTTCAACGTATCATTCAAATATTTAGGTTATCAGATGTTTGCTACAGATGTTGGTAGCACAGCGGTAAGGCATTTGCTCTGTGATGGGCTCGTTGCTCGTTAATATGTTCGGTGTGGTTAACGTTTTCTATATGAATTTTAACGACTTTTAACTGCAACATAATAAAGTAAATAATGAAGCTTTTCTCTGTCAGTAGGCGAAAGCCGAAAATTTTACAATCAGATCAAGGCAAAGAGTTTTACAATATTAATTTTAAAAATCTTATAAGAAAGTATAACATTAATCATTATAGTACGTATAGTATTACAAAAGCAGCCATAGTAGAACGAGTAATAAGAACTCTCAAGGAAAAATTTTACAAATATTTTAGTTTAAATGGAACATATAGGTTATAAAGATTGATGAGCATTGTTTTTGTTTATTTTAAAAGGTTTCATACCAGTAGGACTATGTCCTTGTTTATTGTAATATTTCGATATGTGGCAGGAAATTGATAGAATTAATTTCCAATATCAAGGGGCAATACAAAATGGAACAATATACATCTATGAGAGTGCTTTAGATTTGAATGCTACGATGTATACACGTATAACCGGATTGTGTGCTGTAAGAATATGTTTATACTTTGAGCTAAACATATTCTTGAATGATGAAAGCAAAACCCAACGATTATAGAGTAAACAGGATTGCTTATCCCCATAAGCGCAACGTTAGACAAATCTCGTAGGCCCCCACCACGCTTTTGACGTCAGCGGATACGTACGACGTAGGTTCATTGCTCCACCGGTGTATTTCCCGGCGTTTGTGTAGTGCGTCATTTGTACATTAACATCGTGCCTAGAATCAATTTGGAATCGACCGTCGGCGCAAAAGGATGCCGGCCGAACTTAACCGCTGACGTCAGATCTTGTCTAACAACACGTGGCCGATAAGCAATCCTGTTAGTCTATAATCCTTGAGCAAAACCAACCATATTTCCTTCAACAAAACCTAGTAGTGTGAATTTATGGGTAATATTATATAGATATTTCATAGAATACTTTACTAGGGATGTTAGATTAGAGGAATAAGAGGTGAAGAATTTGCACAGTTTTTAAATTACTTACTATCCAAATCATCATTATATGGTGCAAAAATAATAAGTTAGTAATGGTATCATTACATTATATTAAGTGCAGAGACTGTATATGCATTAATGGAGATGGATGATCTTATCATGAACAAAATGAATCTACTTGATATTTTGGACTATTTAAGGTTTTCTAACAATTTTCTTGATATTACTAACAATTAAGTGTATTTAATTATGAAATGCATCCTGATGCCATGCTGTTAAATGTATCTAAATTATCAGCGTACCATTCAAGTGTATTGAATACGAGAATGCTTATTTTTTAACAGGGAAAATATATTAAATGATTCAGATAGGAAAAGATATTAAAATATTTGTAATTATTAGTAAATAATAAAAGTATTAAAATACACAATTATCTTTAATTCAGTACTGAAACATGGTTGAGCATGAGCAGTTTGAGAGAAGACTTAAAACATTTGCGTATTGGCTCATATTATATAGTTCCTCTTGGTATTTTTTAGTATAGTTCCTCTTAGTAAATTTTTATTATTATATTATTATTATTAATATATTTTTAAAATGACGTGCATTGTGGACACTTAAATTCTGATATATGTACTTAAATTCTGATATATAGCTAGTTATGATCATCAACGAGTTATTTTGCTAGTTATAGTTTTCTGTTTTTTATCATGGATTTCCCTTAACTATATATTGCCTATCTTCTTTATATTTTACTCTTATCATGTTTGTTAAGTAAAACAATGTTATGATGATAAACTACAAAAATTACAATTTCCAACCAGAGAGGTTGAGGTGAGACAAGAAAATGCCAGATTAAAAAAGTTCTAGGAAAATTATGCTTTGTGTGCCGTGATCCATAAATCTTCCCAGTCCGTGGTAACACTTGCGCAGTATATTTCTAGTATGTCCTAAAAACGAAACGGTTGAAAACCCCTTAACTAAAGACCGTTAATGTTGAGCTTGTTATGTAAGACCACATTTTTACAGGATGACAAGATTTCTCGCAACATGGGATCATATGATATACTTAACCCTGATAATAAACAGTTATTGTTAGTTCAATTCATTATCTTATTAATGTTACGGTACAAATAGTGGCAATCGTTCTATATGAAAGAGTATAATTATTAGAAACACTTACATTAATAATCACAATTTGTTATAACTCCTAGCATTTCCAGCCGGTACCATCTCAAGACACAAGCTGCAGCCAACAAGCAAATCTGCAGGCTATGTCTTGAGAAAGTACCTAGAACTGGGTCTGGTGTCTTCCATATCAACTGTAATAATATTTAGACTTATTTACAACTAAGTCTGGCTTAAATTAAAAAATAAAAGTACCGTCGAAAATGTAGAACACGTACACGAAACCAAGATCCCCAAATCCAAACCACCATATCCATTCCACGACAAAACATTTACGAAGATTCCCCATTTTTAGGGCATGTCTACTTCTTTTCTCACTTATCAAACATCCATAATAGGTTAGGTAATGGCAGTCAGTTTATAAAACTCTAAATGGTACACGAAAGTAATTAATTAAAAAGACCAATATTCCATAGCCTGATCTGAAGTTATAACTGCATGTATTGACTTCTATGAGAGACAAGCACTGGTATATTTCCACATTCGCCAGATTCCTAAGTGCATCTTTGAAAAAAGGTCTTATCAAATGAATTAATATCAAACTTGTCCTCCTTCGTCCACACTTGGCTTTCGGGCACATACAATAGAATTCACTTACAAGCAAATGCTCGATATATATAATTACTAATTATTGATACAAACACTTGCATTATAAGAAGGTAAAACTGACTTATTCCAATTTAGTTCCTCGATAATTTCACCATTCCTAGTCGGAACTATCCCAAGATATAGCCTGCAGGGAATAAACAAATCTGCAGGCCATGTCTTGAAAAGGTGCCAACTAGGCGTCACCGATGCCAAAACCATATAGGTAGGTACCTAATAATTTTTATGCATTGCATTATGCGAGCCAGACCACAGCCAACAACCGAATGACTAGACTAGACATCATGATATACCAGACATAAACAAAACAGGATATAAATTAAGGCAACGAAACATTGGCCAGCAAAGCGTCATCCGAGAAGAATAAGATGATTGCTTTGTATTAACTTTTTTTGTACTTCGGCGGCCGAAATACACAGCATCTACAAAGATCAAAGTTCGACCATGTCAGTCATGAGTCATGTCACCATAGATAAACAGCATGTGACACGTCAGTCATGTCATTCACCCTGACTTTCATTTGAGTGCGCATGCGTATTAAATCTTCTTCTTGTTCCCATATGTGGTGTAGTGCCATTAGCATAGATATAGCCATAAGCTATTCGTTTATGATATAGCGATTCTGTAAAACAGACATTTGGGGTGGCAGCAACAGGTACCAATAAATATAAAAGACAAAACTGACGTCAAGTGTATAACCAAAGCATAATTATTTGTATGTATTAAATTATATGTCGTTTCATGCTAATGTTCCAAGTCAAATATTTTCCTATTGGGAATGCGGTCGTTCATGAACCGCGCTAGTGCGAAAGAGAAAATGATAGTTTCCTTTAATGGGCATTATCAATCGCTGAATAGCCGAATCGCGGTATTTGTCTTTTTCTCTGAAAGATAGACGCGTCGCTTAAAGGCAACAGAACCACATAAACTTTAATGATAAAAAATAATTAAAGTTCTTATGCTTTGACTTGTAAGTATAAAAGATTCTGTGATTGACTAGAGTTTACGTAAAAAAATGTACAAAAGTCGGATATTTTTATGGGTGGAATTCTGCAACTGTTGATCGGTAATGGTGTCGAATATCTGCATTGACGTCTATTATGATTCAAACTGCTTCAGGTTCAATATTTTACCTTTTTTAGCCACTCTGCTGCTGGAAATCTCGTTCTACATGCTTTTACTCACTTTGGCTTGTTTATCTTGATGAAATTTTAATTTAGCCTTACACGGATGCAATGAAAAATACTCTAGGACACTCTAGATATCGTCTGACGACTAATATCGCACTACTAAGTTACTCCATTAACTTATGATTACTTTAATATACAAATTTGACAATTTAAATTATTTTTACTATGAAATTATTTATTTATTGTAGAAAAGATACCTACACAAAGCTACCTCTTTGGGTGCTACGAAATACATTCTCCTCTGTTTGTTATACATCCCTAAGGAAGTCCCTTAACAAAACAAAAACATACTTCCTTCTACAACAACTATCTGCTTACAAATTGCGAGTTACCATTACTTATAAATTTTACTGTTACACTATACATATACTTTTGAAACACTTTTATAGTTCTTAAACAATCTTTGCACTATTTTCTTTAATTCAATACTACTATGCATGGACACGTCCATTTTACATGCGGTCAACAAACCTTACACTTGTGTTTTGCTTAAAGCTTATAATCTGGAACCCTACTTTTTATGATAGTTTTTCATTTATATTCTTATTACTAAACACAGTTTATGTTACTTTTATATTTGATAATTAGTATAATCATTTGTCTAACTTATTCTTGTTGTCATCTTATTTTTCTGGCGTTGTTTTATGTAGCTATTATAATAAATGTGATTGACCAATCAGAGCATAGTCATTGTCAGGTTTACAACTGTCTTTATTTAATGCATCACGATATTTTGTTCCCATAAGGACTTTGTCTGTGAGAAAAAATATTATTTTTTATATATTTTCTTTATATTGCAATGTGAAGTAGCAAAAGTGTTTCAATCCAGCAGAAACCACCAGCATAGCTAACAGCTACGCTACAAGCTACATTGAAATAATTATATTTCATATCATTCAGTCATTGTCAGGTTTACAACTGTCTTTATTTAATGCATCACGATATTTTGTTCCCATAATGACTTTGTCTGTGAGAAAATAGCCCTAATATAATCTATTAGTAAGGCTAACTACGCTTAAGTGACTTGTCAGGCACACTTATTACCTATGGATGGGAAGAGAATATTACGAAAATAAAGCAATACATGTTGTGGGTTAATCCGTGAAAAAATTAACAAATATTGTTTCAGAAAACTCTAATACAGCTTTATTTACAATGAGACGAGTACAATGAATCTCATTATAATTAATATTTATAAATGTTACAGGATAAAACAACTGCAAAAACTATTGTGTTGGACCATCTTGGTCTAGTAGGCTATTTTCCGGCGTAACTGAACGTGCGGTTTTGCAGCAGGAACGGTAGATGTGTTGAAATCTCGCGAGGTGAAAATTATGAATATTGTTACTATTTGTGATTACGTTTGATATGCCGATAAAAATCAGTTTTAATAATAGATTGATATTCGCACAACGCACACCGATAAATTTTACTTGTAATAGTTTTAAGCAAGTCTGCCTCTTCCTTATGGTAGTTCAGTATGTGGGAGTACAATTTTTGTTTTTGATTAAATCCTTTTTCACAAGAGGTGCACTGGTGCGGTCTAAAGTTCGCGTGAACTAATAAATGCTGACTTAAGTCGCTTTTCACCAAAGCAAAGTAATCACAGTGCTCACACTGAAATTTCTTGGCATGGTTCCTGTCATGCCTGCGTACTATGTGATTTGTCAGATGCGACAAAAATGTCGACTTAAAGGGGCACAGCTTACAGCTGTGAACTCTGCTAGTTATCAGATGCAGAAAGTCGTCGTGGTTCGTTAGCAAATGATTGTCGAATATCACCTTCTCGTCATATACCTTGTCACAGCTTGGGCACGGGTATGGCAGCCCTTTTTCGTGGTTAAGTTTCGCTAGTAAGCGTCGCTCATACCTAGTTTCAATGGTACACTGCCGGCACTCGTATATTCTGGGTTCTTCCCCCTTATGAATTGATGAGATATGCTTATCTAAGTTAGACTCATTATTGGTGATCGTCTCATCGGCGCTTTGCCTGAAAAATACTTATCAAGTAATGCATTTTTACAAAGAAGAATAAAAGTCTCAGCATGATTTAGTTGTACACTCTATTATCAAAAAATAAATAAGTGAATGTGTTTGAATCACAAACTGACCAAATCGTTTGGGAGAAAGGAAAACTGGGACAGATGTGATGCACAGAAGAAGAAGAAATGTTCAAGGCATTGGTCAAAGGACTCAAAGGTAGTATTGTTTAAAATTTATATGAAAATGTTAGATATAAGTTACCTGTTTAGATATAAGCTATATATTCTAAAAAATCTATAGGAATATCACGTAGGATTTATGAAATAACGGACCACATGCTATGAAAAAATAAAAACCACATGTGTTCCTGGATTTCAAGAATTTTGGAAAATACCTCATTCCTATTAATATACTATAAATAATAACAACTCAAACCTGCAAATATGTATGTTGTGTTTCAGCCTTTGATGCCGCAGCATTGCCGCCTTGTACTTGCTCTCAAAGAGACACACCACACACTTGTGTATCTCCACCTCCGATTTGTCTTTGTGCTTAAGTACGTGCATTAGTAGATTTCCCCTGAGATCCGTTTCGTAGGGGCACTCCCAACAACCAAATGCCTTGGTGAGCCCCTTATGGGTCGCCATGTGGGCCTCGAACGATAACCTGTCACTGGTGACGAAGGGGCACAGGACGCAGCTGTGAACCTTGTTACCTAAGTGAGAACGCATTTGGATTTATGAGGGCGTTTGTGGCATTTATTGTTGGTTCAGTTCCTTCTATTTTACCTAATGTCAAAATATTGTACTGACTACGAACGTAAATAAAGAGCAATATAATTGCGAAAGGTAGTAACGTATCTGTACAAACATTATTCCTTTAAAATTCATTACACTTAATATCATTTTTTAAATATTATCTTTATATTGCAACGTGAAGTGGCAAAGTAGTTTCAAGCGAGCGGAAACCACCAGCAGAGCTAACAGCTACGCTTCAAGCTACATTGAAATAATTATATACCTTTAGGAGCAGATTTTTTTATATGGCTCTTCCTCTTTGAAGGGTTATTTTTCCTAGAGCTGTTATTATCATCTGGTGTAACAGTTTCACACGTTTCCATTCTAAAAATCAACATAATAATTTATATAAGAACTTAAACGTAGAAAAAAGGCATTTTATATATTTTACTACAGGGGATTTTAATATAGATACATTAAGTAACAATAGAGCGTGTAAGGATTTTAAAAATATACTGGAAAACTTCCATGCTATTTTAACTATAAAAGACTAGAATAGAATAAGGAGTACCACAAAAACATTAAGAAACTAGAGGTTTTTGAGTGTGGAAATCTAACAAATTTCACTAATGCCCTTGATATGGAAACATGTTTAAGTATGTATGGCGAACCCGATTTTAATGGTACCTACTTTGAAAAATTTCAATCATTCCAATATTCACTTATCAAAATAAAGGTAAGAAAAAAGGTATGTAAAAATGTTTCTCTAAAAACTCCAGAAATATTAGACTTGAAACAAAAATTAGTCCTAAACCAAGCTATTTCAAATATAGATGAAAGGTATTAAGTGGTTATATACCACTTAATACACAAGAATTAAAGTTCAGTATATACAACTTTTAGAGAAAATGAAAAAAGAATACTTACAATAGTTGACAATACTTACTTATTTTCTAATTCATCCTTGATATGAACCTCTTCATATTTAATACTTGCTACATATTCATTTTCTGTATCTAAACACTCTGTTTTAATAATAGTTAATTTCCCAGGATCATCACGTTTAAGCATTTCTCCACAAATTGCTGTTGTCGTACAATCGCTCATCGATTGATGTTTCAATATTTGACAGGTTTGCATGAAACTATAAAATTTATCTATGCTCCTTACGCATGCTTTACAAATTGCAGGTTCACTGACAGTATTTAAATCCTAGTAGAAGAAAAAGTTACCATAACGTCAGTTGTCACTTTATACTCATTTGATGAATAAGACAAACTAGTGCCCACATATTTACATATCCCTTTATAGTCAATTTTAGTTAAATGTGTTTTGAATTTCTAAGAATAAAATGTCATAGAAGGATGTCTCAGATTAAAATGTAGAAACAAACAGATTTCTAAAAAATATTGATTCTTCCCAATCTGTCATTATCTTTAAGGTATAATAAAGTTAAATTTATTTTAACTAATAACGCGTTGGTTTACAAAACATTTTTCAAACATGTCAGGTTACCACTATTGATTGTTGTTACCCTAAAAAAAAGCACGAGAGCCCAAAATGTGAGCAGTAATACATACATTTACTTTAATTGTACACAATTCTTCGTTAAAAATTCTTCGTTGGAAGTAGCTCTAATAGAATGTCAGTTTTAAATATATACCGTATATGAAATAATATAGGAAATATCAGCACAGAAACAGCTAAAATACTTGAAGAAACTCTCATTTACATTAAGCTGTAATTGATAGTGCAAAAAGTAACATTAAAATTAAATTTGATATCTACTTACTGCGAAGACTAACCTGAACCTAACATTCAAAACCGCATGAGAGGTTATTTTAATTCAGTTTCAATAAAATAAGTGAATTATAATTATACTTATTTCAGAATGCACCTAAGACAGAAAGTAACAGATATGTTTATGTTTAAAATGTTATAAATAATTGGTTTTTCCATAACATAATTAAAAAGTTAAAAGCACTATTAACTAAAATAAGATACATATATAAATATTTATATAATGTCTGATATTTATTGTTTTCTCAAAATAATTACAGTTTTAATACTCTCTTATGAAATACAAATACTTACAATTTCCGGCAAACATTTTCTAATCATATGTTCCAAAGGAATTCCCGAGCTCAAGTCAGTAATGTAATTGAAATCCTTATTTTCAATGAGAGACCGACACAGCTGGCACACTTGACAGGTGTCTATGTTCTCATAGTTGCTGGTCATCTCCCTTGGGGCATCATTATTAACCTCCACCGAAGGGGTGATGCAGCGTGATTTAAAATCAAAGCAATTCTGGAGTCTCTCCAAGCAACTGTTGCATGCCACAGCATAGTCGCTTATATCAAAGGTCTACAATCAATATAAAAATTAATGTCTATGGCTTGGGCAATCTGTTAAAGATTATTATATTTATATTATAAGGCTTACTATATTAATCCGCAACACTTCCAGCATTTCCCTTTTTTTTTCATCGATAGTCTCACATTCACAAAGCGGTGTTTTTTCCATACATAACTTGCATATTGTTTTACAACTACCGTCCATTTCGTTTTATATTATAATGAAACTAGAATTTTTAAATATTAGACAAGAGAATATGGTTAAGTTTGTAATAATCACAGAACACAAAAAGAACAATGTTATCAACATCACAAAACCTGCGACAAAACAAAACGAAAAACACCAATGCTGGAGGAATATCACACTATGTTTGTGCCCTCTCTATATTAAAAAATAACTAACTACATTGATTTACTTTCAACCGACGCGACGTTTCCCTTTGTCCGCGTTGCGCCACAGTATATAAATCTATGATTGGTTAGTCAGAAAAAATCGCTTGACCATATGATCATAGCACAAATTTTAGAGGCTTTGCTAACTTCAAAACAGTGGAAATGGAATTTATTTTATATTTTAGAAATTTTAGAAATTATCCATGATACAAGCATATTATCAGACTTATTCTCATCTACTCCATAAATTGTTGCTAATTATATATGTCATATATGATATTTTAAGCTTAGGTTAGTGGTGTTAGGTGTCTAGTTACCCAACCCCCTGGGTGCTCTATCCGTTATAAGTTCACATTAAAAAAATAATCTGAGGTTATGGTGTTATATGGTGTGGTACAAAATATTCTTAAAAATAATCACCGTTTAGGCCCTAAACAATGTTTATACAAACGGCCATTAGCATAGTTGTTTGTATATTATGAAGCTAGGTTGTCGATTGTGACAGTGACATAAATAAAAATATTTCAAAGGTTTGGTCAAACTTATAAAATGGGCGATTCTGGCAAGAAGATTTGCCGATTATGTGGTGACAAAACACCACCTACTGAGTGTGCGAGTATTAACGAAACAAATAAGGAAATGCTGAAAATTTTGCTGATTGATTTAGTAAGCCTTTATAATAGAATAGAATAGTTTATATACACATTCCAATGTTACATTACATTTACAATAAAGTATTATGTAAATGTAAAGTACATGCATACATAAAATGTAGAGGTAACATATACCCATACATACATATAAATGCTATTTTAATTTTAAGGGAATCAAAAATCTATATTATTGCTTGCAGAACTTTGATATAAACGACTATGCATTTGCATGCAACAAATGTTTGGAGAGCCTCCAGGATAGCTTTGCTTTTAAGTCCCGCTGCATTACCACTTTCCAAAAAGCTGTTATCAAGGCAGGTGTTTCGAAAGTTTTTTCGAGGAAAATGAGGAGCAACAATAAGAAGATGAAAAGCAATCAAGTATGCCTGCTGTGCAGGTCTCTCATTGAAAATAACAATTTCAACCACATTACTGACCTGGAAGGGGTAGTTCTTTTGAAAAATATGATTACAAAATGTTTACCTGAAATAGTAAGTGCTATTTGTTTGTCAAATAAGTAACGTAATAAAATAAAATAAAAATTATGTAACCCTTTTCTTTTGTTAGGATTTAAATACCAACCATGAATTAATTTGTAAACCGTGCCTAAGGAGCATGAAAGGATTTTATGATTTAATGGAAAACTGTCAAAAAGTAGAACTTCAATTGACCACTTGCAGTTCTACAACAGCAATTCTTAATGAAGTGCTTCAGTGTAAAAACTGTGATGATCCTGAGAAACCCGTAATTTTCAAAAAGGAATGTTCAGAACCTGAAAATGAAAAAAATGAACCTACTACGGCTATTAAATGTGAAGAGGTTCACATCAAGGATGAATTAGGCAGTGGGTATGTATTAGAATGTCCTTTAATATCAAGACGAAAGTAACCGCAATAATGTATCGATATATTGTAGAAATGTTTATCAGACTTATAATACATACTGTTACACTCAAATTTTAATCTAGTCTTAAGACAAGCAGCAATTTCAAATAGTTTTTCTCGAAAATAAATTGTACATATTTTATATTGGGGCACCAAAAAATATGTAATTAACTAAATAGAAGTCCGACAGAGTGGGTTCATTATCGAAACTGATGTCGTTTGTAAGGTTCATCCGTAAATTATATTTCGAAAATTTAGATTTTCTTGAAATTCCGTATTGATTGTTACGTTGGCTTTTAGACTGGAAGCTAGTGAATGTCTTATGTCAGAAGGTGATAATATCAGCTCTGGGAAGAATGATTTTTCAATGATGGAAAGGCATATAAAAAAGTCCGTAGCAAAAGGTATGTTTAGGAATTCCAAACCAACTTACTTATGCAATTATAGCAAATATATTAAATTAGATTCAAACGTAAATGCCATCATTTAATGCCATATGCGCTCTCACTTAGGTAACGAAGTTCACAACTCTGACCTAGACCCCTACGTCATGGAAGTTAAGGCCCATAAGGGGCCATACAAAGCATTTGGTTGTTGGGAATGCCCCTACGAAACAAATACAAGGGAAGGTCTAGCAAATCATATCATCAAGCACAAAGAGAAGTCGGAGGTGGTGATGCACAAGTGTCTGTTGTGTCCGTTTAAAAGCACATCTAAGCTAACTGTACTGAAGCATGAGAGCTGGAGACACTACTTCAGGTTTGTAATTGAAAGTTCTACATAGTCGTCTCTATCACTCCATCAGTGTCGATCAGTATATATGGGCAAAACTTATTACAACGATAAATATTTTTCAGAAAATTTTCCAATGGGCACATGGAATTCAAATGCGCCTTCTGTGATTACCGAGGCAAGGAAAAGACTAATTTGATGAGACACATCTCAGCACGTCATGAAAGTGAAAATGCCAATGTATATGACTGCCAGCAGTGTTCTTACAAAACTCTACAGCGAAGTACTTTGCATAGACACATTAAGCTGCATGGAGTGGCGGTCCAATACAAGTGTCCGAGCTGCGAGAAGATATTTACTCGTAAAACGACATTGGACAACCATTTGCTAAGAATCCACGACGAGGCAACGTTAGATATTTAGTACCGATTATTACTGCAATAGCTATAAAACATTTTGTGCCTATAAACATATTGTAAAGAAAAAACAACAATAAAATTCTTTAAATCCGAAAAACAACATAAACTCAAGCCACACAAGTACACAAACGTCAAAAGTGGGGTCAATATGGCCGCTCATTTAGCATATCAAGAAGTAAGGATGAGCTATGTTTGAAACTCATCTCCCTCCCTCTTATATGTAAGTCTGCTGCATATAAACAATCCTTGTGGTAGGAAAATATTCCACACATGCGTAAGTGGTTTCTCAGAGCATGGGTAGCATGGTAATAAACCGTATGCTACGCGCACTGGAGGTTCTGAGTTCGAATCCTGAAGTTTTTGCATATCTTTTTTCTATATTTTGTTACATAATCTTATACGCCTTCAAATTAGCTACAAAATTATATTTCCCTTGCCTTAAAACACAATTACTTTTGTCACTGGGTCACCTGACTGACCAAGTAATAAAGATACGTGGACATGGCATAAGATCTCCCAAGGGTCTGATGGTTTGACAAGAATATTTTCAGTTTATTATCTCAGAAATTTCGTCACAAGGTCGCCCGATTCATTGCATAATTATCATTACAATTATACATGAGATGATTAAATGGTCCCACATCCGTACTGCTGTATGACTTCCTTATGTGCGTCCCAAGTCTCGGTGATAAGGAAAATAATGCTCCCACATTATTCTCTTTCTTAATTAATCCGGACGCATCATAAAACTATCCGGACGTATCATAAAGCTTTGAAATCTTTGGCTACGCCACAGGCATATTATCTATGTTACGGTACACACACGCAACAGTATGTCAGCGCGTAAGCGACTGTGATATTACATGCGAGGGATTTTCAATGACTCCGTAATAAACACAAACCCGAATCACAAAATGTTGGCAATTTCAATTTGCAAAGATGAAACTCTTCGAAACTTAACAGTATATAATTACTTATATGCACAGAACACGTAATGCAAGCCTGACCTATTTTCACTCGGCAGCCTGACATACCCACCGAGTTCGAAAATAAATAGAGGAATACAGCAATACGGTGATCTACCTAGATCTAACCGATCTCGCGCACGGTATCGCCGAGTCTGCACTAGAATGTTCAACTGCTGAAATTTAAAAATTGATATTCGCACGGAGTTTATGTTTCTTGATACTTGTAAAAAAAACATATTGAAGTCTGATTAAAAACATTTAATTAATTATAAGCCGGATTAAGTATAAATTGTCATCAATATAAAAAAAATAACTTGTGAAAGCGGAAAATTATGTATAAAATATACATAATTTTCCATAAATTGTCCAGAAATTACAGGTTTTGTTGAGAAATTAGTTATGGCTGTAGAATATTATATTGTATTGCCATATTGCCCTCATTATCTAATTATTATGTTGATTATTTCAAGGTAAATGAACAAACCGTGTCAACTATATAAAACAATAAACTACTCACTTGGTGACAGGAGGAATATTCCTACGCTAAGGCCGGCTTATTAAACGATTATGATATGAAACTAGGTTACACACATGGGTTGAACTGTTGTAATTATAAATCGTTGTAATTAGGTCACATCGATCAATTAGCTTTATACTTTATATCGATTAGCTACTAAAAGAAGAAAAAGTCGACGTTACTGTAAACCAAACCTACAAATTAATTTTTTACTGTCTGCTTTCATTGTTATTTATAAAACTGTTTGTGGTTTGGGAAATAGTGGTGTGTTTGAGGTACAATGTATCAGTTACTGGATTCTAGTTCAAGTTCATCCTCGGAAAGTAAGGAAAGAAACTATAAAACATAATGGTGTTGAGAGGAGAAAAAATATATAGGCCACGACTCCAATTTTTCCAGCATTTCCGATTTCGCCCCCAGCCTTATCCAAAAAAATTGCTCCAACTTCATATTCACAAGAATATTACCTACTCCCCATTTGTTACTTTATGGGTATCTTTATTTTCTATAACTTTTCTCTGCATTCAGTAGTTAATCTCATCCTCTTTCGAGAAAGTGGCTTTTCTCGCGTGTTTTTTCGGTTTCTTATTCTCATGGCTTTCATTCATTATTATTTATTATATACCAACCCTTTAATAATACAATACAAAATATACAATAACGCCATTAACCACAATGTTTACAAACCAACAAAATTTATTTCAATTTCCATCACAAAACAATTTACTTCGAAAATGTTAGGTTATGATTACATAAAATTGTCACTCATTTTGCCTCTTGACTAACTTCACACGTAACTTTCAGGCCCGCAAACACAATAAATATTCACAAATTGAAACTTTTCCTAATGGGAGATGGAGATGCATTCCACATTATGGAACAGATCCGACTTTACAGAAAATTAAGTCTACTTTTGAAAAAAATTCATATTTATGGAACTGGCTGTAAGAGCTAATCGTTGTTACTTTGTTTGAATAAACTGATGTCGAGTGGTCCTAACTGTGTCTCTGTTAGTTTACTTTATATACTTATATAGCTAAGGCCTTATATTGTATTGCTTATATATAATATTTATAATACTGCTTATATTTCTATAGCTAAGCTAAGGTATATAAGTATAATACTTATACAGATGCATTTACTGTGGCTGCAGAAGTTGCCTGTCCTCTTTACACCTAGACCAAAATCAGACAGCGCACAGTTTTTTGTACAGCAGCTACTTTAAAAATAATTGCAACCCTAAAAGCTGTTCACACTGTATTTCTAGTTGCATTGCTTCATTGCAACTTTTCGCATCCATTGCAGTTTATTATATTGTAGTGAACATCACAGCCATGACAACATCAAATGTTTTTGTACATTTATATAAAAATCTACTGCTGCAAATATTCTACCCATGTACAAGAATGAAGTAAGACACAAAATAGTAACAACTTTATTAATAAAAATAAGCTTGGGAAAGGCGAAAACGACAGACCCAATCATATATTTTATATATTTCAATGTTGCTTATGATACAGTGAATAGAATAAAAATTATGAGGGAATGAAAGCGCTTCTGGTAATTTAATTTCCTGAGAAGCTAATCAATTTAACAAAAATGATATTACAAACGATCACAAAGTCAGTAAAAGTAAATGGAAATGTTATAAAAAATATTGAACTTAAAATAGGCATAAGGCAGGGGGATCCAATATCAAAAGTGATGTTCAACATAGACATCAAATAAGTTTAGAGACAGGAAAATGAATTTAAAATCACAAGCACACCTTAATTTCTTCGTACTTATTTAATATTTTACTAATATTGTCATACATGTTGGAAAGAATGACAACATTCCCATTCATTACTATTTGTATGTTGTTTTTATTAAGAGAATTTCTAATTCCATTTCATAAAAAATCAATGAATAGTTTTGACTATTTACAGCATAAACTTCACATCTAGAAAAAAGAAAATTGTGCAGTAAATGAAAATGTCCGAGTTTAGTATTAAGTGATCCTTTCGGTATCATCATTTCAAATTTGCATACAAATCGTAATTTAACAGTGAGATAAATGTTATTTTGAATATTAACTCACCCGCCAAAATGTTTTCTCAAAATGTGCACTAATGCACAATAAGAAGTTTCACTTCAAAAGTATCCAGATGTGAACATTTTTTGGCAGATACTTTACTATTTATGGGCACTTATTTGTGCTTGGCTTTAATATGCCGAACGATATCCGTTCTACGAACAGTTTTAAAAGTACAGAATGTACACTGGTGAATTTTACTCGTAATGGTTTCCAACACGACTGCATTGTCTTTATGTTTCTTCAATATGTGAGAGTCCAAATTACACTTTTGACTGTATCCTTTCTTACATGACGGACACTGGTGCAAACTCGAATTCGAATGAACCGATAAATGTCCTATTAATAGAGCTTTATGCAACGTGCAAAAATTGCAATTCTGACACTGAAATCTCTCCGCATTTTTTCTATCATGTTTTACCATTACGTGACACTTCATATGCTGTATTTGGGTCGATTTATAGGCACAAAATTTGCAGTCATAAATTCTGCTAGTTATTAGGTACTGCAAACTATCGTGTGTTTTCAGTAAATGATTGTCTAATGCCCTTTTTTCACTGTATCCTTTCTCACAGCCTGGACACTTGTGCGGCGAGACCTTTTCGCCATGCAACATAAGATGCCTACGCAAACTACCCGCATGCACAGTTTTGTAAGTGCACTGCTGGCAAGAGTAGACTGCGGCTTTTTCTCGTTCATGAATCGCCGAGATATGTACCTTTAAATTCTGCTTCATGTTACTTTTATAATCGCAATAGTGGCACTGGAAATCCGTCGACTCCCTGGAATTTGGCCTGGAAAATATTCATGCGTTAATCCGTTGTCTCTAAAAGAATGCAATCCGATAATAGCAGGTACATTTTTATAGTCGCACACCTACAAATAGAGCATATACTTAGTAGCGGATTACGTTCTTAGGAGGAAAACAAATACATAAGTCTCTTTTTATAGTACAAATGATAACTTTATATAGTCGTGTCGCAATAGCAAAATAAATCTGATTTCTCATAGACATTACGATTTTTCTTGCAATCAATTATGACTTGTATTTTGGACCTGCGGTTAATTTTTCCCATTATTTATTGAACAAGTGGCTAATTTTTATCAACAATTAATAAAAAAATTAAGGGAAATTAATGTTATACTAACTACATTTAATATTAAATTACTTTTTAATATAAATAATATAACTTTTTACATTAATCATTTAAATAATTTTCTTAGTGAATTAACAAATTGTTAAATAAATTGGGAAAAATAAATGCAGATCCAAAATACACGTCAAACTTATGAAAAATTAGGAAAATCGGTAATGTCTCTGAGAAATCAGAACTTCTTCGGTTTTTCATACCATCTTGACACGACTAATAACAATAATAAAATTATTGAAATAGTATGGATGATTGGAAAATACTCCACAAACAATGGGCTATCTATATATGGTAGTGTGGTGAGTACCAACCTGTCCGGATGTGTATCTGAGTGGGTATGCATATGACGGTTCAGGCTCCTTTTATATTTTGTAGAGAAGGGGCACTTGAGGCAAAAATGCAGCTGTTCCGCTGTGAACAACACAAAACAGTCCATAAAATATCTGTTTACTGACTACTGTTTCTGCATATTTTGAAAATTAGTATAAGGGGGGGGGTTGGTTTAGAACGTAAGAGGACGTAAGTACATTTTTGACAAACCTGGGAAAATAGAGATGAACTCTCGAAGTCTCCAGAAATCAGTTAATTTAGTAAATCAGTTTCATTAAAATACTGTAAATATCACTGATATGTTTTCTATTTTGAATGCTCAGCTCAAACTTGTTAAAAGAAACATTCTGTACGGTAATTTTCCTAATTATTCTTCAAACAAGTACTTCCAAGTGCCAAAAATGTCCAATACCACTAAAGCATGCCACCATCGACCCATAATACCCTTCCCAAGATAGAAAAAGTTCTTGAAATTGTTGTTAAAGAACAACTGCTAGATTATTTTCCTAGCAAATAATTTTTATTTAGAGGAAAACAGTCTGGTTTTAGAGAAAATCCAACACTCATGTGGCAGTATCCAAGTGGAAACATAAACATAACATAACATTTAAATTAAATGTTAATCAAACTAAGGCGATTATATTAAGTAGCAAATACAAACTAAAAAATATTAAATATGAATCATTTCAAATAAGAAGCTTTCAAATAGGAAGCTGTGGTCTATCGAACCATGAAAGGAACTTCGCTATATTTTGCTGTTTTAGCTTTTATTCACAGAAAGGGTTGTAAACTGACAAAAAAAACATAAATAAATCGAAATTGTAGACCTTAAACACATGTCAGCTTTAGGAAACAGATGAATTTAAGTATTATTTGTTTCCGTTTATGTAGTCAAACACAAAGTGTTTATAAACTACAAGTCAACATGTTATGTTTTGACTGACTATATATAAAATGCGACTATTCATAAGTACAGATATATGTTTTAAACCAGCAACTTTATGCGACATATGATTTTTTTATAATCTATATCAACGAAATGAATTGAAATAGAAGGTACTTTGAAGATATTGAAGAACAATAGACATATGCCACCAAAACCCAATTGTTGATAAAAATCAACTTGACCTATTAAGTGCCGACCACAGAGTTGGAGGGGTGAAACAAAACAAAACACAGCTTCCAACTAACCACTGCACTTGACGGACCTTCCGCTAACCAAGTTAGTATAATCAGATTACTAAAACTATTTCATTACCATCCAGAGCACAATCAACAGCTATTAAAGTGGGAAGAAAAGTATGCTAAACTAACGCAATATACTAATATCTAAGTTTAATTTAAAAATTCAAATACTGCAAAAAATGTGATTATATTGTTTATATATTATATATCTGATTCTAGAACAAAATTAATATTTCATGGTTAAACTTTTTAATTTATTTAGTAAAGAATAGGCTATTTTCACTGTTTTTGCAATTGGACCAAGTGATACAAACAAAAGTTATGAGCGAAAGTATATGAAAAACAATTGTTTTCTCTTACTATTTGTTTAATAATAAATGAAGCACATAAGGCGATTGAAAAAGGTTCCGCGCTAGTGACAGAAACTTCCTTATTAAAAGCCCTATCTACCAGATTATTACCGGTCGGTACCACTATTGGTTAGGTATTTCTATTACAACATACCTTTTGATGCAGATTTTCTGATCTGGCTGTTACTACTTGCAGAAGCATTCTCCTCAGAATCGTTACAATCCTCTGTTTCAAGAATGGGTTCGCTTGCGTCCCCCTCCTCTCTAGAAACCAAAATACCAATATCTGTAGAACTTCACCAAAATATTTGAACTATTAAACTAAATACATCCAAAATGGCCTGCCCATGCCAGACATCCATTGATGGTTTCCACGTTACGTCGTGGAATTCATGGACGGACTAAGATTAAGGTAGGCACAACAACATATGCATGGAGCTTACAAGAATGGAGTTCTATGTTATTCATAGATGTATCTAGGTTTTGTTTCTACCCTGATTTAAGAAGTGTGCGAGTTTGAAGTTTACACTTCAAACGTAGACAAGGAACCACCCAAACTACAAAATGAAGTTTACGCTAATAAATTTGTATTTGAATTGGATTTTTTTTCAATTCTTCCAATAATACATTTGATAATCTACAGTTCAAACTTTCAGCACAACTTCCGGTTAAAGTGTAGCTTGAACTGTACCTATAAAATTGGCCCCAAATGTTTGTCAATGCAGGAAAATAAAGCTATCTATCTAAATTTACACGGAAAAGTATATATATATATAACTGTATTTATATCCTGATTCTTAATAGCAGAAATTATTCCATCAATAAGACAATATCTATCATTGTGATTAACTTTTTGTAAACAATAATCGACATTTTAATACTTACTCATTGTCGAATTCATTCTTGATATAAAGCTCTTCATATTTAATAGGCGCAATGTGTTCATTATTTTCTATTTTCACGCCCATCGCTTCAGTAATATAATTTTCAACTCCTGAGCGTTCATCTTTAATAATCGCTTTGCCATGCTCCTCACCGTCTTCAGATTTAAGCATTTCTTCAAGAATATCTATAGCCTCCATATCATAATTTGGCCAGTTCTACCTTTTCATAAATCTGTACTAGCCTGCCAAGCTGCTTTGCCATGGTTTACTCCTGGACAGACTTGGAAATTCTAGCCAAAAGAAAAGGAATTGTAATTTAAAGGATTATAAATTGCAATTTATTCTATCTCTCAAAGGTATTGCAGCTCTCAAGTCTGTGTAACTGAAATTTTGTCCACAAGGAGAGACACATGATCGGCATACCATTCTCGTATGAGTTCAAAGATAACATGTACTTACATCACAGCTTAGTGTGTATATAAGCTGTGCTTACATGATGTATTTATATTGGCTCAAGGAATACTCAAAACATGTATACCTTTCTGAAGGTACAGACATATATACAAACGTATGCACAAACAACTTCACACCACAAAACAACTGAAAGAGTGCCAAATGACAGATAACAGCTGGGCGTCGCTCCCGCGCCGCTCAAGGATTGTATAGAGGAATAGGATCGCCGAACGAGCGAATATCTTCACCGAACGTAGTGGGGGGGAGGCTGTGACGTCACCGCGGACCATAAAATACGAATTTATATGGGATTTATAAGGGAATGGAACGTCTTTCGGGTGTTAATTTTATTTCCAAATTAATACTTGCCTAATACTTTAATGAAAGACCAAATAGGTTAAATAAATATTAATTTAAGGTTTAACCTATAAAAATCATAATGAAAATTGGACATAATGGTAAACTAAAATAAAACCTAACTTTAGCGCCTACTAGTAAGATATCTTACTTACATGTGCTTAAATGTTGGAGACGAGTTTTCCAGGGCAAGACCTAGAAGCTTGTGAACAATTTCAATGTACTACAATTTAAATAGACTTGAATTGCCGAATTAATTTCTTTCAGTGCCACTTCGTTATTACTTATACCTTTTCTGTATGCCTACTTTCCAGTCCGCAGAAACTTATTATAATATACTAGTATATAATATAGCAAATTCAAAATCATACAGGTCATTGCAATGTCATTGGAAGAGGCTGATATAAATTTCGAAAAATACAGATTATCAATAATTTTCAATAAAAATACGTATCAATAAAAATACGTGTATCCTAATAATATTTATTACATAATAATAGTCTCATTGAAACATAAAATACCAAACTGTGCTACAGATTATTAAAATTTCGGATGATTTGAACTTACTTTATTTGCACATTTATACATACTTACCGGAATTTATACTATGATAAAAACGAACAACAACGTATATACAAGAGTCCAATGTCTAAAATAGTACTATATTGTTTATATAAAAGAGAAACTTGTTTAATTAAACACAATTTAAACGGCAATGGCACTCACAACACAACACACAGCACAGAACACACACAGTTGGGTGCGCGTTGACGTCAGATTAGGGTGGGGAACGTGCCAGTACGTAAAGATAGGAATCGAATCTATTACTCTATACAATTCTTGCGCGCCGCTAAACAATATAAAAATATTCTTGTGAAACCAACTGGTGCTCCTTGAAGGACTTTATGCCATGTACACGTATTGTTATTATGTTGTCGACCCTGTGCCAAAATTCCTGTACAGAAACAATCTAAAAATATTAATCTATGGCTTTCAGTTTCTTGTTCCTTCTGTTTTCTGTTTCTCTCGGTGTGTGTTGCTAAATGTTTGATACTGTTGTTAATTTGTAAATATTAAATACGTATCGTATTTATTCATTTACAATGCAAAACGATACTAAAAATATGTGCAGATTTTGCCTCAAATTAGTGCATAGGTCAAGTATTAATTTACTAAATGAGGTTATGAGAGATATGTTGAGTTTTCTTTCAATAAAATTGGTAAGTCTTGGCATCTAGGTATTAGCGTTTCTTTTCTACTTTTATTTTATCTCGATAGGATAATAATAACTAGTCTGAGACTCACTACATACCCAGGGTATGCTTTGACAATGCATATGCTATCCATATATAATAATAATTTATGCCTATATCCATAATCCATCAAGAAGACTAGAGTGCAGCCTTCTTGATGCATATTATTTTCACTTACAACTGGGAATCTCATTGGGCTCTTATGTTCAATTTTCTGATCTTTGCAATTTTCTTCCTTTCAGGATTTGGATATGAGTGAGCATCCTTTGGTGTGTGGTATGTGTTCAGGGGTTCTCGATGAAATTTACTTATTTAAATCAAAGTGTCTTTATACAGAAGACCTTATCAGCGCCCACATTGAGACTAACTCGAAAGTTAATCTAAGGAACATATTAATAGAAATAGAAGATAAACGCAATGTTCACATTGACGAGGATGAAGTGGTATGTCGATTATGTATGGAAAAACCTGCGAATGGCAGTTACATGGCTTTGGCTGAAACTGGTGAGGAAATTTCCTTCTCTAGAGATATGATGCAAATTCATCTACCTGACATGGTATGTACGAAACATAATTTCTCCTGAGTATATCGGAGTGGATGATGGGAAATATTTTTTAGGATCTGAATATTACCGAGAATCCCATAATCTGTGAGGTATGCCATGTAAATCTTAAAAAATATGTGTCTTTTGCTACAAACTGTATGGCTGTCGAGGAGAAGATACAACTGTATCGTGAATTTCACAATAGCATCGAGCCGATAGATTTAGCGTGTGTGGGGCCATTTATGGAAGATAAGGCATTTCATATACAAACTAGACTTAACAAGGATTTGATCATAAAGCAAGAAGAAGGTTCGGTAATTGTTAAGGTAGAAAATGTCCGAGATGCAGCCGATTATATATCAGACGGTCATATTGTCAACAGCAGTAGCGGTTCGGAATTGTATTTGAAGAATGAGGAGATTGAAATAAAGTCAGAAAATGATGACATGGTGAGGTAAGTGGATTTATAAAGTTTTCTGGATTGTGTATTTATTTATTACCGAAAATGGGTATGTTATGAAATGATATTATTTATTAGAGTATGGTTATTATGTCATGAGCTTTTAAAATAACTACTGATTCTTTAAACACCTAAGGAACTTATAAGCTTGGCTATCGATACTCGGTTATGTGTCATGGGTTGTTTCATTTAAATTTACTTTAGATGGCAAAAAAATACGTAATGCAATTGCTGTAAGTAATGCCATGGCGTCAGTCGATTGCGTAGATGAGAGGGGAGGCACAAGACATATACAAAACTAAAATTCAGAAAACAAATGCATTAGTTGATGTAGAACATCTGGGCTGTTTAGCCGTGGTCGATGCATTTCTGCATGTTATGCAAAAATGCGTCATAATAATTGTGTAGCCACAAAAAATTTTTTAAGCCACAACTTAATGCTTTTTTTATTTCTATCGTCACATTTAACATAGGTTTTTGCTATCTTTGAGCCCTGTGAACATTAAGAGCAGAAGATGTCTTTTATTCGATATTATCAAGTAATTATGTCTAATACTGGGATGCAGAAAATGTTAACAATTATGCATGCAATATACATCCCCAATTAACAACTATTAGTTGGTTAACAATTTTTGTGTTAATTAAATAAGACAAAGTGAGGGTTCTTTGTCTATTTTCGTGGGCGGCACTGAAGCTATATTCTAAATGAACACTCTTGCGGTCAACATAATTACGATCTGTATGCAATATCAGTATAAAGCCTGGGATACCCGCCTCCCCTGCACCCTCCAGGTGTTCCAGAAAATGTCTGGGTGTTATAAAACAAAAGAAAAGAGAGTAGTAACTGCTTCTTAGATTAATATTAGGCACGACAGCAGATGAACCAGTCTGTCTGTCAAATATGTTCCTTCGATGTAAAATGTCAGTACAATATTTTTGATATAAAACGTCAGTACAATATTTTTAATATAAAACAAAAGTAATTGTACAATTATTAAAACATTATTGTAGTGTTTGTGAGGATGATTGAGTAAACCGAAACATTTACTTGACTTAACCAGAAATCCCAATAAATATACTCAAGAAATTATATCCTGCTGTCAACGAAATGAATAGAGTCATAGATAATGAAATGTTTTCTTTCATAGGGAAGAAATGGTTGATTCCGTTCCACCGGGGGAATGTAACGATTCTGTGAATAGTGGAAGTCAAATTAGGAAATCGGCATCAAAAAGTAAGCAAGTATGTTTTTAATCCCCAGCCATCTTTTGAAAGCTGATCTCAGTGAAAAAAAAATCCTGAAATATTTCAGATACCTACACATAATATTAAAAATGGCCTTTGTGTTTTTAATATTGCAGAATCTATTATATTTCATATTATAATATTATATATTTATATCCTAGGGCAGAGCAAACCGCACTCAGTTTAGATTATTAAATATGAGAATTGGTAAATTCAAATCTCTACAAATATGTGTAGAATTAAGTTCACATGAGAATATTAACTTATAAAGTTGCCTAGTACGAAGTAACTAGACATTATAACTACTATTATATTTTTGCAATGCCAATATTTAAATATTTACACTTTTCATTAATTTAATTCGCTTGTGTAGGTAAATAGTATTTCTAGCATTTCCGTTCTGAAGTAAATGCAAATAAGATGTTCCTACATTTGCAGGGGGGAAGCATAAGGCGGAGAGAAAATATAAATGTGATGAATGTTCGTATGAAACGGACCTTAAGGCCCTCCTACGCCGACATAATGTTATACACAAGGACAAATCGGAGGTGGAGATGCACAAGTGCGAGAATTGTGAATACGAGACCAGGCATAAGCGTGGCATGATCCAGCACATGCTGAAGCATCGCGATCCCAAAGCGGAGAGAAAATTTAAATGTGATAAATGTCCATATGAGACGAACTTAAATTCCTCCCTACGCAGGCACAATCTGAGACATAAGGACAAATCGGAGGTGGAGATGCACAAGTGTGGAAATTGTGATTACGAGACCATGTATAAGCATCGTATGAGGCAGCACATGATGAAGCATCGTCATCCCAGATTGGAAAAAAATTTTAATTGCAATAAATGTTCTTATGAAACTGACCGTAAGGACTCCCTACGCATCCATAATTTGATACACATGGACAAATCTGAGGTGGAGATGTACAAGTGTGAGAGTTGTGAATACGAGACCAGATATAAGGGTAATGTAATCAAGCACATGGTGAAGCATCGCTATCCTAAAATAGAGAGAAAATTTAAATGTGATAAATGTTCATATGAAACGGATAGAAATTCCTCTCTAACTAGGCATAATTTGAGACACAAGGATAAATAGCAGGTGGAGATGCACAAGCGTGAAGAAAGTGAATACAAGACCAGTTATATGTATCGAAACGGTCGATTATCTCTTCTTAAGGATGGCTATCGAAATATAAGTATACAGGATCAGTCAAAAAGTCATGAGGAAACAAGGTTGCTTTTTCTTTAATGTAATACCCCATATTTCAATTCTTCTCTAAATTCTAAACAAAATTCATCTAGCACATCATTTACCTAAACTTAACCTTTTTCTAGTTATCGAACTTTGAAAGAAAATCATTCTTATAAATTTGCAAAAATATTGGTCTATTAGGGTTATAGTCCATCAGGTTATCTTTGAAAGTTTGTAGCTCCATAACAACATTTCAAAATAAAAAAATGTCCATAATTTGAGACCCTTTTTATTTTAGAAATTTGAGATTAGTGAAAAGTTAATTTCAGAGTTTGATATCTCGGAAACGGTTCAGTTTCATTGTGTGCTATATGATTTTTTTTGCAATCTAGAGAGGAATTGAAATGTGGAATAATATACAGGGTTTTCCATTAAAGAAAAAGCAAGTTTGTTGTCATGACTTTTGGACTGATCCTGTATACTTAATTTCTCTTTATTGTAATAATTTTATTACAACCCTAAGACTTTTATGCCTTGTAATTTTTCTATAGCTATCTTACTTTAGAAGATAATCAACCTTTCCAAAGATATTAGCGACCCTGTATATATACACTGATCAACAATTGATAAGGATCAGAATAGAAAAACACAGCTCAACCTACATCACCGTATCTCCGAAAATAAGAGAGGCACAGAAAAACAAAATGTGTCACATATTGATGTGTATACCAATATACCCAGAAAAATTAATGGCTTCCTTATCTTTTCTTCCTTATTCTTTTATCCTTGCATCAAGAAATATATGAGTTGAATGAAGAAATGCTTCTGATCTTATCAATTGTTGATCAGTGTATATAGAAGAAATTAAATACTTAGTTTTCGTCCATCCTTCTTGTTTAATACCAAATGAATAATTATTGTATAGGATATTAAATTTATATACGTACTTACAATCATATTCAATATATTATAACAACCTCTATTATATTTTAGTCTTTTGTTGTTGTTTGGTTTGTTTCACCCCCCCTAAGCTAAGTGTGCCGCCACTACGTTTTGGTGCAAGGCTCACAGAATGCAATATTAGTTTTTCCCTGAAAATACATAATGAGTACCCACTTTAATAGGGAACATTCCCATTTTTTTATTGCATAAGAATGTTCTACCATACCGAAAGATGAGATGCCTATGCAAAATATGACACCTAAATTCCCAATAATAAATTTGTTGTGAACTATTAAAGTCTCGTGCGCGAGCGAACCGTTTCAAACAGGTTCAAAGTCGTGACGATCCAGCCTACCATTTACAAACGATGAGGAGACCGATTCGGTCGGCTACGGGAGATCCCATCACTCGACCGCTTGATTTCATACTTCATTCGGCGGCTTTCCGGCGCAACGCATACCAAATATTGTAGCTTGTGACGTCACAGCTAGTTTCGGGCCGCTCCAATTTTATCGCTATTTAGATCCTTCATACTGATCACGGGGAATTAGAAATCTTGTTTTCTCACGTTTTATTTCAACGTTTCGCTATGTTTTCTAATATTATTTGTATATTTTTTGTCTCCGTCTCTCACTTATTATTGGTTCGGAATTTTATCTCATGTCGTTTATGAAAGTGTTAAGAGAAGATAGAGAACGTATTCGTGGCTCTAGATGAGCCACGAATACGTTTTTGCTTCAATTTTTTTCCCCAATTATAAATAAATAATTACTTTGGTTCTTAGTACTGAACTAAAATACTTTTAGCATATGTTTTTAATTAGGTACACATTTTAAAAATTTTGTGGTCCGTGCTCCCAATTAAATTAATAATGCAAATGCATAGACAATACCTAATATTCCTGGCATGTTTTAACACTGACAAAAGTCTACTCTCAGAGCAGAAACGAATCTATCTGTGTTCTGGGTTCAGGCCAGAGATATGGAGAGGTATATCTCTGGTTCTGGCGTATCGATGTTTGGTTTTTGGTTCGGACCCTAATGGTTCCGACTAAACTAAACGGTGCATGTATACATGGTAAATGTGTTGGCACAGCATAGACATTGTGATTTTGTGGTGGTGCCCTGAATAGTTGTGGTAGTGTCTACACAACCGCCGCGTGGTCAATTTATATTTTTTATTTAACCGCCGCGTGAGAACCAATAAATATTATTGTGAAACTAACTGGTTCTTATGCTTATGCCGCCACGTAAAAGTATCTTTATTGTCTGGTCAGTCGTCGTGTGAGAAAATTTTTATAATGTAACAATCTAAAAATATTCTTTGGAAACCAACTGGTACACCTTGTGCAACCGATGTCATGTATACGCATATTTCTTATCTGGTCAGTCGTTGGCCCTGTGAGAAAAGTTGTGGTGCTTTGGGGCAAGGGAAATATAAATGTGTCGTCTATCAGGATTAAGTACAAAAATATAGAAAAACCGCTCGAAAAAGATTACCGGTCAATGCCCAGTAAGCACAATGGCAGCGGCGCGACGGTCAAATAAAAGATATAATGTGGCCGCCGCGGCGATTGAGTAGACACTCTCAAATGGAATCCTGTAGTCCGATAATACCGATAAATATTTGACACTGTTTTTAATTTGTAAATACCATAATAACTACATATTTTATTCATTAACAATGTCAGACAATACAAAAAATGTGTGCAGATTTTGCCTCAAATTATCGCATAGTGTAAATGTTGATTTACTAAATGAGGTTATGAGAGAAATGTTGAGTTTACTTTCAATTAAATTGGTACGTTTTAGCCTCTTTTGTACTTTTTTATCTCGGTAGGCTAATTAGTAATTAGACTGTCTTACGACTACCTGCATTCCCAAAATATGCTTTGACAATGCTAGGTATAATATGTGTATTATTTTCACTTGCAAGGAAATCCCATCGACCTCTAATGATCTATCTATTCTCATAACAGTGTGCGATTTTGTTCCTTTCAGGATTTGGATATGAGTGAGCATCCTTTGGCGTGCAGTATGTGTTTAGGGGTGCTTGACAAAATTTACTTATTCAAATCAAAGTGTCTTTATACTGAAGATATTATCAGCGCTCACATTGAGAACAATTCGAAAGTTAGTCTTCGGGACATATTAATAGAAATCGAAAATAAACGTGATGTTCATATTTGCGAAGATGAAGTGATATGTCGATTATGTATGAAAATACCTCCGAATGGCAGTTACATAGCGTTGGCTGAAAGTGATGTGGAAATTTCCCTCTCTAAAGATATGGTACAAATTCATCTGCCAGAAGTGGTAAGTACGAAATATAATTTCTCTTGAGTATATCCGAGCGGATGATTGTAAATAATTTTTTAGGATCTGAGCATTACCGAGAAGCCCATAATCTGTGACAAATGCCACTTATGTCTTAAAAATTATGCGTCTTTCGCTACAAACTGTATGGCTGTCGAGGAGAAGATAAAATTGTATCGTTACATTCAAAAAAGTAGCGGCCCGGTCGATTTAGCATGTGTGCGGCAATTTACGGAAGATAAGGCATTTGATTTACAGAGTAGGCTTAATAAGGATTTGGTCATAAAGCTAGAAGTAGATTCGGTAAAGGTTAAGGTAGAACATGTCCAGGATGCAGAAGATTATATGTCAAGCGGTCATTTTATCGACAGCAGTAACACTTCAGAATTGTGTCTGAAGAATGAGGAGATTGAGATAAAGTCAGAAAATGATGAGATCAGGTAGGGTTGATTTAAAAAGTTTTCTGGATTGTGTATTTGTGTTTATTACTGAAAATTAGTTTGAGATTTGAAAAGATATTGTTTATGAGATTACAGTTAGAGTTAGTAAGACAGTAAAATGAGTAAAGCTAAATATCTTTCTTCGCCTTATTGAGCGGCAACTTAGATTCTAGAGGATTTAAAATTCTACAAAACCCTTGCTGTGGGGTGTCATGGCAGACTGCAATCAGGATTGGTCGGAAAAAACTAGATACCTATATTCTGCACCCATTTTACAGTCGATCAGTCATCCTATGTATATTTAATTTCTGATATGCGTTGTTTCAGTCATCGGTATTACTGACAACACTGTATATAATTTGACTGTAGTATTTAAAGTGTTGGAGAGAGATCTTAAGCTACAGACAATTTTGTCCAGAAGCGCGGAAAAATGTACATACTTCTTAAACGGCTTGAATAGTATTTCTTCCCATTAGTGCAGAAACAAACTAAAAAGGTACCTATCCTCTTTATAGAAATAAGCAGTATAACACGAACCAATGACGAGTGATGTTTAAAAAAGTTGTTAAAAAATGGCGAGAAAACGGCACTTTTCAAACTTTGGCAGCAATTTGCAAATTAACAATTGCCCTTAGTGACCTCTACTTAAGCTTGTATTTTTTTTGCAAATTTCATAAAGAACACCTTTCTTAATGCGTGTGATATACTAAAAATGTTTAGTAGCGAAGATATACAGCAAACGTGAAAACACAATTTTTATTTTAATAAATTTTTAATGGTGAAATTGAGCACAATGATTTGAATGTCCGGTGTCTACGGCAAAAAATACGTGGGAAACAAAAAAATCACGCTTGCGTGTCGAAAATTTATTTCTTGTCTGTATTTCATGCCTGACAACTGGACTAATATTCCGGTGAGATGAATTTTGAAAATGGTTGATGATTATTGCAATTTATGATCTGGAAAGACTGAAAATTTCTATCCAAGGGTTTTTGGGGTAGCAGATCAAGAATTTGTCAAAATGATATGAATATTCAAGATGGCGGCTCCTAGCTAGTGGGCCATATTTAACATATTAACATTGGTCAATTTTGTGGTCTCCCACGAGTTTTCAATCAAAATTAATATTGAGGATGGCGACTCGAAAATGGCAGTGGTCCCATTTATGGTTCAATTCAATTTAAAATCTAGTCTTGGGACTTTTGGGGTTGTGTACACGAATGATTCGTGAAAATTAATTTTTAAGATGGCGCATGCCGGCTTTATAAGATACTAAAAAAGAAAGCATGCAGCCAGAACTTGAAAATCTCAAATAGGTTATGAATGAGGATTGCGTCGGTATCAGGATAATGTTTTACGTTAGTTGGGATAAGGTTAGGTCATTTATTTATTGCCAGTATTGGGACATTTATCGTCATGTATACTAGGTAGTAACCCATCTTGGGAGGCATCATCAATGAAGTATTGCTTTCGAAAATATCCACCCACGGAATCATTTTTTTTGCATCCCCTTAAACGGGCAGGAGAACGTCGCCACGTATACTAGGTAGTAACCCATCTAGGGAGACATCATCCCTTAAATATTCATTCACAAACACCTCACCTATCCCTGGATACCAAGCATTGCTTTCCGAAAATGTCCATCCACAGAATCTTTTTCCACAGAATTCACAGAAATTTTTTTTAGATTATGAAAAAAAATTAATGGTACTAAGTTGTATTTACGAAGAAAATTAATATTTTTGGCCGCGATCTTAAATATTTGCAATGACAGAAAAATCGAGATTTTCTCCACTGCTTTTCCAATAACAACCATCTATAAAAAAAGCTGCATATACTTTTTTTTGTATTAATATCCGACGCGAAGAGTTCCACATTTTATAATTTCACTAGTTTTACATTTATCTTGTCTTGATAAAATGTTTTGCTTCTATGTAAAATAAGGTTGGTATGGAGTAAGTGAACCATGAACCGTGTACAGGTTGCTCAGGTTAAGATATCAGAAAATCATGAACTTGCATTCATGAAACTTGCATTCATTTAAGATGTGCAAGTTGTCCTCTGATAGAGTCGCCAAGAGAAAAAATTTGTGCTTCTTTTTAAAAGGAAATTGCCGCAGGGAATCTATACTTCACACATTCAGGGTGTTCATAAAATTAGGAAATTGTAAATATTATAACAGTAAACAGATTTGTTTCTCAATGGTAGGAAAAAATATTATTAAGAAAGCTGTTGGAATTGAAAATTAAAATGCTAAATGCTAAAATCTTTGTGGATAAATCGAAGTTTGACAAATATTTAAAAAGCAACATAAAAAAATGTCTTTAAATAAAGCACCAAATTAAAACTTATTTTTAACATAACATTGCCATGGAGTAGTTTGACTCTACTTATACAGGGTGTTGGACAAAACTTTGTTGTTAATGATATGAGAAAATGTAATAAAATGTATATCGTTAAACGTATAAATAAACACTAATTTATTATAACATAGAACAATTTAACATTAATTTTAGCGAAAAAGAAATTTATATATATTGTTCACAAATACACCTCTACCATGGTCCACAGATTTTTCAAGACTTAAGATAGGTTCTGGAAAACTATTTTTATTCCTCACTATGATTTAATTTTTTTCAAACACGATGATAGAAAATTTGAAAGTAACATTAACATAAAACTTATACTATGGAACTGTATAGTTCAATCAAAATGTGTATGACAATATGTATATATACATATCATTTGCTAGTTATATCATTTCTACAAAAAGTGGATATTCCCATAAGATTTTTAATATTTTTTTGTTTTTTAACTTTTAAATGCTCCTTTATACTTATACTAAAGCTAAATAATAGGTACTTACTCAATATCATATTTAATCCGAATAAGATTTAAAAATATATTTAAGAAGATATATATGAACAACATCACCTTTTAATAGCACTTCAGGTGGCCGAAATATCTAAAAGCTTAACTTAAAATTATTTAACCGAAAATGAGTTCTATAATCTATATGGCATAATCTATACTTTGAACTAACTCCTTTTGAAATTTTTACTTTGTTTGTTTTTGTATTTTGGTAGGCAGATGATGCAGTCTGTCTGTATGCCAAATATCTTGCCACAATATTTTTAAAATAAAACAAAAGTAATTGTACAATAATTATAAAATTATTGTAGAGGATGTTTGATAATGATAAAGATAAACGTTTACTTGGCACGGCACTAGAATCCCAATAAATACTCAAGAAATTAAAAGCAGCTGTCAAAGAAATAAATAAATACAACAATAGATAATCAAATATTGTCTTTTATAGGGAAGAAATGAGTGATTCCATTCCATTGGGGGCATGTAACAAATTTGTGAATAGTGGAGGACGGATTAGGCAATCTGCCTCAAAAAGTAAGCAAATATGTTTTTAAACTTCAGGCATCTCAAAGTAAGAATGACGTTAGAAATATAAATTTAATGAAAAAAAATTACTAGAAAGTACATTTACATGATTTAAAAAATGGATTTTGTGTTTTTATTATTGCAGATTCTATTATATTTCATATTATGATATTCCCTATATATCTATATCCTAGGGCAGAGCAAACCGTATTCAGTTTGGAATATTAAATATGAGAATTTGTAAATTCAAATATTTTCAAAACTGTTATTAGTTAAAAGTGCAGTTGCTTGCACTTGCTATCCCTTCGGAAAAGAGTATCAAGTTCACAGAAGAGTATTAAGTTATAAAGTTGTCTAGTATGAAGTAACTAGACATACCGTTATATATTTTTTAATAAGTCAAAATTTGAATATTTACTCCACATGTTATTGTCATAATTCACTTGTTGTGTTGGTAATAGTAGTTCTAGAATTTACGTTCTGCTGAAGTAAATGCCAATAAGATGTTCCTACAGTTGCAGGGAAGAACCATAAAGGTAATATGATCAAGCACATGCTGAAAGATCGTGATCCCAAGGCGGAGAGAAAATTTAAATGTGATATATGTTCCTATGAAACTGACCATAAGCCCTACCTACGCCGGCACAATCGGATACATAAGGACAAATCGGAGGTGGAGATGCACAAGTGTGAAAAATGTGAATACGAGACCAGGTACAAGTATTATATGATCTTGCACATGCTGAAACACAGAAAATTTAAATGTGATAAATGTTCATATGAAACTGACCATGAGGCCTACCTACGCCGGCATAATCTAATACACAATGACAAATCGGAAGTGGACAAGCACATGCAGAAACATGTGATTGATCATGATCCCAAAGCGGAGAGAAAATTTAAATGTGATAAATGTTCATATGCAACTGACCATAAGGCCTACCTACGCCGACATAATCTGATACATAAGGACAAATCGGAGGTGAAGATGCACAAGTGTGAACATTGTGAATACGAGACCAAGTATAAGTATTGTATGAACAAGCACATGCCGAAGCATCGTGATCCCAAGGCAGAGAAAAAATTTAAATGTGATAAATGTCCATATGCAACAAATAATAAGTCCACCCTACGCAACCATAATCTAATTCACATGGATTAATCGGAGGTGGAGATGCACAAGTGTGAAAATTGTGAATACGAGACCAGGCACAAGTATAGTATGATCCAGCACATGGTGAAGCATCGTGATCCTAGAGCTGAGAAAAAATATAAATGTGATCAATGTTCATATGAAACGGACCGTAAGTACTCCCTGCCCTTGCATAATCTAATACACAAGCCCAAATCGGAGGTGGTGATGCACAAGTGTGCAATTTGTGACTTCGAGACTAGGCATAGGTGTAGTATGAGGCAGCACATGACGCAGCATCGTGATCCCAGAAGGGAAAAAAAATTTAAATGTGATAAATGTACATATGAAGCGGACCTTAAGTACCAACTGTACCGGCATAATGTAATTCACAACCACAAATCGGAGGTGGTGATGCACAAGTGTGAGAATTGTGAATACGAGACCAGGCATAAGTATTATATGATCAAGCACATGCTGAAGCATCGTGATCCCAAGCCTGAGATAAAATATAAATGTGATAAATGTCCGTATGAGACCAGGAATAAGGGTAATATGAGCCGGCACACGCTGATGCATCATGATCCGAAAGCTGAAAAAAAATTTAAGTGTATCAAATGTCCATATGAAACCAATATTAAGTCGTATCTGTGCAGGCACAATGTGATACACAAGGACAAATCGGAGGTACACATGCACAAGTGTGAGAAATGTGGACACGAGACTAGGCATAAGCGGCTATTGAGCAGGCACATGCTGATCCATCGTGATCGAAAAGCAGAGAAAAAATTTAAATGTGTCAAATGTCCATATGAGACGGATATTAAGGCCTACCTGCGTACGCATAATCGGAAACACAAGGACGATTAGGAGCTGGAGATGCACAAGTGTGAGAAATGGGAATGGAAGACCATATAATTTTTTTTATATATTCCTATCAATTTTTGTATTATACTGTACTACAGTTCGTACAATATATATGCATAGTTGAACGACCGGCAACCCTGACCTACACAATGTTTTTCATTGGCGTAGACATTTTTTTTCTTAGGGGGGTCAAAGTAGAAGGTTTTTATATGCATATTTTCAACACCACAGCTGATATTGAATGCAAGTTTCCTCACCACTCATGAAGTATTGCTTTCAGCACGTTACCATTTTTTAGTGGGTGGTTCGCCAGTAGTCATATTTCCCACGAGTAACAAAAATAAATATGTACAAAACAGCTAAGTAGTCGAGAAAAATAAACTTTAAAACGGAAAAATAAAATAAATATACTTGTGATTGAAATACAATCATATTTATTGTGTAAGTAGGTACCTACCTAATCTACCAAATCGTTAACACTCAACAAAGACAAAGATTATTAACAGACAAGCTTTGACAAAGATCAGAGCTTGTTTGTTAATAGGTACCTACATAACTAAACCGAGACTAAATTCAACACATTTTTAAAAATCATTACAAATGCAATACATACCTACCTACCAGCTTCTCATCGCAAAGCGATTTCCAATACACACACTTTTTACAGCCAATCAAAATTAGGAACTGACCTTGAGGTATTTTACAGTCATTGAAAATTTTCCTTTCTTTTGTGGCTAGGTAGGTATACGATTATAATTTTATAGACAGTCTATAAAACTTTTAATTTTGCCCACTGATGTAAACTATTAATTTGTGATCTAGGATGGTAGGTACCTACATAAAAATAATGTCAATGGACAATAGATACCTACTTATGTAATAAACCAGAGAGCGTTTTCAGTTTTGTAAATCCCAATAAAAAACCTAACTTATATCGTGGCATTTAGCATTTATAACCTAGCGGCCTCAAGCACTGGAATATTTTTTGGATAAAATTATTTGAGAAAGTGGAGGATGTAATAGGTACCTACCTACCTACCTCAGTAGGTTGGTACCTAGTAGGTAGTAGGTTAATATAGTATTGTGGAATTTGATATTTTAATTGAATACTGAGAAAATCGAGAATTACATGTGGCAACTGCGCGGTGTCTTATATGGGGTCAGTTAACTATACATACATATTGAATGAACTGTATATTTTCCCTTTTTTGCTTCTTCATATAATTATAAATAACAGCTGAAATCAGATGAAAATATGGAACCACCTGGCTAGTTTAGCAAGGCTGGCTCGTGGATGGGTGACATAGGCAGGCTTGGGGATATCCCGGTAGTAGATTATCTCATGAGAAGTGGGCGGGTTTCGGGATTAAATAAAAGTCCTGTATTATATTATATATCTATACACTAGGGGCAGAGCAAACCGCACTGAATATGGAATATTAAAATTAGAATTGGATGTTTTCAAAGCTTATTAGTTAAATAGTGCAATTATTAAAATATATATAGGGTTACTCTCAACGAGAAACCTCTATCCCTACAAAAAAGGCTAGCGTTAAGTTCATAGTAGAGTATTAACTTATAAAGTTGTCTAGTATGAAGTAACTACACATCATGCTATTATATTTTTTCAAGTGTTGTGTAGGTAATAGTAGTTCTAGCATGTCCTCTCTGAAGTAAAAGCCAATAAGATGTTCCTACATTTGCAGGGATGAATCATAAGGGTAATATGATCAAGCGCATGCTGAACCATTATGGTCCCAAGGCGGAGATAAAATTTAAATGTGATGAATGTTCATACGAAACGGACCATAAGGCCCACATACGCCGGCATAATCTGATACACAAGGACAAATCGGAGGTGGAGATGCACAAGTGTGAGAATTGTGAATACGAGACCAGGCATAAGCGTCACATGATCCAGCACATGCTGAAGCATCGCGATCCCAAAGCGGACAGAAAATTTAAATGTGATCAATGTCCGTATGAAACGGATTTAAGTTCCTCCCTACGCAGGCATAGTCTGAGACACAAGGACAAATCGGAGGTGGAGATGTACAAGTGTGAGAAATGTGGACACGAGACCAGGCATAAGCGGCTATTGAGCAGGCACATGCTGATCCATCGTGATCGAAAAGCAGAGAAAAAATTTAAATGTGTCAAATGTCCATATGAAACGGGTATTAAGGCCTACCTACGCACGCATAGTCGGAAACATAAGGACAATTAGGAGGTGAATATGCACAAGTGTGGGAAATGTGAATACGAGACCATATAATTTTCTTATATATTCGTAGCAATTTTTGTATTATATTGTACTATTGTCACAAGTATAACTAAATATAAAAATAAACATATTTTGGCAACAATCTAGAAAACACTGTATAATAAATTAATGTCAAAGTCAAATAAGTTCCATGTTATTAATGAATAAATTCCGGTTGCTATAAAGGATGTAAGGTATCTTATATCATTTATTGGCATTAGCTAGTAAGTACAGTTTATTTGCTGAGTAAAGATATTTCGAATGGAACGCTAGAGGAAGTAGAAGAAAACATTGAACTTATTGAATAGTGAATCTGCTAGACTTGCTTTTATCAGATAGCAAGCTGGGAAAAAGTGAGTTGGTGGGTTTTGAGAATTGAGATAGACAAGTTGACATATCTCCTGAAGCCATGGGGGTAGATTTACTGAAAGGAATAATGTAAGTAATATTAATTTGTTAAATAGTGATAGGTGTTCCTCAAAGGTGTCAAAGTATAAATAAATAAGAAAGTTAGTTGTAGTGAGAGAATGTGGTTTTATTAAAACTAACCCTAACCCAAGAAGTTACGAGAAACGTAACACTATATTGTACTATATTTTCGTTTTTTGCTTCTTCATGTAATTTTAAATAATAGCTGAAATCAGGTAAAAATATGGGGCCGCCTAGCCGCAAGACTTGGCCAGTAAGGTTTCGATCTACCGAATTAGGCAAGGCTGGCTCTTGGATGGGTGACTTTGGCAGGCTTGGGCTGGACGGACCGTGGCAGATCCCAGTTCTCAGGTAACCTGGAATTATTCAACATATCTGCTACGGGCGTGCGGTCCCCGATAAATTGTGAAATGAGAACAGAGAACTGAGATTTATTCTCAGTAACTCAGACCTATACTATCATATATAAAAATTGCCACCCCTAATAAATAAAATGCTTTGAAGAAAAGTTCTTAAGCAAAAAGGAGGAACGTACAAGGGGCCTAATGAGGCTCTAGTGCTGTAGTGGAAGCGAAACCACTACACTCCGACCTATATACATACATACAGGTAAAAATATTGTTTTAAAAAAAGTTAAATTAAGTTATAATATCAACTTAGATAAAAATTTAGAATGTTAAAAATGATAATAATAGAGTCATCCAAGTAACTAGGCTATATAATCTGTAATGGTTTTATATTAAAATCTTTACTTGATAAAGACTGCTTTTATTCTTTTATTACAGCGACGATACGTCTGTAAATCCATACTACATTTAGACAGAATCAGTTTGGTATTTATCAATTCGATATCATCACCATACATTTTGTATATAAACTGAGTAAAGCCGATATTTATAGATCCACTGTCGCCATGATATATTCTGAATTTAGATTGAATTCCTTAGGTAAAGTTAATTTAACGATAGAAAATTAGATTTGACAGCAATATTTTTGACATCAACACCAACCCATAATAATTAATAAACTAAAATGCATCATTTCTCAAGAGCGTCACCAATTTTTAACGGCCATATCGCGAACTCATACACATAGCATAACCACAGAACAGTGTTCTCTGGCATAACAGCATAACGCATAACCTATATTTCTAAGACTTGTTGCTGGTGATGGTTCTTGTTTTTCTAAAATGATTAATTAATATTTTTCAGGCATTGTGGGGTATCATAAAAGGGGCACATCTTAAAAATATATTCAAACATACCTACCTACAGGGAACTTTTGAATTCCAATCAATATTAAACTTATTTTTTAATGAATAAATAAAACATTTTCAATTTCATTTTTGAATGGGGCTGATTATGAAAGTAAGACTGGCCATGTCACAATCCATGACGGGACAAATTCTCCATATTTTATTTTCACAAAGAACTCTCCCTGGCGGAGAACGGAGAATAGTAGGTACATTTCTTGCGGCGTGAAAACCTTTTTCTTCAGATCAAGAATGTATTTTAAAATGAAAAAACTAAATGAAGCTATTCATATGAAAACACACACAAGAAAACGAAAAGTAATAAAAACAATTACTTGAATAAATAAATACAAATTTTAGTCATGTTTTATTTGCAATCTCTCAAAAATTTTATAGCAATAAACGTGCAAGCAGATTTATATTCGGTAGATAGGTACCGACTAATCACTAGTCGGCGGTCAGCAAGTGGACAAGTTTCTGCATTTTCTTAGGAAATTCATTCAGTGATTTTATGCCTAAAATGTAATAAGTACCTAGATGGTTACCTTCATACCTTTTTAACAATAAAGATGCATCATTATTACATTATTCATGCAGCATACAAATTCCGAAATAGTTAGGTACAAAACAGATATCAAGATGAAGAGCAAAAACATCTATTTATTTTGCTCCTTTTCCCACGTGGAATTATTCCAATTTTTTTTTTCAAAATTAATATTCAATATCAAGTGGTATAATTAGGGTGTCCTGGATATTTCATATACCGTCCTAATATCAGGTAGTTTCGCAAATAATGAATTTAAACGCTTCGTCCTTTATAATCTATAATAATAAAATTACGAATAAATTTCAGCCACTTTATCAATAATCTATGCTTCAATGTCATAATAATTCGGCGCGTAATTAAATTCTGTATGAACTCTCTCCGAATTACTATAAATTAAAGAATGCTTTACGATATAATGCCTGTATATATTACGGGAGTGGAGATTTCACTCTCCAGGTAACGTCATGCGCGCAGGCGTTGTGAATTGGTCCGAGTATCCGTCATATCTTGATTTCCTTGGATCATGGCTATAACCCATAGAAATATAAATTATATTTCTATGGTATAGCCACAGAGTAATGTTTGCTGTATTTGTATTACTATGGGCTGATAGATGTGTTGTGTGGTACTGTTTTAATTTGTAAATACTAAATACATATTCTATTCATTTACAATGCAAAACAATATTAATAATGTGTGCAGATTTTGTCTCAAATTGAGTGCAAATGTTGTTTTACTAAATGAGGTTATGAGAGAAATGTTGAGTTTTCTTTCAATAAAATTGGTAAGTCTTGGCCCCTGTTGGCGTTTTTTCTACTTTTTTATCTCGAGAGGCTAGTTAGACTATCTTAAGACCAAATACATTCTGAAAGTCTGCTTTGACAATGCAATGCCCTGGAGCTCTTCTGCTCTACCTTCTGATAACAATTAGCAATTTGTTCCTTTCAGGATTTGGATGCGAGTGAGCATCCTTTGGTGTGCGATATGTGTTTAGAGGTCCTCGATGAAATTTTAATATTTAAATCAAAGTGTCTCCATATAGAAGATATTATCAGCGCTCACATTGAGACTAATTCGAAAGTTAGTCTTAGGGATATATTAATAGAAATAGAAAGTGAACGTGATGTTGGCATTGGCGAAGATGAAGTGGTATGTCGTTTATGTATGAAAGTCCCTCCGAATGGTAGTTACATAGCTTTGGCTGAAACCGGTGAGGAAATTTCATTTTCTAGATATGCGATACAAAATCATCTACCGGAAATGGTAAGTATGAATCATAATTTCTCCTGAATATATTGGAGCGGATGATTGGAAATAATTTTTTAGCATCTGAATGTTACCAAGGAACCCTTAATCTGTGACGCATGCCATATATGTCTTAAAAAATATGTGTCTTTGGCTACAAACTGTGCGGCTGTCGAGAAGAAGATAAAACTGTATTGTGACTTTCATAAAAGCAGCGAGCCGGTAGATTTAGCATGTGTGCGACAATTTACAGAATATAAAGAATTTGACTTGCAGACTAGTGTTAGTAAAGATTTGATCGTAAAACAAGAAGAAGGTTCGTTAATGGTGAAAGTAGAAAATATCCAGGATGCAGAGGATTATATATCAGAAGGTCATTTTGTTAACAGCAGTAGCGTTTCAGAATTGTATTTGAAGAATGAGGAGATTGAGATAAAGTCAGAAAATGATGACATGATGAGGTGGGTTGATTTATAAACTTTTCTGGACTGTGTATTTATTTTTTGCCAAAAATTTGTTTAACCAGGGGTGTGATATCTCTAAATTTTATGCTAGATATGGTAAAAGCCACTAACTTACCTGAACTTAAAAATATCATGAAAAATTACCAAAAACACTATCTATCGCAATGCAACTACATGTGCCAAACTGAAGGCCAATGATACTTGCCTAATAGTGATACTTCTGCGTAAGAAGTAATGTATAAAACATCATTAGTACACATATAAGGGAATTTCGATTTCAAAGAACAAACTTTCCTTGGAACTAGAGATATAATAATTGAATTAAAGAATAAAAATAGTAAAAATTATTACAATTTTAATACAATGATTCTTAAGTTGACCGCTGCATTTAAAACATCTGTAGAAATCAGCTGTACTCTGAGCCACACAACAACAATATTATTTACCTCAACCTCAACCCCCATTTTAACATTTATCATCTAAATTCATTACATTTGTATATGGTACATTATCCAAGCGTAAAATAATTTGACAAATATTCTTATTCTATTTTCAATCAATCGCCATAAAGGAATAACGGTAAGCTCTGGGTCCTCTCTAAATATTGCAAATTCTAATTAATTAAACCTTACTTTCAACGAAATGAATAGTCATAAATGTTGTCTTTTATAGGGAAGAAATTGTTGATTCCGTTCCATTAGAAAGTCAGATTAGGAAGTCCACTACAAAAAGTAAGCATATTTGTTTTTAATCTTCAGGCATCTCAAAGTAAAAATAACAACTTTTAGGAAAAAAGACCCGAAATATATCAGGTACCTACAGATAATTTAAAAAGTGGCCTTTGTATTTTTACAATTATAGGTTATACAGGGTTTTCATTTAATCCCGAAACCCACGAGACATGGTGGTTAGGCAACCGGCAATACTTCGGATGATACCATTTTTAAAATATCCCCAGAAAGTGTTCTGATATCAGACTGACACAAATGGAGTAGATATTTAATTTTTTCTATTTAACAAATAAATAAACATAACCCTAATTTTATACGTTCAACTAACGTAAAAAACTGAAGGAATTTTCCCAATTCTAAAAAGAACTATTGTTTAATACAAATAATTCGCAGACTATAAAAAAATCCGATAAAACACTGAAGTAACAGTCGCTAAAAAATAGGAATTAATTACATCGTAAAACTTCTGGCACGCCTGTGAATTAACCATGAAATCTATGAATTGACATTTCGTAGGGAGTTTTATTTAGTTATTTACATGGTAATTCCTTAAGTGCCAACTTAAGATAGAAATTTGATTCGCTAGTAAACAGAAATAAACTTATGTGGGTTTCGGGATTAAATAAAAGTTCTGTATTATATCTCTATTATATTATATTATATATCTATATACTAGGGAAGGGCAAACCGCACTCAGTTTGGAATATTAAAATTGAGAATTGGACGTTTTCAAAACTTAGTAGTTAAAAGTGAGTAGAGTGTAAATGAGAGTTCTGGATCAGACCCCCCCACCAAATTGACCCCCCCACCACTTTTCCCCCACCACCAATCCCACCCACTCCTTACCCCCCACCAATCACACTTTTTATTGGTCCCCCACCAGCATCCTATTGGTTACCCCACTTACACATCACCCACTCCTTTCTGTTTTCAACAAATCAAGGTATGGAGAGTTCTAGATCACCTCCCCATACCATAATCTCCCACCCGCTATTCAAACTTTCGAGGTTTCTGAATATTTCAACCACAGTCAAACAAGAGTAATGGCTTACAATACTAGTGCGTTTAATTTACCGGAACTTCAAGTTGATTTTTCAAATAGTATTCCACCAACTTTTCAGAATAAAAATGAGTGCGTAGTAATAGGTGAACGGAGATACCAGCTGAACAAATCGAAATGTAAATTCGTATCTGTTGGATTAGCGTATGATTTCCAGTACGAACCATGCATAAAATTAAGTGGAACTAAATGTGATACTGTAGTATTTAACCAAGATGAGTGGAAGTGTTTCCTCACATACCAAGGGGTTATAACGAACTACTTCTATATTAACGATGTTATGCAACCGATGGATGTAGGAAACTTTCGTATAGAGTTTGAGAAAGGATCACATTCCCGATTTATAAAAATCTTTAAAAATAATTCCTATGTATGTCTGGGATATGAAACAATATCTAGATTATGGGAGTCCTTACCCCTGATCGAGTATCGGCTTGATATGCTAGAAAGATTGCAATTTAAAAACTATTTCAGTGTTGTACAAAAAGGGATGCAATGTCAATCAGGAGATGTGCTTGAAAATGCACTAAACATAGTTAACAAAAATCGCAATAGTGAAAATGTGATAATGATTATGGAATTAATTTATATTCATCCTGAAGTGTTTACGAGTGAGTGTTGTAGTAAAACGAGAAATGAAAAAAGTTACTTTTAATGAAGGGGGCAATATAACTCACCATATTATCGTTTGGAGGTTCGCATACAATTCGTCTAGGAAGAAATACTGGGAAATTGTAGCTATCGACCGAATGCGCTTTAAAAGACGTATCGAACAATGTGCAGTAATTATTAACCCTGTATTAGATGTAAAGCATAGAAATGATGTATATGAGAAAATGTATAATAAAAATAAATAACTAAATCATATGTAAATGTTGTTTTATTTAAAAAATACATAATAACAGTTAAACAAGTTCATTTTTATTAATCCATGAATTATGTTTATTACCAAGTCCTAGCCATTTAACAAACAGTTTGTTTCCTTTGTATCTTAATACTTTTTCAACAAGATAAATATCGGGGTGCTTTACTAACTGAAGTTCCTCTTCATAGAATCCTCCCTTGATTTCAACATTTTCTTGATCTTTCAAAAAATATACAATGGGATTACCGTGTTTTACTTTTACAACTGTAAAGATTTCATTTGACCAGTTCGGAGTGTAACCTTTTGTAAAGGCTTCACGGTATTTGCTTATGCGGACGGTATCATCCACTCTAAATTTTGGATTCTTAGGATCAATAGTTTTAAGGTGACTATATACGGTTTGTAAAAGATATTTTTCATTTTTCTTCTTAACATCAGTAGGCTTCATTCTAGTTGTTTTGTGCACGGTGTTATTATATTTCTCAACTATATCAGGTAAAACAGATATCCATTTATAATTTCCTTGCAAACTAAATTGTTTCCACATTCTATTTTTCAAAGTTCTGTTGACTCTTTCAACAACACTCGCCTTAAGATTGGAATATGTGCTGTAATGATTGAGTTTCAATTTTTCCATCAACCCCTTAAATTCAGTGTTATAAAATTCTTTCCCCATATCAGTTTGAATGTTCTTTGGTAAAGTTCTCATTTGAGATAAAATTTTCCTCATAGCATCAGTTACATTTTTAGCGGACTTAGATTTTACAGGCTCACACCAAACAAACTTCGAAAACGCATTTATAGTTACCAAAATGTACTTGTACCCGCGATTGACTTTTGCGTATGGAATCATTTCGACTAAGTCTGCTTGAAGCAGATCATTCAATCCTTTAACGATCACCCGTCTTCTTTTAAAGCGTTTTCTTGCCGGTTTATGTAATTCATTTACTACATCCTCTTTGAGGTTAACCATCTTTAGCTATAGGACACTGAAGAACTATTTCAACATATAAAGATGCGTTGACAAGTGTTGAAGGATCTATTAGAAAAGATAATACATCTCCTTTGTTTATATCCTTTCCTGTCAGCATGTCTGGCGTAAGAGTATCTGTTATAACCTTATTTAGAGTAGCTGTGGTATCATCAGGAAAAATAGAAATATTTTCAATTTTCCCAGACACAGGAAATATATACTCGGTTGTTTGATTGTCTAGCAAGTAGTACAAATTACCCTTAAGTGGATTAAAATGTCCACATATAGTTAAAACACATTTGCTATGATGTAAAGACGGCTCACAGATGTAAAACGGTGATGAATTTGGAGCAGAAGTTAGCAGAGATGGTGGGGTAGTAACTGGTATAGAATATGGAGCTGTTTTAGATGCTAGCATATGTCTACCAAATGTATCAATAGGCATGATTGATACTCCACAGTAATCACTCAACTGACCACACACATCATCATACCAGTAATATATTGTATAATTTTACCTTCCCTGAGCTCTTCTAAAATTGAGATTATCTCGTTGTTATGTCCTGTATTCCCAGCAGATTGTGAAGCTACTAGCAGCTTTAGTCTATCTACAAGCTCGTTATAATCATCAAAATATTGATATTCTTTGCGTTTATTATTTAAATCCAACATGTGAAGTTTTAAACCTTTACCACTCGTATAAGCTCTACTTCGCGTTTGTATTAGTCTGGAATTTGAAAGTGAACCAGATCTCGATCTGGAAATTGTGGGAAATATCTTTGCCGGTATTGCTGAGGTGGGTTTTTGTACAGTAGTTTTGTTAAGAAGCTTGCTTTGTGACATCGAATGTAATGTTGTAATGCGTGGTTTAATTATATCGATAAATTTTGACGCGCGCGATGTTGATAGACCCCTGTCCGGACTATAACCCAAATATTGAGCGTTGGTTCTCCTAATTATATCGATATACTCATCAATATCTGTTGATCTATAACCTGCTGGATGCTTCTTAAATAGTAATTCATAGAGTCCAGGCGTTCCTTTATATTTTAAATTATTAATAACAATGTCAGGCCCCTCAAAGTCGACTGAAGAGTCACCAATCGCATATTTCTTTGAGTACGGGTCAAAATATATTCCAAAAGTATCATCGAATTCATTTTTAGAATCTGCAAGTTTTTCCTCGATGTACGCTCTAGGTAGAGGAGCATTAAATTGTTGTAAGTACAGATCATGCTCTGTAGTCGCAGTAGAATCTGCTATTTGTAACGGGAAGGTTTCATCGAAAAAGCTCTCACTAAACTCAGGTCTTATTGTCGTTGGATCGTGCTGAAATGTTTCATCTTCCAGTTCGATTGGTGTCATATGGTAATATTCAGGGGGCGGTTGTCCTCGAAAAGGTAAACTGTTGCGGGTTTCTTCTTTCACCTCTTTTTTAATATCGCCTTGTGGAAATACTTTTTCGGACTTGGCGAGTGTTGTTACTAATTCTTTCAAAGGTTGAGTTATGGGCATATAGTTTTTTTCTAATTGGGCCTGCGATTTAACTATGTCACTCTTTAGAGCTTGGTACTTTTGTTTTAACGCTTTTCTGGAAGCTAAAAGCTGTTTTTTTAACCGATGCGTCATTATGACGATTACTGTAGCACTAATGCTTATCAAACTTATTTTCCTTTTATATATTGATGAATGTATCAAACCCCTTTCGATATCTCCCGGACTGCATAGGGCAGTCTTTATCTATTACTACGAATCCATATTTATCTTTCCAACATGACGCACAGAGATCCTTAAAATCTTGAAATGACATGTCAACATTCACGTTATCATCATATATATGCTTTAGATTTGTTATATCCTGCTGAAATATTACAATAAGGTTTGCATTATCTCGTATTAACTGTTTGGGAATGGAGGAATAAGTTTGACATAGATAAAAACAATCTGTATTTTTATGACGACCAAAACAGAAGTAGCTTTTTATTATACTCTGCTCACATAATACAACATCATCGAATATTATTACTGAATTATCTCGAATCTGATCTGGATGTATGACATCTTCCCCATCCTTAAACTCATAATATCCAATATCCTTCAGGGGGTGTAATAGCGTTCGCAGGTAATCATACTTGGGTTGGTATAATGATTTTGAATACAGATAAATATTTTCGAAACGTAAGCCATTGGGGTGCTCTAATATACTCAACATTACATTAGTTTTCCCAGATCCGGACGCACCCACAATTAAACCCCGTTTTGACTGACCACCGAACAAAACTCCGTGTTTGTGGAAAACGGGTTCACAACTAATGTTATCATAGTTATTGATAGGTAAGGAGGCGAATTGCTTTTCAAACTTCATTTGGGTTAACCGTAAGAAACTGTGGAATTCTCTAAGGATGTGGGTATATATAGGTTATTCCCAATGCATACAGACTTATTCACTCAACAAAGCGAAGAGTATAAAATGGCGAAGCGGAAACATGTCTCAGTAAGTAATCGTAAAAAGCCCATCAAGAGAGGTCGCGGGTTAGTCAACACCTTGATTAATAAACTGCCTTTCGAATTGCATTTACCGGGGGGGTATAGATACTGTGGTCCAGGTACTAAATTAGATAAGAGGCTAGCTCGGGGTGACCCGGGAATAAACCCTCTAGACGAGGCATGCAAACAACACGACATAGCATATTCTAAATTCGAAAATACGAGTACAAGAAATATTGCGGACAGAGAACTAGCGACGGCAGCTTCTAATCGCCTGAAAGCATCAGACGCAAAGTTGGGGGAAAAAATTGCGGCATTTGGAGTATCAAATATAATGAAAATGAAGAGTAAATTAGGCATGGGATTAAAAAAACGTAGAAAGTATAAAAAAGGAGGCGCACTGAAACCTAAGCGAAAAAGATACTCCGTGTTGAACAAGAAAACAAGAGTTATCCCCATACCAAAGACAGGTGGTTTTTTACCACTATTGTTACCTCTTTTAGGAGCTCTTGGCGCTATTGGTGGTGGAGCAGCAGGAATTGCGAAAGCAGTTAACGATGCAAAAACAAACCGTAAATTGTTGGATGAGCAGAAGAGACATAACCTGACAATGGAGCAGAAAACTCAAGGAAAGGGACTCTATTTAGCTCCTTACAAAAAAGGGTTTGGAATGTATATTAATCCATACCCAAAAAACTACCGATGATGCTGCCTCGCAGACCTTTAACTAATATTGATCTGAAAAAATACGTAAAGATCCTGAATGTACCATTCTTTCGAGGGGTGTTTATGCGAGATAAACTACCGAAACGCATTAAAAGAAATGAATGTGGTATTGTTAACTTAGATGAAACCGCTGGTGATGGAACTCATTGGACCGCATACGTGAAACAAAATAATGAAGTCGCATATTTCGATAGTTATGGTAATTTAAGACCTCCAGAAGAATTGATAAAATACTTTTCCAGCGATGGTAGCTCTAACAAAGTCATATATAATTATGACGCCTTTCAGAATTACAATTCATACAATTGTGGGCACTTAAGTCTCGATTTCTTATATAATTACCATATTTAATATGTATTTGTTCAGTTTTTAATAAACCTTTAAAGCGTAAATATGTCGTTTACTTTCGGTCTTAGTGGAGAATCTTCTGCGTTAAGTTATAGTTTTAATCCACCTTTATATTTGGAAGATGATGTAGAATATGAAATTGGACTAACAAACTTTGAGTCCTACAACAGTATTCCGAACATCGATGATACCAATAACACATTTAAATGGGGAAAAAATTACGAGCATACAGTTTCGCTCCCAATCGGCGCTTATAATATCGATGACATTACAAATTATATGGTAAACGCGATAAAGCGAGAAGATGAAGAAGCTGTTATTAAGATTACTCCAAACATTAATACTTCTAAAGTAATTATTAAAGCAAATAGGAACATTTCTTTCGACGTAGATAACTCCTTAGGACCAGTTTTAGGTTTCGAAAAAAGAAATTTAGGCATTTATTTCAAAAATGTTTCAGACGACATAGTGAGAATCTCTAAAATTAATACTATATGTGTAGATTGCAACCTTGCAGTAGGATCATTTGTGAATGGGCAGCCCGCTCACATCATACATCAGTTCTTCCCAACGGTACCTGTAGGGTATAAAATAGTCGAGTCACCTTTAAATATAATTTATTTCCCTGTTAGCGTTAAAACTATAAACAGCATTGCGATAAAACTGGTAGACCAAGACGGGCGTCTTATAAATTTCCGAAACGAAACCCTAACCGCGAGATTACATCTGAGAAAAGTGAAATTGTAAATATGGTTCTTAGATTTCATTCACACCATAGTCAATACCAACCATACCATATAAAAAAACATCAAAGGAAGAAAACTGTTAGTACCTCCCGAAGGGCGAAAGGGTTAACAACAGAAAATCGCGAGTTCTTAAAGTCTCTTGGATTGCAATTACTGGTGTAATGGATCTGCTAAATGTAACCGGTCAACCCTTTAGCGATAATTCAGTCGAAGATTACCAATTTCATACATATCAACCATATATACCTGGAAACGTGAACTATAATGATGAAATTAGAATACCTATTCAAGATTTAGATGCACATATCGCACCTTGCAATAGGTATTTATACGTCGAAGGAAAATTAACAAAGTCTGATGGGAGTGCCGCTACAAAATTGGAATTTATAAATAACGGAATCGCATATATCTTCCGGGAAATTAGATATGAACTTAACGGTATTGTTATTGATTCAGTTAGGAATGTAGGACTAGTTTCAACTCTTAAAAGTTACTTATCCTACAACGAAAGCGAAAGCGTTTTATTGCAAAATGCCGGATGGTTCCCAAAAAAGACTACACCCACAACAGCCCCGGGGGAAAAAATTATAGTGGATGCTAAAGGAAATTTTAACGTATGCATACCACTAAAGCTTCTACTAGGATTTTTTGAAGACTTTCGGAAATTAATTATTAATATGAAACAAGAACTGGTATTGATACGCGGTAGTAGCGATAAGGATGTTATAAATAGCTCAGACGAAAGTGAGGAGCCTAAAATAGATATACATAAATTATTCTGGAGGGTTCCACACGTAACCGTGAGTATTCAAGAACAACTCAGATTGAATAAAATCATTAACAAGAACGTGGAGCTGCCCATTAAATTTAGAAGTTGGGAATTAATCGAGTACCCTTCTCTATCGGCGACAACTAGACACACCTGGCCCGTCAAAACAACAACTAGAGTTGAGACACCCAGACATGTTATTATTGCTTTTCAAAAAGGCCGAAAGGGGAAAATCACCACAGATATGTCCAAATTTGATGATTGTAGTCTAAAAAATGTACGAATATTCCTTAATTCGGAAAGATACCCATATAACGATCTATATTTAGATTTTGCGAATAATAAATTTGCCACACTATACGAAATGTTTGCAAATTTTCAGGAATCGTACTATTCGCATAAAACTAATCAACCTATTTTTACCCCCAATGAATTCAAATCCCACGCTCCAATTACACACATTGACTGCTCAAGGCAGAAGGAAACACTTCAAACAGGATCCATTGTTATTAGAATCGAGTTTGAAACAGATGAGCCGACAACTATCGATACAACAGCATACTGTCTCATCTTACACGAGAAACACTTTACTTACAATCCTCTAACAAAAATTGTAAAACAATATTGAAGTGCGCATGTCAGATAATCATTATTTAAGGCTTAGTATAAAACACTCCGAAATAAGAATCCATAATGTACTCAACCTTCAAACACCGACTAGCTCTCTTCCGACGAAATATAAGAAAACTAAGACGGGATATCGAGCTATATTGTCAGATTAAACTACAAACCGTTAAGTTCAGTCATCTACAGTTATGAGGAATCTTGTTGTAGACGTTCAAGGATTTAAAATTGAAAAAAATAAATTTATCGTGAAGGAATTTGCAGCGTACGATGGAAACCAACTGTGTCATTATATATTTAAGCCACCATTTTCGTTTGACATGCTATCCCTAGAATATCAACAGCAAGCGAAATGGTTAACAAATAATCATCACTCATTAGAGTGGGGTTGTGGTTATACACCGCTGCATCTATTTGACCAAATCATTAAAAGCGTAACAATAGGAGCGGATCGAGTATACGTAAAAGGAAAAGAAAAAGCTTCTTACATTCAACGTTTCATCCCTCAGGTAGTCACAGAATTTGATGAGCAGCCCCGTGTAATGAAGTCAAACCCAAAATGTTTTTACCATAAAACAAATTGTTGTATATGTGCACTATCTAATGTATTTTATTTATATGAAAACTTTGTAATGTCTTAACATCCAAATAAAGATGAGTTAAATAGAAATGTTTTTCATTTAAATAGATTTTAATTACGCGTTTCAAGCCTTATAACCAATGTATTCGGATTTTGTAAGTGCACCGTATTACTAGCGAGTATAGGTATAAAATTACCCAATGTGAAAGAAATAACTTGATTTTTAGTGAAATTTTTTGATTTTTTTTTTTGGTATAAGTTTGACATCAAAAATGTTTTGCATATTTTATTTTAAAGCGCTCTTTTTACTCCAAAGTAGTCGTAGGATCTTGAAATTGAAAATTTCTTCGATATTGGGAGCATATAGTGGGAAATTCCAGAAATACTGGACTTGGCTAACCAATTGGTAATGTTGACCGATGGATAAGTTGAAGAAGCCATTTTGTGAATTGGGGAAAACAGATGACCCTCAATTATCTAAAGTATTTGTTTTAATGAGACAACAATCATATTTACATAAAGTTTATTGATAAATAAATTTACAATTCGTTATTTCTCCGTAGTTGAGTCGGTTTCATCAGCAGAACTGTCTTCTCGACTACTGTTATCAAGTCCTGCAGAATTTAACATCTGGAGCTGCTCTGGGGTCAAATACTGTTGAAGACGGTAAAGAAATTGTCCTAGTCCCAGCCTAATTAATTCAGATACTAGGAAAGTAGCACACATATCCTCATTATGAAATCGCTCACATATTATTACACCACTATTATATTTGTCTGCAAGTTCAGTACAACCTTCTTCTGAAAGAAATCTACCCATACCATATACGGCCTCGTGTTCAGCATCAAATTGGAGATTTTGGAATTGTTGTAACAAATAAGAAACACCACTGTTGAAGTCGGTGACATTAACATCTTGTACATAACACATCCACATTATTACCTGTTGTTTGTTAAGAAGCTGAGGTAAATATAAACTAAAGAAATGTAGAGAGAAGTGAAGTTTTATAAGCAGTTCCCCAGCACTAATTAAACCGGTTTTGCATGAGTGGGGGGGGAATACAGAAATGGACATAAAATCGTTACAATATTAAAGCAAAGTATCTAAGTCGAAAATATCTAGATAAAACTGGTTGAGTTCCTCCGGTTCATCAATAACGGTTTTATAACCAGTACATAATTCGGTAGCCAATCTAATTAACTCATCCAAATTACTTTCTGCAGATTCTGAAGGTATTTCTTTATGACCCCAAGCCAATGTTTTAGTCAACCCGGGGATAATATATCTTTTATCATCATGCGAAGATAAGGCTACTTTATTTTTTAATTCAGTGTACATGGTATGCATGTGTGATTTAAATATATACATTTTTCTAAAAATAGAACCTCCCTGTTCAACAATTTGTTTGTAGTCGCAAATACGCAAATCTTTATTAATAACAGCTTTTGAAATTCCTTTTGCTTTTTTCGTTACACTGTCACCGAGCTCAACACAGTACGCCTTTGCTCCAGTGCCATAAAAACTTTTTATAGGAGTCCCCGCATATTCGTCTTTCATTTTACCAACAACCGATTGATTTCTAGGAACCCCATGAATATTCCCCTCTTTGTAATTCGATGTGTCAAACCAATCGATATGTTGTTTTATATCATCGTAAATATTTTCCGTTTGAATTTCTAAAATTAAGGAATCCGTGTCAGTGTAACAAAGGGACGCGTTTTCGCCATATGTAGATTTTATGAATTTATAAAAGAAATCATAAATGACCGTCTTCGAGATGTCTAAAATTGAAAAACCAACATATAAGGGCTTATCGTAACAAATTTTTAGACGATTCATTTGAACGGCGACTAAATTTTCTGAAAACACGGAAGCCGACTTGAAATTCGGCATGCTGATGTAAGACTCTGCTCCTTTCCTACCGCGACTATTTCTCCAGTGAGAGAGAAGTTTTATATCTACACGTTTATCCACGTTTTCCATAGTTTTACCGAATATTGAATTAATAAAATATTTAAAAAGATCTCTTTCGAATGCGTTTTTAGCGGAATTTCGTAAAAATGTGTTTAAATCGATATATGGTTTTAACCATGGTGCCTGTGAAAATTCCAAAACTCTATGAATTTTTGTTAACCTTAAACCGTGTTGTATGCACTGCTTCAGGTTTCTGTAATGAATAATATAATTAGATTTAGAATTTAATGTTAGAGTAAGTTTAGAATGTTTGCTACCAGGTGGCACAAAATTCTCTGGACAAAAAGGTAAGTCATTATGAAGATCTTGTAAACTTTCAGGATATTCGATATCTACTTCCAATACATAACCTTTTCCATCATCATCCTCTATAAGTAAGGGATTAAAATTGGAAATTTCGTTATGAGAAAGCCATCTAAAGTTTCCTATTGGAAGGCTTTGAGACATTGCAAAACCGTAAAGATTTGTGGCGTCTAGGTAAGTAATAAATGTATTAGGTTTAGACGCATCATAATTTTCAATAAATATATTATTGGCAATAGCTTTTCGATTGCTACACTGGCTTACCCCACCACGAATACCCTTTCTGAAGAAGTGAAGCATATCAATATCCGTAAGGAGCTCTAAGGATACACACGTTTTTCGCAACATCGCATCCCAGCTTAGCGAGGGTGCAGTTATATACTGAGCAGGATCTAATTTATAGTTATCTAGAGAAATTTGACGAAAATTTTCAAAAACATCAGCTAATAATAACACATCTGACTGTAAGTAAATATCGGAATATTCACCCAAAGTTTTGCATTGAAACGCTTGCCAGACATCAGTAGCCCGATTATAATCATCATCTGATATAGTACTACCACGCAAGATATCGAAAAATTGAGTCTTAGTAGGTAATTGACACTCGTCAAGTTTACTCATACAATCTACATATGAATATGGGAAAATACCTTTGCGACGCAATAAATCAAATTTTTGTTGATCGGGGAAATATTTTTTTACTTCCCGACACTGATGAGATTCGAGTGTTTGACTCAGTTTATCCAGAGAAGTTGGTAAAAAACGGAATGTATCCAAAAATTTCAATTTCATATAAATATTCCTATGACCGTCTATCTTATCAACTAAAATGTGTTTTGAAAATGATATATATTTCTCTTTATTTTGCGCTATAACATCAATATATTCTTGTTCCAAAGCAAGTTGTTTTATAAAGAGGTGACAGTCATAATTAGTCAGGTTATGAAAAAATACTGGAATAAATGTCGGTAACTTATAATTCAAATTACAAGTCATGTGCGCTGCCCCTCTGTAGCTAGCTGTCAAGTGACAGTGATCTTTTACAATAACATCGGATGAAGTAAAATCTTGATCGCAGATGTGGCAACACTTACTAGAATTAAAATTTTCTTTTTCAACGTCGGTAAGCGGTCGCATTGGTTTGACATCTTTAAAATAGTTATTATATAACCTTTGTACAATATCTCCGAGCTTCTTTACAAAAGTTTCCGCAACATCTGACCCCCGATAATATACTAATTCCGATAAACTATCATCAAAACTACATTTTACGTAAAAGCAAAAGGAATAAGGTACATGCTCGAATGCTTGTAAAGTAAATGAGGAATCAAGTGATGGTTGCGTGTGTTGGATTGGTTTCAAGATACTTTCAAAATCTGCGTAAATGACAAAAGGGACTGAAAGTTGTTTTTGGAAATTAACAAATTTTAGTACATTTTCAGGAAGAACTTCTCCAAATTTATTTACTATTTGATCTGTTGTGGGTAATTTAGTACATATAAAATTACAGTCGCGAGTTTCATGCTCTTTTAAGTGCTGTGGATTTTTAAATGATTGTAAGCAACCATTACAAATGTATATCTGACCATTATGTCGCGACTTTTGATTTGATACTAGCCTCGATAAATTTTTAATATAACAATAATGACTATCTCCGCTATCATTTGTGATGAGCAGAAGATTTACATGCTTATCTCGTCGATGCTCGGTAAAATAATATGGCCCTACAATTTCACAAAGAGTGACTCCATTTTTAAATTCATTACTCACACCAAAAACGTTAACTGAAATATCATTAAGCATTTCAAATCTGGGGATGGATTTCAGCGTAACAGGAAATTCTATACCGTCAAAATTTAGCACTGTAGAATAATGTGGATATGATGATATTCTGGTTGAATTGTCACTTGCAGGATATAACGCAGCAGTCACAGCCCACGCGAAACACTTATTATCGTGATTAACTATATTTACAACGGCCTTTTTACGTTCAATCTGCTTAGGTAGTGGGATGTATGAAGAAGCACTTAAAGGATTATATCTGTTAATATTCACTTCCAGGAACATAATTTGTTGAAGCGACCACCCTGATAGGCGCTCTTGGAATTCGGATGCCTTAGTCACTATCACTTTTTGGAAATTATCAAATATTGCGGATAAATCAGAAGAATGTGTGATTATTTGATTTTCCGTATTAAACGACTTGAGATCAATGTCTTTATCTGGTATGATATATAGGGAAAATAGTTCCACATTCACTTTTAAACCACCCCACATATGACGGTAATCCGAAATAACCGTAAACACTTTTTCCTTAATTTCCATGAAAAACGAAGCATGATCTATATGGTGATGTTTACTAGAGAAGCGGTAACTAACAATTCTAAATCTTAGGGGGTTATGAAGTCGCTCGACACCATCTTCTAATGTAGTCTGAACCTTTTTATGGTCATTCCTCCTCATATGACCAACGAAACATCGTTTTGGTATACGTTCACTACATATCGGACATTCAATTAAGGTAGAAAGTGAAGTGCTAGGTAGATTTTTGGAACTACAATCACTTGTAGGTGGATGTTCAAGTTTAAGTTTCTTGTCTGATTGATTTTCACAACTCCGATATGCACAACTTTCTTTGCGGTGGCGTGTTAGGTGGGATTTTGAAGAGAACCGTTTACCACACGCTTGACAAAACATTTTTCGTGCGAACTCTTTTGTAACTAATTAAAAATGGTGGTACGTCTCGTATTTATAGATGACCTCTAGCGGTGGGTTCATGCATTCACGACTTTTTATGGATATGGGGTTCTACGCTCTCAGTTGAAACTTTCAGGTCACGAACAGGTTTTTCCAGTTAAACAAGAACGATCCAAGGTATTTCTTTGTTACAGGCAGACTATAAGTATATGAAAGTCTGTGTGGTGTATAGTACAATTCCTTATTTCAAACACACCACATGTCATTTTCCAGTAATTGGGATAACAAAGCTAAAATTCGCGTTTTCCCGTTCCGTAGAAATAATAGTGTAGTTTGCCATAATTGTCTGGCTGCGAGGTTTCAAGGAAACCTTAATATATCTACTGGATTGTGTAGTGAATGTGAAGAACGAAACCCTATACATATTATAGGACCTACAAACCAACTCAACACCAGTGGAAATGTACGGTCTATGATACAGCGGTGCTTAGTATGTGAGAGGTTTAACAGAGACAATTGGAACCATATATGCACAACATGCATGAGCCGTTTAACATATCTGTGCGAACAAAACGGACACATATTCCCCACTGAAGAAGTTCATTTTAGGTTATGTTGGTGCTTAAATGAAGAGCAGAAGGAATTGCGATGTCAACGTTATGAAGGCCCTCCTCCTACCTACATCGTTAATGAATAATAAATAGAATAGTATCTAACTAGTGTAAATACATATGAATAAATGTCATGAAAAATATATGGTTTTACTTTTTATATGTAACCTAAATAATGTTTTACCGAGTATAAAATATCTTTCGTTCTCATATATGCAATTATATTTCTATTTCAATTTTTGTATACTTTTAATTTCTGTTTTAGTGTTAATATACACATGTTCATATTTTTTAGTGTTAATATACACATGTGCAAAAAAAAAAAAAAAAAAAAAAAAAAAAAATTTAAAAAAAAAAAAAAAAAAAAAAAAAAAAAAATTAAAAAAAAATTAAAAAAAAAAAAAAAAAAAACAAAAAAAAAAACAAAAAAAAATTACATGTTTTGGTACAAACCCTAGTTGACATTCTTAGATGTGGTCCAAAATTAGTGGCACAAAGATTCAGATTTTCTTAAGGACATATTACTCTTGCACACAGACATTCTGGACTTAACTAGTGCTCAAAATGAAACAGCTGAAGACTAATTACAGCTTTGGTCGGTTGCGGTTTTAAAGTAAACCTATTCTGAGGTGGGGTACTATGGTATGAGAGAAACCAGAGTCTGTATTCGCATGCTTTTAGAGTGGCTGGTAGGTAAGAGAAACCAGTACCCGTTTCGTTGTCCTAGTTGCTACTTCACCTTGTATTTTTAACCTTTTAAGTTAATTGCAAACTGCATCGTTATCGTGACAGATTTATAACCACTTTATTTGTGAAAGTGAAAGTTGTACCCCGTGTTTTTTATTCTCGCAATTACTAAAACACCTTTACAATACCTTTTATGGTAAACGTATAGTAAGATAAAACAATTTATAACCTTTTATGGGAATTGCAAGGTAACAATATGTATGCTCCAGTCACGATGAAGGTTTTACGTGCTACCTACCAGCGGATTCCAGGTCACAAGTTTTCTTTAAATAAGCAACAACTTTGTAGTTCAGGTAGTTCACATCTTTACTTCTACAAACATGTATAACGTAGACGATTGTTTGTCATTTGTGCTACAGTGCCTTACTAATATGGTGTCTCAAAATACTTGTGGTACTTTGATTTCATCTTCTCGCTACTGGACTGAAAAGCGGTTGGACAAAAAATGTGTATGGAGTGCTGGGTGACAGTGTTACTTGTAAAATGGCCATATGGATATTTAAAAAAAGTGTATTTCCCTATAAAGTTCCATACACTAATAAATAATTATGAAACAAACATGTGGCTCTTACGGGAAGCAATCGTTAAAATGTATGGACCTGACAGCAGAGTGTATAGGTGGAGTCAATATTTTGTAAAAGATATCACCCCCATTGGTTACCTGATTGATAAAATTATTCGATATGGTGAAGATAATAAGCTGTCCACTTGCAGCGCTTTGGTGAGCGGCGGTTAGCGTGGGCATGTGACAAGTGTATATATAAGAAGGTGCATACATATTTTATTATCAGTATCAATCAGGATGACATTAATAACTTTTATTTTATTAGTAATCATACATCAAGTTTTTAGTGTATCAAATGAAGAAGCCGTTGCATATTTAGAAAAATATGGATACCTAAATATCAGTGAATCTTCTATTACACAACTGAATGAGGCAATAGCTGATTTCCAAGAATTTTATAACCTTCCTAGTGATGGACAGTTAAACAATGAAACTATGGAACTGTTTAAAAAACCGCGATGTGGTGTTTCAGACAACCCCCACTCCTACACCGTTCGCACTGCATGGAAGAAAAAGCTCTTAAAATGGTATTTTCCTTTAGCCAAAGGAAATTCAAAAGAAATAGCTAAACGTGTATTTGAAACTTGGGCAAATGTTTCAAATTTACATTTTGAATATTCTATTACCAGTCCAGATATTCTAATTTCTTTTTCACCCACCAATCATTCAAACCATGCTAAGTGTGCAAAAGGGAACTGCTCATATCCGTTCGATGGAAGGGGGGTGGCACTAGCGCACGCTTCTTTCCCTGAACCTAACGAGCAATGTCTTGAAGTTCACTTGGACAACAGTGAAAACTGGTTTTATGGAGGTATATCACCTACGAATGGTATAGATCTCTTTAAAGTATTACTTCATGAAGTAGGACACACTTTAGGACTAGATCATAGCAAAGATATTTCATCAGTAATGTATCCATTTTATGCTGATGATGTACATACTTTACGTCCAGATGATATAGCAGCCATTCAATATCTGTATGGTAAACCTACCCCCACGACGACGACGACGACAACGACGAGGAGGACGACTGTGAAAACAACTACTAAATCTGTAGTGGACACACCCCCTGATTTGTGTCAGATAACTACAGATAAGTTTTTAATTACCTCAAATCATCACCTTTATATATTTTATGGCGAATGGGTGTGGATAATGAAATTAGGCAACCTTAAGATTGAAGAACCAAAGAAAATTAGCGACTATATACCTACAAAAACAATTTCTCATATATACCAAAGGAATGATCGGGAGATTCTTTTTGTGTCTGATAATAAATACTCTGTTATTGATTTTCCTAGCTTTAATATAAAATATGGTAGGCAATCTGTGGAGCTCCTATCCGTTCCTAGAGACTCTAATATTACAAGTATATTTAGTACATATTCTGGTAACACGTATATTTTTTATGGAAACAATTATTTTGTTGAAATTGATGAATGTTCTCAAATCAGGAAACGTAATGGATTAATAGGTGAATTATTCCCTGGTATACCAAATGGAATAACCAATGTTTTTCGATATACAAATGGAAATTTATATTTTTTCAAAAATCAGTTGTATTACGAATATAATGAGTTCTCTAATAAATTAGTAAGAGCAGGTGAATTTACTTTAAGCATATTTGATATTATTTGTCCAAATAAAAGCATTTTACAGCAATTGAGGGACCTTTTAAAAAAACTAACTAAATATTATTAGTTGTAAGTTTAGTCTTCATTACTGAAGACAAGTATATTTTCTATAATAAAAATGTATTTCAGAATTAATGAAAATATTATTATTTATCCATATTCCTCATTTAACGCCCCCATTCAACGCACACGCCATCATATTGAAAATCTACTGCCGAAGGCGCAGCGTCGGCAAATAAACAAGAGTCCACCAAGGAATTATTTAAATTTTGGGCGTTGCTACATGTGTGCATACACCAACATTTATTTATTATAATATAATAAAGATAATTTAACTATATATATTGTTTAATTTCGAGTTGATGTGTTGAAAGGTTTAAAATTCTATATTTCTTAATGTATTTCGGAGTATTCAAATTAACTAAATTATTTTGTTTTACTTCAAATGATTTGTAAATAGATGGAATATGAACACAAAAATGTAGAAACATTATTTTTATTACGACATACTCATATAAGATATTATAATACTTTTAATTCACCCCATCTCCTTTGCACTATAACTTTTTGGTATGGGCATTTTGTTATAGTCATAGTATGGACGGGAAGTTCTGCTATTCCTGAAAGGTCGAATTGATCCGTGATATCTCTCAAAATACCTTGAGGGTGATAATCCGTATATAATTCTATAGGAGAACGTTGATTCATTAATTCTTCAAGAGTTTTAGCCAATGCATCCTTTGCGTATACACGTTTCTTTGTCCGCTCGGGATTGTTTTGACGATTTAAATCAACCATCATAGCAATATAAAGCATATTTGTAGGAGCGGATTCTTCTTCTTCTACTTGTAGTGTCATATTAGTAGCTGGTGATGTACTATCAAACCAAAAGTTTACTATCTTCTTAATGACAGATTCAATATTTCGCTTCATATCCATTTGCACTAATATGCACGCTATATCAGTGTTACTATTGTTTTGGTAGCTTCAATATAGACTACTACACTAGGATTGTCATTGCTCTTGTTTGACTGTGGTTGAAATATTCAGAAACCTCGAAAGTTTGAATAGCGGGTGGGAGATTATGGTATGGGGAGGTGATCTAGAACTCTCCATACCTTGATTTGTTGAAAACAGAAAGGAGTGGGTGATGTGTAAGTGGGGTAACCAATAGGATGCTGGTGGGGGACCAATAAAAAGTGTGATTGGTGGGGGGTAAGGAGTGGGTGGGATTGGTGGTGGGGGAAAAGTGGTGGGGGGGTCAATTTGGTGGGGGGGTCTGATCCAGAACTCTCATTTACACTCTACTAAAGTGTAATTATTAAAATATATTACTCTCAACGAGAAACCTCTATCCCTACAAAAAAGGGTAGCGTTAAGTTCAGAGTAGAGTATTAACTTATAAAGTTGTCCAGTATGAAGTAACTACACATCATATTATTATATTTTTTAAACTGTTGTGTAGGTAATAGTAGTTCTAGCATTTCCTCTCTAAAGTAAAAGCCAATAAGATGTTCCTACATTTGCAGGGATGAACCATAAGGGTAATATGATCAAGCACATGCTGAAGCATCGTGATCCCAAGACGGAGATAAAATTTAAATGTGATGAATGTTCATACGAAACGGACCATAAGGCCCATCTACGCCGGCATAATCTAATACACAAAGACAAATCGGAGGTGGAGATGCACAAGTGCGAGAATTGTGAATACGAGACCAGACATAAGCGTCACATGATTCAGCACATGCTGAAGCATCGTGATCCCAAAGCGGACAGAAAATTTAAATGTGATCAATGTCCGTACGAAACGGATTTAAGTTCCTCCCTACGCAGGCATAGTCTAAGACACAAGGACAAATCGGAGGTGGAGATGCACAAGTGTGAGAATTGTGAATACGAGACCAAACGTAAGAGTCATATGATCCAGCACATGCTGAAACATCGTGATCCCAAGGCAGAGAGAAAATTTAAATGTGATCAATGTCCATATGAAACGGATTATAAGTCGGACCTACGCAATCACAATCTGAGACACAAGGACAAATCGGAGGTGGAGATGCACAAGTGTGAAAATTGTGAATACGAGACCAGATATAAATATAGCATGATTCAGCACATGATGAAGCATCGTGATCCCAGAGCGGAGAAAAAATTTAAATGTGATAAGTGTTCATATGAAACGGACCGTAAGTACTCCCTACCCAAGCATAAGATGATACACAAGGACAAATCGGAGGTGGATATGTACAAGTGTAAGAATTGCGAATACGAGACCAGGTATAAGGGTAATATGATCAAGCACATGGTGAAGCATCGAGATCCCAAAGTAGAGAGGAAATTTAAGTGTGATATATGTCCATATGAAACTGATCTAAATTCCTCCCTACGCAGGCACAATCTGAGACACAACGAGAAATCGGAGTTGCACACGTGTGAGAATTGTGAATACGAGACCGAGCATAAGGATAGTATGGTCCAGCACATGCTGAAGCATGATGTTCCCAAAGTAGAGAGAAAATTTAAATGTAATAAATGCCCATATGAAACGGCTTGTAGTGGTTACTTACGCAAACATAGTCTGAGACACATGGACAAATCTGAAGTGGAGATGCACAAGTGTGAGAAATGTGATTACGAGACTAGGCATAAGAGTAATATGATCAGGCACATGCTGAAGCATCGTCATCCCACAGCAGAGAGAAAGTTTAAATGCGATAAATGTCCATATGAAACAGATTTAAATTCTTATTTACGCAGGCATAGCAAGAGACACAAGGATAAATAGATGCAGATGCACAAGAAATATGAATATGAGACCGGGTATAAGTACAGTGTGATCCAACACATGCTGGATCATAATAACTCCCGAAAGCGTTGGATTTAAAATCCCTGCAATTTCTAAAAATAAAACCTAACTTTCTTTTTACGTTAAATATCGATTTGTAGTCAAATTCAATCTCAAGATCTCTGGTTTCATTTACTTTTGATAGTGAGTTGTTATTTAACATTTATTTGTAGTACCCATTATGTATTTACAAGGAAAAGGTAATATGTATTGCATTCTGTGTGCAAGGCCGGGAAAATGGGGCAGGGCGTGGGTAAGACAACAAGGTGATTTCACGACAGAACAGAAAAAACCTGAATTAATACAATAATAGTTTTTATATTATATAAATTTAATATCCTACACAGGCTTAATAATTATGCCTTAGGCAATAAATAAGAAGGATGAATAGAGCAAAACTAAGTATTTTTTTGATCAGTAAAGTCTCACAAATGGATAAAATGTAAAACTTATTGGATTATTCATGTCATAGATAGTTAATACTAGAAATAATTACTGCAGATTCAACTAAGATGCATACATACAAAGAATAGACCATACCATAATAATTAAGATTCATATACATGCACATAATCAAGAGCATAAATTTCATCCACCGAATAAAAGGCATATTTTACTAAATAGTTTGTAGTTTTAAAATTGTTAAATGTATGTAGGGTTATAAATTTATTTTTAAACATTAATGTAAATACTTAATTAGGTACTTGATACATATATATGACTTTTGCCCTACTTGTACTCTGGACGATTGTTGATGAATGTTATCGATATGTCGTGTTATAATTATGAATTACATCGTTTTTATAAATGTTTTTTTCTCTTTTGATTTCCATAGTTAACACAGGAATATGATCACAGTACCATGGCCGGTTGTCCATGGATATCCCTAAAAATTTGTTTATAAAACTATCATCCCTAGTTGAAAACTAGTGTCCAAAGGGAATTCTATTAAATTTAGAAAGTGTGTCTTAGACACTCGCATCCCAATGCCTAATTCTCGAATTTTTTCCTAGTTCTAAGGTTGTTATTGAATAATCCTTCCACGTCTAGGCTGACTATCAGATAATTATTAGTACCTACCTAATAATTTATATTAATTAATAACACTGCTAAATCGAAAAGAGTATTTTATAAACAAAATATTATCTGTGTTGTATGCCGAGATAAGTATTGTCAGGCTGTTTGATGATGGATAAGTATTAACTAATTCCGGTAACTTTTAAAAAATGACGTATTTACTGGCCATGTAATTTTATATCTTTCGCAGTCAGTACACTATTAGCTTATAAAATTAAATTTTAAAAACAACCCACTTACTCCTCAGCAGAAGGCAGAGCAATTTTTTGAAAGCTATTTGTATTTGCGGGAACCAGCTAGATATAAACAGTTTCTCAAATGACTACAAAATTTATCACTTTGTAAACGGAGGGTCTGGTAGGAGTAACAAATTGGCCTCAGACATGGGCAATGATGGCTTCTTGAGCTGTGTGTGTTTATTTAACTACCGCAAAACAATCTAAAAATATTCTTACAATTCATAAGTATAAAAATATAGACGGTAAATGAATAAAATAATAACAAAATTAAAGAACTGTCACAGAAAATGCACGTATTTAAAATATACACGAATGGTTAAACCACTAAACGTTTAAGGTTATTTTGTGCATAATCCATTATTTTTCAATAACCGCCCATGCAATGCATAGAAAATACATATTCTATATGTTCCTGACATATGTTTTGTGACAACAGGCTACATTCGGAACAACAAAGAACCTATCTTTGTTCTGTGGCCAAATACCCATTATTCATGTTGTGTTTCATTGTGTATTTCCGTAGGGAATGTATTTTAATATGATGATATTTACAAGAAACCTTGATCTACAAGAGTCAGTCTTTGTTGATATTTTGTGTATACCAGACATTACTTTTTTTTAGTCCAAGGTTTCAAGATAGGTCGTAGTATAATGACTTACCAATGTGTTGGTAGAGCATAAGATCGATTAAATTAGATAGAATGCCTCGTAATTTACAATCCGACCACGTGACGTCATATTTGTATAAATATTGCTAATATCATTCATTATATTGTCTTATCAAAAGTCTCAAAATATAATCATATAATGTTATTAAATAGTAGATACACATAAAAATCACCAAATAACTCGGAAAAAACGCTGAGAAACTTGAAAATAAACTGTCAGACGTCTGCCAAAATACAAAGATGACATCACATTTCCCTTTGCCGGATCCCCCCGCAAAAGTTACGGGGCAACCTATCTTATTTAATAGATCTTGGGTATAGCAGAGACATTGTGATTTGGTGCACAGAAAAGAAGTGGTAGTGTCTACGCAACCGCCTCAAGCCAATCTAAGAAATATTCATGTGAAACCAACTGGTCCTCCTTGAGGACCTTGTGCCATGTACCAGTATCTTTATTGTGTATGTACAAGTATCTTTACTGTGTCTGTGTACTTACAAGTATTTTTAAATAGCAGACGTTGTGGGAATCGATTTCTAAGGCCACAGTACAGCAAGCATACGTTATACTGCTTGGCTATCACCGCTCTGGCAAACATGTGATGAATTGTAAGATTTAACCGTTCATGCCCAGTAAGCTCTATAGCAGTGGTGGTCAAATAAAAAATATAATGTGACCGCCGCCACGGTTGAGTACACTCTCGAAAGAAAATGGTAAATGGCACAAATGTCACAAATAAAAATTTAACAATTATTGTCCCCGGAAATGGGTAAAAGGAATATTGTATTCAATAAAAATGTTAAACAATAAAAAAATTGCCTCAAATTACTGCATAGTGCAAATGTTGATTTACTAAATGAGGTTATGAGCGAGTTTACTTTCAATAAAATTGGTACGTTTAGGACTCTATTTTATGTCCATATACCAATTAGACTGTATTATACCTAACCACAATCTCAAAGTAAGGTTTGACAGCTAGGTATAATATATGTGAGTATTATATTCACTTGCAACATGGAAATCCCATCGAGCTCTAATGTTCTACCTTCTGATAATAATGTTCAATTTTGTTCCTTTCAAGATTTGGATATGAGTGATCATCCTTTGGTGTGCGATATGTGTTTAGAGGTCCTCGATGAAATTTTAATATTTAAATCAGTGTCTCCATATAGAAGATATTATCAGCGCTCACATTGAGACTAATTCGAAAGTTAGTCTTAGGGACATATTAATAGAAATAGAAAATAAACGTGATGTTGGCATTGGCGACGAAAGCAAAATAAAAACAAGTCCTATTTTATTGTGTTTATTAATAGTAAACATGGCAGATTTTATTCAATAAATATTAACTTTATTAAAATGATTTTATACTTCCACACATTAAAAAAAAAATTGGTTATTTCAAAAAAGAATGGTGAAGTGTTAATGTCAAATTTTAGTATAAATGATTAATAAAGCAAATCGTATATCACTCTGAAGATCCTCAATAAAGGTGAAAGAATTTGTACAACACCTTAAATTTGTCTAACGTCGCTTCTTTACGCTTTTTTTTCACAACTTTGCTCTTTTCCGGCTAATTGTTATTATTTTTCAGCATACCCCGTCTATCTGGAATCTGCTTCTAAATTTCTATCTGCAATCTCCTCTTCTTATTTTCTCCCTGGCATCCGCTTTCCTTCTTTTGGAATTATTATCTTCTTGCTTGGTTTCCACCCTTTTTGTTTTCCTGATCTCTTAATTTCTTTTTATAATAAAGTCTATGCCATCTATTTTCTATACTATATGTCTGTATCATGATACATTTTCACACTTTAGTTATACAGTTTATTTATGCTTAGCATCTTTACAGATGAAACTTATCAACTGAGATAAGTTTGTGTGCTCTGATTTTACATAGTGTTGACAAATTTAAGTGATAATTTTTTTTATTAACCAAAATTTTAAAAAAAAATTGAAAGTGATTAAAGTACCAAGAAAAATATATAGAACTTCAAGATTGTTCACAAGCTTGTGGTGCCCTTCAACAAAATAATTTGGGGATTAAGATTATCAAAGTAAGTAAATAATAGTTTTTAAATGTTCAACCAATGTATTTAAGGGATCTATTTTGTTTGTTATCTCGGAGGAAATTGTTTGGTATATATCAGAATTGAACCAAGTTTTGGGTGAACAACCTTGACATTCTCCGTTTAGCGCGGTTGCTCTCTGGTTAGTTTCGAACCATACTCTTTATTAATAGTTCAAAACAGTAAAAGCGTATTCTAAACTGTACGAATGCTCCAGTAAAATCTCATCATATCTCTTATTGTGTTTGAGAATGTGACCGGGTGGGTTGGACGTAACTTCCGTTTCATATGGACATTTGTCACCTTCAAATTCTATTTTATATCTGGGATTACTATGCTTCGCCATGTGCCGGATCACACCCCTCTTATACCTAGATTCGTATTCACAATTCTCACACTTCTGCATCTCCACCTCCGACTTGTCCTTGTGTGTAAGACTGTGCTTGCGAAAGTCCCACTTAAAATCCGTTTCATATGGACATATAACACATTTTAATTTTCTCCTCGCTTTGGGATCACGATGCTTCACCATGTGCCGGATCACATCACTCATATACCTAGTCTCGTATTCACAATGCTCGCACTTGTGCATTTCCACCTCCGATTTGTCCTTGTGTATCAGATTATGTGTGCGCAGGGAAGACTTAAAATCCGTTTCATATAGACATTTATCACACCTAAATTTTCTCTTCACATTGGGATCACGATGCCGCAACATGTGTCGCATTATACATCTCTTATACTTCGTCTCAAATTCGCAATTCTCGCACTTGTGCATCACCACCTCCGACTTGTCTTTGTGTTTAACCATGTGTCGTACCAAAATATGCTTCTTGTCAGTTTCAAATGTGCATTCTTGACAGCCATACGCCTTAATGAGCCCACTGCGTCTCGCCATGTGATCGTTAGAAGAAAAATTATTCCTCCCTGCAAAGGTAGGAACATCTCGTTAACATTTACTTCAGAACCAACATGCTGGAACTACTATTACCTACATAACATATGAATTAATATAGAAAAAGCGAAGCAAATATACAAAATTTTATGTTAAATTGAGTAATCTCTAGTTACTTCATATCAGATAGCCACCTTTTTTTTTGTATCAATGGAAGTTTCTCGCTGAGAGAAAATACAAACATTTTCTAATAATTGCAAGTTTAACTGATTTGTAAACATTTGGTTTCCAATATTCCCACCAGGTGACGTTCTAGGATATAGCTCCGCCCTATGATATAGTGATGGAGACTGCCACCATACAATATTATATATTAATAATTCTCAACAACTTCCTCTGTGGCTAAATTATGAGTAGTCTACCACCGTTTCTCTATGCAAAATTTATCGGCTTTCTAGAGCCACTTAGTTATACTACAGACTTATCGTTTTTCTCGTTTTTTATAAACAAGACAATTGATACAACCCGCAAAAACATTTGCCCGACAAAAATGTCGGACTGTTAAGGGTTCTACCACCAAACATGTCACCAAACATTGACTAGTGAATTTGTTTATTTCCTCTGCATTAAAGTACGGAATTTAACACAGCTATTCACACAATAGTGTCAGTGAAGTGTGGCAGTCATGAAAATAATCACCACTATTAAAAACACCATTTATTAAGTTACGTGTAACTACTTGAAATATTTCCGGTTAATATTCTTTTCTTTCACCGAATTCAGCTTTCAAATATTATTCTTGATGTTACTTTGAGAATATCTCCTTACCTTTTGATGCCGATTGTCTTATCTGCCTTTTCCTTTTTAAGCAACCGCTCTTTTTAGAATATTTACTTGACTCTGATGGAATGGAATCACCCATCTCCTCACTATAAAAGACAATATTTTATTCTCTATGATATTATTGATTTCGTTGACAGTATTAATTTCTTGAGTATTTTTATGGGAATTTCTGGTAAGCAAGGAGGAGTTTTGAGTAGCGGATTGGGTCACTTGAGATAGGTTTTTGGCAGTCTATAATATAATTTTGAGACCCATAATATCTATATAGGGGCCAGTGAGGCAAATCTTTATATGTAAAAATTACGATATCCTGTAAGTACTAATTTTATATATAGGGTAGCGTCAATCAGGTGCAAAATTTGAAAATACAGTATCTACTGTGTATATCACTAGTAATGTTAAAAAATATTATTAGATACATATGGTAATGGGCAAGGGGGGCAAATATAATGAAAACGAAAGATAAAAGTGAAAATGAGTGTCCCTGAGTATTGCATAAATATGTCTATATAGAAATAAGTGGTGCAAATCAGATGAAAAAAATAGAAAAACAAAAAATTCAGGTATTGAGAATTTTTACGTTGTAAGAATATGCATCTATACTATCTATAGGACATTAGCACAAATGATGGAAAAATAATTAGAACGCGGATATGAGAAAAAATAAAAATTCTTGTATTATATCCACATTTGCGAATTGGTATGTTGTAAGAACATGTATCTATCAGAAACAAAGCAAAACACAATTCGCAGAGGAATGCACAAAACATAACCATAAAACTAAGTGCAAACAACTATAGCTGTGTGCATGGGCTATTTAGACGTTGTGACAAATAATAATGCTGCCAACTTAACTTCGAGCTGTGTGACGTCACAGCCCCAAGGTCAAATTAGTGTTCAAATTGCTATAATAAATATTTATTTCATTATTAAACACTGAGATTTATATTTGAAACAACGTCGCACGAGGCGATTATCTATCAGTTAGGTTTCAAATAAACATTTATGAGAACAAACATGAGATTCAAGAATCTAGTCTAAAGGTCCATTGTAAAATCATAAGGCATGGATGCCTTTATGTAGGTAATTTATTATATGGCTGAAAAAGCGGAATTAAAAACGCTTGACATTTATATTATATAAATAGTATATAAAAACGCCAATAAACGTAAGTAGGAAAGTGAATAATCAAATTAGACATAACCATAATGGGATGCAGTATTTAACCAGGGGTTTCAGTCTTACTGGATTGAGAAGTCTTACACTTTAAACGGTTGAGAGCAGTTACATTTCTAGCAGTTATGGCCTTTAAATCTATAATAGCGAATAGAAAAAATAGTATATATTGTTGTAACAAGATAATATATCGATATTTATAAGTTATTATGATTCTCACTTCCTAAACATAAACAACATTCCAATTTCCAATACTTACATATTGTCTAATTCAACCTTGATGTGAATCTCCTCGCATTCAATGCTGGCAGTATCTTCTTTTTTGGGGTCCTTAAGTAAATTACTACCAAAATTTGAACTTTCCTTCTTAATGAGCCTGCTAATTGTATAGTCCTTAAATTTGAGGTCATTAAGATTAACTGAAAGAGGAATGCCATGGTCCACGCCAGCTTGGAGATAATAATTATTAATCCTTTGCTCTATCTCTTGGCAGGTCTTCATAAATTCATCTAATTTTTTCATCCGACTAAAACACAGCTCACAGACTACAGGCTCGTGAACCCTATGTATATCCTACAAAAACTGTAACTGTAGTCTATGAATTTTTTATGTCCACCATTTGTCATCCGTGATATTATTTCCTATTTTCAATGCTACGTGAATTTGGAACAAGATAGAACAAAATTTTTTGTACCAAAGGCTAAGCTTAGCAAATAAAAGGGTCCCATCACTGACAAATTATTGCACTTGACTGAATATCTATATCTTACTGAATATTTATACCTTACTGAATATTTATCTGATCTTACTGAATATTTATATACACAGAGCACTTACCACTTCAGGCAAACAATTTTCTATTATATCTTTCAAGGCCGTGTTGCAGTCGAGAGCCTTGTCCTCTATTAGCGACATGCATAACCGGCATATCTGTCTATTCTCCAAGTTTACATTTGCCATTGCCCTGCCCCTCATCTCCCCCTTAAAAATTTTCTTCATATCCACCGGGACGTCGGCATCCACAAATGAAATGCAATTGTCTACGCGAAAACAAGCGGATTTAAAATCAAAACTACTCATTACTTTCTCCATACATCTGTTGCATGCAATAGCATTGTCAATTATATGCAGGTCCTAAAAACGGCAATAGTCTTTCAACTTGAAAGTGGTTAGTTACCTAGGTATTTCATATACACGCACATTAATCAGCAAAACTTTCAGTATTTCCTTTTTCTTTTCCCCGATTGGCTCAGCGTCACCAGGCGGTACTATCTCAAGACATAGCCTGCAAATTTGTTTGTCGTCACCCGTTTCCATTTTACTAATAACAATACCACAGAAGAGAGACCTTACAGCTCTCTCTTCTGTGACAATACTACGTTAAACGGTGACAAACGTCAAAAAAAAATACAAAAACTTTACAAACAGCGTTGCCAACGCATGTGTCAACTGTATGCTATTTGCTATTTTAAATAAATTTCTGGGTTTGATAACGGTTTGATCCACTTGGTCTTATGACAAACACGATACACACAACGGTATGTCAGCGAGCAGGCGACTATGATGTCAAGTGTAAGTACTGCGAGGCCTGAATCGTACTCTCTCGCAAAAGCGCCCATAGAACATAGACGTAGGTGCAAAAACGTGATATGCGCTACATGCGCACGACCGACCAATTTTGGTTCGGCAGAATGACGTACAATTCTGTAATCTATGACCATTCTCTCTCTCTCTGTGTGTACCGTGATAACAACGATCCTGTGCAGCCCCAATAGTGTTGCCAACAGGAGGGAAATTTCCCGTTTTGCGGGAATTTTCAATACAAAAGGGAAAAATTTGCTCGAAACGGGAATTTTTTAAATTTAGTGGAAATTGGCAAATATTTTCAAAAAAAAGATTAAAGGGATGTTCAAGGCATGCGCTTTTCTATAAGATTCCAATAAAATTTAATAGTTTTAAATATAACAGCGTTATGCACTCGAGTGGAATACATTTTAGCTAAGTTAATAATTATTTTCCACAATCGGTGAAGCGGGGCCGCGGAAGTATAGGGCGTGTTCGTAGGACAGGACAATATCATCACGCTGTATTTATATGTAATATGTTAATTATTTGCGCTAAAAGCTATTCTCTTAACGTGAGGGAATTTTTTCCTTAAAGTGGGAATTTTTCAAGTAAGTGGAGGGGAAAAGCTTACTCCAAAGTTGGCAACACTGCTGTGAAATTTGTAATTTGTCACATGTGGTCAGTGGTCAAATGGAAACTACAGCCGGACAATTTTATAACTGTTCCCCCATATGAGTGCCCTTAGCTCTACCTTCCATAATGAATAAACGAACAAGTACTGAACTTAGCAAGCTCAATGTTTATACTTACTTTTAAAATAATAGAGAATATCGTCAGCTTTATAACGGTAACGGCGGGGGGTGGGGGTATGACCACGTAAGACGTCGTAAGTCAGTGTCATTAAAACGATGCGCTCGTTTAATCTCAGCGTTGTGTAGTCACTTCGACAAATGAAATGATAATCGTTTCACCTACAAACATTCAGCTGACAGTGATTTTTGAGCTGACTGACGAGATGACGGTAATTTTTATTCTTGTTAACAATAAAATCTTTCAATTTCAATTATTAACATTATAAAAAAATATTCATCGTTTTCTCTGGCACTTTAGCGCCTTTCATTTTTACACTTTGCTAGATAACTTGGAATTATCTGATGAAGCGTTCGATTTTTTAAAAACAAAACACACGAATCAGTTTTGTTGTCGCAAGCGGCAAGACATTTTGAACACTAGGTTTCAACAGTACAGGACAACTAGAAGCTGAACTAGTCACAATTAAGGCGGCAGAGGGTTCTATTTCGTTTGCATAAGGTTGTCTCACTCAATTAAGGTAAACTCACGAGAGTCAATTATACCTAGGCTTACAAAGAAAATCTTTGAGAAGGCATCGGGTAGGCTGAAGTAGTGGCACTTTTACACTGTTTAAGATTTCTTGGTTCTACAGTAGATATAATAGCGATACGAGCTTGATTAGTATGAAGAATATTTTAAACTCGTTATTCATAGCCTAAAGTAGGATTACTTCTGCTAATATAATATGTACTGATTAAAATTGAGACAGAGTAATTTTATTGTTCACAAAAATAAAAATTACCGTCATCTCGTAAGTTCATTTGTCAAAGTGACACTGCTAAGATGCACTGAGTGCGCAACTTGTTTATGACACTGACTGACGGTCTTACCATTTTTTTTATTTATTTAAATAGGTATATCCTAATATACAATAATTTTAATTTGATTAAATTGTTCTTTAATAAGGTGTCACCGGACAGTAAATGTCCTTTAAAGTCAAACAGTTAATGTCTAGTGTTCATGTCAGCAGCTAAAAAAACTAATAAGCAAAATAAAAAGAAGTCTCATTTTATTCTGTATTGATAATAAATCACAGATTTTATTTAATAAATGTTAAATATATTAAAATGATTTTATACTTACCAAAAAAAACGTCTTTAACCATCGCCTAAAATGTCGCATATCCCTTAATGATATGCACGAAAGTTGGCTATCTTAGTATAATCCTTGATCTTAGCTACGCTATACAGAGTCTGTGTTAATTCCGTGTATATATATATGAGAGTATAGTCGATTTAACGATAGAAAATCTATTTCGATATTTGACATTCTATTTTTAGTAACCTATTTTTTCTGCAAAATTATGTTGGCAGTGAATAGACTAATAGATTCCTGTTTGAGTGTATTTGGTTGTAATTTACCTAGATGGTAGTAAACAGGTTTATACCTGTATATACTGAAAGGTAAAACGAAAACACTTACATGTGGTCAATCATGTTCTTCAGCTTGCATATTAATATTAGTCTCTCTGTCACAATAGTTATGATCCATAGCCATAATAATGAACTTTACACAAGCAAAACAGGGAAAAAGAAATATAATAAAGCACAACACCAATATTTTAAGACACACTATTTGAATAAACAAAAGTCAACACAGAAAAACAGAACCAACACGGGCAACCAGCAACAAGTATTAAAAATATAGGTTATGCGTTATGCCAGAGAACACTGTTCTCTGGTTATGCTGTGTGTGAGTTCGCGATATGGGCGTTAAAAATTGGTGGCGCTCTTGAGAAATGATGCATTTTATTTCATTAATTTTTATGGGTTGGTGTTGATGTCAAAAATATTGCTGTCAAATCAGATTTTCTATCGTTAAATCAACTTTACCTACGGTCCGAAACTAACCTCAAAATTGGTTTCATGTCGCCGAAATTATCAGTTACTGTCAGGTATATGAAAAACCGGTTACTTCAGAAGCGATTCCTGAAAAAACGTGGCATGTGTAAACCAGTCTACCTAACTATTTTTACTTGTAATAGTGTTTTCTTATGTCAAACATCAACCAACACATTCATCGTGGTTTGTTATGGCATAAAAATGATAAATAGAAATGGTTTTTAAAGGTTTAATCAATTTGTTTAAGGTATACATTTTGTCTATTATATAGGAGGAAATTGTTTGTTATCGGTCCAAACTGAACCAAGTTTCTGCTGACCAACGTTACACCTGCCAACATTCTCTGTTTACTGCTGGCGCTGGTTGCATTCTGGTAGGTTTCGGAGCATGATTGTCAATAGTTCAAAACAGTAAAAGCGGATAGCAAACTGTACGAATGCTCCTGTAAAATCTTATTATAACTCTGATTGTGATCGAGGATGTGACAGCGTAAGTTGGACGTAACTTCCGCTACATATGGATATTTATCACATTTAAATTTTCTTTTTGCTGTGGGATCATGATGCTTCCACCGCACGTGCCGGATCACACTACCCTTACGCCTGGTCTCATACTCACAATTATCACACTTGTACATCTCCACCCAAGTTCGATTAAAAATTAGATAAGTTGATCCGTAACTTGTGATGTCATCTTTGTATTTTGGCAGACGTCTGATAGTTTATTTTAACGATTCTCAGCGTTTCTCGGAGTTATTTGGTGATTATTATGTGTAACTACTATTTAATAACATTATATGATTATATTTTGAGAGTTTTGGTAGGACAATATAATAAATTATGTTGGCAGTATTTATACAAAGATGACGTCGCGCGGTCGAATTGTAAGTTACGAGGCAACCTACCTAATTTAATCGATCTTGATCGCCACCTCCGATTTGTCCTTGTGTATCATATTATGTATGCATAGATAGGACTTCAAATCTGCTCGATATGGGCATCTATCACACTGAAAACGTCTCTCCGCCTTAGGATCACGATGCTTCGCCATGTGCTGGGTCATATTACTCTTATACCGAGTCTCGAAGTCACAATTCTCACACTTGTGCATCTCCACCTCCGACTTGTCTTTGTGTGTCAGATGCTTGCGAAAGTCCGACTTAAAATCCGTTTCATATGGACATTTGTCACATTTAAACTTTTTTCCCGCTCCAGGATCGCGATGCTTCACCATGTGCCGGATCATACTATCCTTACGCTTGGTCTCGTACTCACAAATATCACACTTGTGCATCTCCATCTCCGATTTGTCTTTGTGTATCACATTGTGTAGGCGTAGGTAGGACTTCAAATCTGTTCTATATGGGCATTTATCACACTTAAATTTTCTCTCCGCTTTGGGATCACGATGCGTTGCCATGTGCTGGGTCATACTACTCTTATACCTAGTCTCGAAGTCACAATTCTTACACTTGTGCATCTCCACCTCCGACTTGTCTTTGTGTTTTTTCAGATGCTTGCGAAGGTCAGACTTAAAATCCGTTTCATACGGACATTTATCACATTTAAACTTTTTTCCCGCGCTAGGATCACGATGCTTCAGCTTGTGCCGGATCATACTACCCTTGTACATGGTCTCGAATTCACAATTCTCACACTTAAATTTATCCACCGCTTTGGGATCACGATGCTTCACCATGTGATGGAACATACTACCCTTATACCTCGTCTCGAATTTACATTTGTCACACTTTAATTTTCTCTCCGCTTTGGGATCATGATGCTTCACCATGTGATCGATCATACTACTCTGATACCTGGTCTCAAATTCACAATTCTCACACTTGTGCATCTCCAACTCTGTCTTGTCTTTGTGTCTAAGCATGTGTTGTACCAAAATATCCTTCCTGTCACTTTTAAATGTGCATTCTTGACAGCCATACGCCTTAGTGAGTACCCCGTGTCTCGCCATGTGATCGTCAGAAGAAAAATGCATCCTCCCTGCAAACGTAGGAACATCGTGTTAACACACTTCAGAACGAAAATGCTGGAACTACTATTACCTATACATACTATACCTATATATACTATTACCATAACAAGTGAACTAAGACAAAAAAAAATGAGCGAGTCTGCTAGTACTCGAGACTGATGTGTAAACATCTCGTATGCGGTAACGGTATGCGGTTTCTATCATAAATATAAACAACTATTTTTGGTAAAAAATTACTTTTTCGTTAAATTAATGGTAAATTTGGGAGTAGGGAATTTTATCTTAATCAATATCTATGAAATAGGAAATTTTTGGCATCCGTCAAGGGAATTTTTACTCTGAAAGGTTAGGAACACTGGTGCAGCGGTTCAAGCCCCGATTTCGAAACCGGGGATCGCTGGTTCGATACTCACATCAGGATTTTTTTTATAAAGTAGGCAACACAGCACACACCCCATGGAGATTGGCGCTGTCAACGCCATCTATCAGGTTGTAGCTGAATTAATTTAGTAGGTAGGTACCAAGGTTACTAAAAGGAGATAGGTTGCACGATAACTCGGCGGGGGGAGAGACGTGACAAGGGGATGTCGCGTCATCGAGATTGCCAGATGTTTGTTTACGTTTTATTTGTTTGCGTTTTTAGCTTTAGCCAGAGACAACTTTAGCTAGTCTAGATACATTTACTGCGTTAGTTTTTGCTTATAGTGCTTGTGTAAATTTCATTGTGAATTAAGTGTGTGTGTGACGATAAAAACTAGTATTATTTTCGAACATTTGTTATATTATTATAAAGACTGATCAGATTGTCTTCCTTCTTTAAGGTGAGTGTTTCTGCTATAAATCTGGTATAAAAAATTGTTTTGATAAATATTTGTTAATATAGATGCCTGGTGGAATTGTTTGTAGTATAGCTACATGCAAAAACAATTCGAAAACTACAAAGGAAGATGGAGAAAAGTTGATGTTCTTTACTTTTCCGAAAGATCCTAAAATTCAAAAGGAATGGGTACGAAAGTGTCATCGTAAAGATAAATGGAGTCCTATTAATAAACGGATATGCAGTAAACATTTTAAGCTTTCCGACTATGAAGACGAACTTCAGGCCAGATTGTTGAAACTACACCCCAAGAAGCTAAAAAAAAATGGTAAGTTCAAAAGTTGCTAAGAAGGCCTTTTATTTTATTATTTTTTTCAGCTATTCCTTCATTATTTTTACCAGGCGGGGAAGAAGAAAAATAGCAAAGTTCAGAAAGAGCCAAGCGAATGATGCGAAAAGAAACGAAGGTAATCGTGGAAGATTTACTTTCCAAGGAATTCCAGGAAACTCCTTTGGAATTATGTGAAACAACACATAAACATGCATGTGATGTTTCTGAGATCCCTTCATCAAGTAAGGAATCTGACTTTGATGTTTTCAAGAGAAAAATAGAGGAATTACAAAAGGAGAATATTATTCTGAAAAAAAAGATTGACGATTATGAGAATCGAGAGGAATTATTAAAGCAGCATATATCTGATTTGGAAGAACAGATAAAAAAGGATAATGTTGGATTTGAAGAAAAAGTAAAGCTTTTATTTAAAGAATTTCTAACTTCAAATCAAGTTGATATAGCTTTAAAGAAAAAATCTAAAGCCCGTTGGACCCAAGAAGAACTATCTAGGGCTTTCACTTTAAGGTATTTTAGCAAACGTTCCTATATTTATTTGAGAGAAACATTGCATTATCCCTTACCTGCCTTATCTACGTTACAACAGTGGGCGGCCAACATAAATTTAACTAATGGAATCTTGGAAGATGTTGTACGCATTATGGAAACTGCAGGTAAAACAAAACCTAGTCGTTTTAGAGCTACGGTCTTGTCTTTTGATGAAGTGAAGGTGTCTTCTTTTTATGAATATTACCAAAAAGAGAACGAAGTTGTGGGGCCACATTCGTATATGCAAGTCATTATGGCACGAGGCTTATTCGATAATTGGAAGCAACCGGTATACATAGGTTTTGACCAGAAAATGACCAAAGAGTTGCTGGAAAATGTGATCATTCGCTTAAATGAAGTGAAATATAATGTAGTTGCCTGCACTTCTGATTGTGGTAGTGGCAATCAAGGTTTGTGGAAGTCAATGGGTGTTACTATGGACAATACTTTTACGGAACATCCTATAACGAAGAAACCTGTTTATTTCATCGCAGATGTTCCCCATTTATTAAAATTACTAAGGAACTGGTTCATAGACACTGGTTTTATTTTAAAGGACAATATAAAAATAAATAAAGATCCTGTAAAAGCTTTAATAGCAAATATCAGGTCAGAAATTAGTTCTTGTCACCAATTGAGGCCACAACACCTTAACTGCGAGAAGACTCAAAGGCAAAATGTTTCATTAGCAGCTCAATTATTTTCAAATACGACAGCCACAGCTCTAAAATTTTATCTACTTGGTGATGACAACACTGCAGCAGACAATACTGGAGATTTTTTTCAAGTAGTTAACAATTGGTTCGACATTATGAACTCGTATACACCATCAAGCTCCATACCAACGAAAAAACCATATGGTATGAATTTACAACTGCAAAATGAGATACTGGATAATATGCTGTCTACTATTAGTGGAATGATATGTACTGGCAAAAAGACACTACAGGTTTTTCAAAAGGGAATAATTATATCAATTAAATCTTTGCAAGGTTTATTTATTAATATGAAGCAGGAGTATGATGCTAAATATATATTAACACATCGATTAAACCAAGATTGCTTAGAAAATTTTTTTTGCCAAGTAAGTTCTTATTTCTATTTACTGTTAATCAATCTGTAATGCATATTTTAAATTTTAGATACGAACTCGTGGAGGATTACATGATCATCCATCTCCACTGAATGCGATCTATAGAATTAGAATGATTTTACTTGGAAAGAATCCTGGACTGGTGACAGCTCACTCAAATGTGCAAAGCTCCCCAGGACTGCAGGACGAGTATTTATTGGCCACTGCACTAAAACAAGCAAAGCTTGGTAATATTGAACTAGAACAAACGCCCGAGAGTATGCCTGAGGGTAAAACTATTGACACCGAGAGTACTACTTAGAAGGGGGTAGTACTAAAGAGTACTCCTTAATCAGAAGGGGGCAGAAATTAAGTTACAAAAAAGAAAGGCTTCTGGACCATCAAGACAAGTATTTAAAAAAATGAAAAAAATCTTAAATTAAAAATCTAATATAATTATTAATGTGTTTGAATTTTTAATTTGTTTCTGTTCTGTTTTAATTCAAGTTTATGTATCTACTAAACATCAAATATTTTTAAAATAATTATAATCCTTGTTAATTTTGTAGATTCTAATTTTTATTTTATTTTTAATTTTTTATATACAATATTGAAAGTAGGAATATATGGAATATATAAGACTCTTTTGTGAACTTTCCACCACCTCCATATCTCGCTCTGATCACGATGAAATTAAAGCATACCTCTTCTTTAATTGACTAGTTTAAAGCATTTAGTCTCGAGCAAATGATATATATAGTTAGTAAAAAAAGTAGTAAAAAGTAAATTTTATAATAACTGTCAGAGAAAAGTAGAAATCTACCTGCACAGATATTTGACAAAAAAATAAAAATATAAATAAAATTATAGAAAATTATATTTAATTGCTACAACTTTATTATTATATTTTTAATAATTATATAACTAAATAATATTTAATTATTATTAAATTATATTATATTTGTAATTATATTTTTGACTACTTAGAAATTAATCTATATAAATATATTAGTTCTATAAACATATTACAGAAAATTTATCAAATGTAACAATTTTACTATTTGTTATGTAAAAACTGCTAGTGTGTTATACTTACTACTGTAACTTTGTAATTTACATTTTTTATTGTATATTTTTTCATTATAAAGATAGATGTAAATACACTCTGTATATAATTATCATCAATAAAGTGTTCATGTCTATGTATGGCGTAATTAATAATGACAATGTTTATTTAGTACAAGACCTCAAAATATTTCGACAAATACACATTTTTGCGTAAACTTTATTTAAAATAAAAGTTGACCTTTTTAATATGCTAGATTCGTGCAAACAGAAATGTTCATTCTTAGAAAGCAATTCTACGATAAAATAAAAAAAAGTGGATGAACGTTGTTGGCTTATATTTTTTTTAATGAAGAGTTGAAAAATTTCAATCCACAATGGAATTCATTTCGAATTTCAATCACTAAAAGCATAATATATGCTTAATACCATTGTTTTCAGATAAATAAAAAATTAACGAAACTAGAATGAAAATTTGCTTTTAGAAATACTGAAAATACAAAAGCCAACATTAATTTGTATATTTTAAATACAATTCTCTTAAAAATATGTATTTGTCGAGATGTTCTAAAGTGGTTCTTTTATAATTTTAATTACCACGTATTTATCGCTGTATATTACAGTAGAGAGTGTATAGTGTTGAGACGTGAGTAGAGACATAGGCGTAAATTAAGGTAAATTTACTTTTTAATACTTTTTCAAAATATGTATTTGTCGAGATGTTCTAAAGTGGTTCTTTTATAATTTTAATTACCACATATTTATCGCTGTATATTACAGTAGAGAGTGTATAGAGTAGAGACATAGGCGTAAATTAAGGTAAATTTACTTTTGTTGGTAAATATTTTTTTTTGTTTCATTTTTAAGTATGAAACTGGTATATACCTTATAATTTCAGTGATTAGAATTTTTTGTTCATATATTAAACAAATTAAGGTAAAGATAAATTTACAGTCATTAAAATAATATAAAACTTTAAGCATTTTTAAAATGTAATATCCAATAAAAAGGATGCTTCTTTGAAACTCTTCAATACTATAAATTTAAACGGGCAATCTGGGTGACGTCACGCCCGCGCTTTCTGTGATTGGTTGAAAGTTACCATGCAACCTATCTTTTAGTAACCTTGGGTAGGTACTGTGTATCATAATTGATGGGTTATGATGTCACATCCGCGTTCACATTTCCGTCCCATTTCCAGAAATTTACCTTCATATCGCCGTAATAGATGTTTACACATCAAAAAGTGAAGCAAACATTCAAAATTTTATGTAATAAAAATATAATAGTGTAATTCTAATAATTGCAGGTTTAACTAATTTGTAAGCATTTGCCCTAAGATATAGTCATGGAATATGGAACCTGAGAGCATATAATATGTATTAGTAGCCCTTGAAAATTTCTTGTATGGCTTAATTATGATTATTCTACCACCGGGGCGTGCAGTGAAATTTTAAGGAAAGTAATTTTTAAAACTTGTCTATTTTGCTTACCGATTTCTTTCCTATGTATTTTTACCGCTTTATGTAAATATTGAAATCGAAAAAAACATTTTACTGCCATTACTAATTAGGTTGTTTACCCGTTCATAATAGTCTTCTTTATCTCAAATCCCTTATTACCTTTATCTGCTTTTAAATAAAAACAGTCTTTCTCGCGCAAACTTTTGATAATCTTTCTAGGATTCTTTGAGCATGACTTTCTATTGTCTACGTTATTCGTTATATTTTTAGAAATTTGGTTCCTGCAAGCCACTCTGACGTGACTCTTGGATGAATCAGGCAGATATTGAATTGAACTTTCAATCCCTGCCACGACATCATCCAAAATCTCATCAGAAGGGGCTACAGCAAAGTTTAAACCCTTGTTTGGAAGGTCAAGTTCTTCTTTATCAAAAGAGTGTGACGAGTGATTTTTCACAATGTTAACGACCTTCCGAGGAACATTTTTTGGTACATTAGTAGTCAATTTTTAAAATTTTTTATTTTATGAAATTTCGCGTTGATTGATAATAACATGTTCCTCTGAAATTCGCACCATTGTTCATATTCTAAATTATTTAACTTAAAAGTAAGCTTCTTGTAAAGATCATATGCTTGTATCCAGCATACTCCGTTTACTGTACATATAATTGATTTCTAAATCCAGCCACTTTTGTTTTGCAAGTAAAAAAAACTCGGAAAAACAGAATGTTTACGTTTACGAATGAATGACGTTTAAAGTCCATGATACCACAATGCCCATTGATCCATTATTGTTGTGTCAAAGGATTACTGTCAAGAATTACCCTTTTCATTTTCAAAAAGTAAACATGGCAAACAAAATAATTTTCACACTCTGTTAACCATTTAAATTGTTTGTAATGTTTTTCTGGATAAAATTGCATAATACAATTTTTCATTTTTGGGGTAAAATTTTTCATAGGCGGTTCTGGTTCTGCCTTTCCTTTAGCAAGTAACTGAAGCTTATCTGCGAGGTTATCTGCCATGATGAAAATCCCTTTATTATTAAGACACACACCACACGTTCAAGTTGACGGTATTCGAATGTTCATATTTTTATTATTGTCTTCCATGCCGCTGCTTCGCATGAGACACGACGCAATCCTACGCACGTATCACACACGGATAGCCGTTAAAACTTGGACTTGAAAACAAAGAAGCTACTCCAACGATAGCTTCCGCTCTCGCATAAAGCAGGCGCACGCCGATGCATTCAGCAACCGATTCGTCAGCGGACGGCCGCCGTGGGTTCTATTGGGTTTTTTAGTACTGTGACCCGATCGGCGTCGAAGCTGCATTTCTACCACCGCTTTTCTATGCGAAAATGATCGGAGTTTTCCGGAGCTTTTGGGTTATACTACAAACTTATAGGTATCGTTTTTTTTCTTCAAATTGTAGTTGCAATATAATTGAATATTACCCACGAGACAGCAAAAATGACCGACAAAAATTACCGTTAATGGTTCTACCACTTTAATCATGTCGAAAATGATATTTGACGAGTGACAATTTGTTTATGGTATGAAAATATGGAGTGTAACATAAACATATTTGTGTAGTTTTGTTACTAGATGGTTTAGGAGTAAGTTGGTAATATTTTTTATTATGTTGGCCACACCTTTTTTAACGCACTTAACTTCAATAGGCGACCTGCGAATTTTACTCCAGCGCTCCCAACGGCGTTTGTAGTAAGTTCTTGCTAGTCAATTTGCAATTTAACAGAACAGACGTTTTGTAGATTATAATTATTTTGTACTCTAAAATTATTAAATTGTGCCCGCTGCGGTGGAAATTTAGAAAGGTTAAAATGTCGAAAACAATTTTTTGCGATAAATATTGACAGATTACGCTTAATAACACCATAGGAGGAAGTTTTAATATATCAAAACATATGTGTATATGCACGAACAAGGAATATATAATTGCTGAAGTAATTTATAAATATAATTATATTAATATTATGGACTTGCAAACAAATATAATAAATAAGTGAAAGTGAAATACATTATTGGATACACTATCATACATATTTTCTTTTTTTTTCCCACTTGTGTTACCGCAACTGTGCACTAAACACTTTAGTCTTATTTTATCAAATTGTAAAACAGTACAATACAAGATGAATCTACACATGTAATGGGTTTTCAAAATTTCTAATAAACACCGCACTACACAGATAGGTTATGGGAATTATGTTAATGAAAGTGATCACAGAAAATTCTCTAAACCGTCGTCCACGTATGGGGGGCCATTTTTAATAAAAGTGGCTTAGGAGAATCGGTATTCTATTTTATTTATGAGGTCTGTTGTGCTATGTACATATTAGAAGAGCAATATTTATAATTACTCATCTAGGAGCCTGTCAGCATATATGGCAAGTTGGTAAACACTGAACTGATAGCTGAATAATAAGCTCTGGCAATAAACTCACGATGAGAAAAAAAAATCAATTTGCGATAAAACATACCAAAATCTAGGTTTTATAATGAGTCCCTAAGTATTTTACCAATTCTAAATCAATAATCATATTAAGTATATAACTTATCGGTTCGTAGTCACTTCCAATATGCATCTGAAATATGGAATCCGTTTTATATGAACTAAATCGAAATAATCGAAAGATTTCAAATTAAATTTGTTAACTCGTTAAATTATAAATTTAATAGAAATCTTCATTATACTTCATATATGATGAAACTATCAAATATTGTAAGATTTTAAAGTTATCGCCTCGTGGGACTATAGTGTATATTTTGTTTCTTTATAAGGTATTTATATTCAAAAATACTATTTATTTATTCATTCATAATTTATCGTCGAGAATCTTACTTAAAACGTAAAACATCATGTGATTTGTAACTGTAATCTATTTTATTTAGGTGTACATACCACTAAATATGGCATGCATCCCGAAACCATTAGCTATAAATTCGCAGTGATAAAGTCTCGGTTACGAGAGTTTTTGAAGGGGAAAACGGTGGTAGGCTATCCATAATTAGGCCACACAAGAAGGTATAGAGGGTTATTAATAAATAATATTGCATTCTGGTGAGCTCTCTGACTGCCGTAGTTATTTTAAAATCTGCAGTACTAAAAACATAAACACCACTTATTAAGTTATGTATAACTACTTGAAATATTTCCGGTATAAATATTCTTCTCTTTCACTGAATTCAGCTTTCAGATATTAGTCTGGATGTTACTTTAAGAATATCTCCTTACCTTTTGTTGTCGATTGTTCGATATGCCATTTCCTTTCGAAGGAATCGCTCTTTGCGGAATTCTTACTTGACCCTGATGGAACGGAATCACTCATTTCCTCACTATAAAAGACAATAGTTTATTCTCTATGATATTATTGATTTCTTTGACACTATTAATTTCTTGAGAATTTTTGGGGATTTCTGGTAAGCAAGGTAACCATTTTGAGTAGCGTCTTGAGTCACTTGAGACGGGTTTTTGGCACTCCTTTATACACTTTTGAGACCCTTATTATCCATATAGGGGCAAGTGACGCAAATCTTTATATGTAAAAATTACGATACCCTGTAAGTACTAATTTTATATATAGGGCAAATCAGATCCACTAATTTAAAAATACAGTATCTATCGTGTATATCACTAGTATATTGAATTATACATAAGGGGCAAGTGGGGCAAACAAAATGCAAACGAAAGAAAAAGTGAAAATGAGTATCCCTAAGTATTTCTAAAAAGGAGTAAGTGGCGCAAATCAGATGAAAAAAAAATTAAAGAATATAATACAATAAACTTTAATTATAATAATTACAATAGACAAAAGTATTTAAAAATAAAGGTTTTGAATACCTATATGAACGTTTACTAATATGTAAAATAAAATCCCAATTTTCTGCAGATACTGGTGTAAAAAAAGAAACAATTAAAAAATCAGGTGTTATATTTCGCCTTGAGAATTTATACGTTTTAAGAAAATGCAGCTATAGGAAATTACCATTAGAATAAGTAGAACGAGGATTTATATATAATTATACATGGGAAAAAATAAAAAATTCTGGTATTATAACCAACATGGTAAATCTTTTTCTACATTATGCAGGGTGTTAGCATCTAAGTATTTATGGTAATTATAATTAGCACAGGTGACGGGGGAGAAAAATTAGTACAGGACCATCTTAGAGACGTCTTTTTGATGTTCATATTATGTCTGAATGCCTGAAGACTTTATTAAGATTTAATAAAGACATCTTTTTCTAGACATCCTAGAGACGTACATAAGTGATGTCTTTTAGACGTCTTTTAAATGTCTTACCTGAATCACAAAATGGAAATAAAATAACATCAAATTGTTGCAAATGTAAGGTTCCCGATTGCCTATATTTCCTTATTTATTTTATAAAGTACTGAAGCACCCTTATTTTTAAATAAAATTTATTTTATTAAACTTCTTAATTTTTAAAATAACTCGGGTAATGTATGCTGTGTATCTGTATTGGTTTCCTTCGTTTTGTTTTCAACCGATTGTGATTTGATATTAGCTAATCATGTCGTTACTTATTTTGCAAAATCCAGCAACAGAATCAGATTTTGTAATTAGCGGGCAAACATGGTAAAAGATAAGGCAGATGGCGCAAACACCAGGAATTTTATTCTTAACCAACTTCCAGAGTCCCATCGCCTGATGAGTCCTGACGATGTGATTTATATCCAAAACAAAGTTGCACGAGGTGAATATCTATCAGTTAGATCAAATAAACATATTTGTTTTGAGATTTAAAAATCTAGTGAAAATCGTTCAAAAATCATAAAGCATGGACTTATGTAGGTAATTCATCATATATCTGAAAAAGCAGAATTAAAATGTTTGATATAAATATGCCAATAAACGTTAGTTAGACATAACCATAATAGGATGCAGTAGTTTACCAGTGGTTCACAGCCTTTCACAGCTGAATTTATAGTTTCGATAACATAAGACATAAGTGTTAGGCAATGAGCCATAAGCAATCTTATGTCATCAGACTAGTGATCGACCGATACCGATATTTATATCGGTATATCGGCAATATCGGCAGCAACGCCGATTATCGGTGTCGGCCGATAGGGACAACCGATATGGCCGATATAAAAAAACTATGGATCTCTGTTTTATTAAAAATAATAAATGTTTCTGCATAAAAATAAATTAAAAGTCGTATTTCTTTAGTCAGGTACAATAATTTTAGCAGCAAATGCTCACAGAACACGATACGATATTAGAGACTACCTATCTAGTATGTACAAAAATAAAATAATAATAGAATAATAAGAATAAGAATCGAAGTTTACATTTCCATTTTTATTAACTAATTCTCCATAAGACTGCCAAAACATCTCGTGGGATCTTTTAGACTGCACTAATGACAAAGGAGCAAATTCGGATGCAGGCGCAGGGCATGTTAAAGTAACTAGTGGAACATCGTCATCACTACTGTCATCGCTACTTACACAATCATACGATACATTTTCATTATCCGTTTGCAGTGCCTTTTAATTCAAATATAAATCAGCACATACTTTTTTTGTTAAGAAATGTGTTTTAAAACGGGGATCGAGAAATGTCGCAAAAGTTAAATGATGTTTTGATAACATATTGTTGCGAAAACGTTGTTTTTTGATTAATTTTTCATAGTACCTACAGCAGAAAAATGTTCATCCTCTTTACTTAAATATGCTAAAAGTGTAAAAACAAACGGAATCGTTTCTGATATGCAGCTATCATTTCGACTAGCCAATTTTGTTAATTTTTCGAATGATTGTAATAAATTCAAAATATTTTGAAAAAGCTCCCTCCCATTGATGAAAGGTGAGATCTGTGAGGTCAGGATGTTCAATAGCATATAGATTAACAACTTTTTTTGTTCAAACAAGCGAAACAACATGTAATATGTCGAATTCCACCGCGTTTGGATATCTTGATCAATTTCTTTGGGGCCCTATTTAGTTCTTTTGTATTTTTCTCAATTTATCCCAAGCAATTTGTGAATGATGGACATGTGATACAATCTTTTTACATTTACCAATAACATCAATAACAGCTCGCTGTGGGTTCAAAGATTCTAGTATTACTAATTGCAATGAATGAACATAATAATCCGAATATCAACGACCACGGCCGATATGTCGATATATATCGGTATCGGCCTTTAAAATATCGGTATCGGCCGATTATCGGTATCGGCCAAAATTTTCATATGCTCACGCGCACTAATCTCATATTTTCATTTTGTTCTGTGAATAAACTTCGTACAAGTTAGGAAAATGTTGGATAACATCAATTCAGACAGCTTCTGCGGACATTTTTTAAAACTCGGAACGCCAAATACGTATTTAAAAAAACTTGTTCAAAAAAAATTCGGCTTTACTGGATATAGAAGTCTTACACCTTAGAACGGTTTAGCATAAAATAAGAATATCGGACCATCCAAACTGTAAGTGTGGTGAAATAGGTACCCTACAGCACTGTATATTGCACTGCTCAAAAAACCCACACACAGAGCGATTGATAAGGTGTCGCCAACTAAACGAAATCGTCTTACCCGTAAATATATATTATCCTCTAAGCACTGAAAGGAAACCCATGTACAAAATAAATATTTACAAATTTATACGTATGTCAAAATAAAAATTTTGAAAAAAAAATAAAAATAAAAAAAAATTTAAAAAAATAAAAATAAAAAAAATTTAAAAAATTATAAAAATATTAAATAAATAAATACAAAAAACAAAATAAATAACTATTTAACAAAAAATCTGGCCCGTTGGAGAGATCCAGTGCCATAAAACAAAAAAAAAAGAGAATGGTATAGATCAGTAATATTTCAAGCATCTGGCCATTAAATCTATAACAGTGAATAGAATAAATAGTACATATACCTGTAACAAGAAAATATATCAATATTTATACGTTATTTTTTTCTCATTTCCTAAATATAAACAAGGTTCCCATATCCAATACTTACACACTGTCTAATTCATCCTTGATGTGAGTCTCCTCGCATTTAATGTTGGCAGTATCTTCTTTTTTGGGGTTCGTCAGTAAATTACAATCAAAATTTGAACTTTCATCCTTAATGTTCCCACCAATTGTATAGTCCTTAAATTTGAGGAGGTCATTAAGATTAACTGAACCAGGAATGGCGTGGTCCACCCCAGCTTGAAGATGACAGTTATTAATCCTTCGCTCTACCTCTTGACAGGTATTCATAAATTCATATAATTTTTTCATCCTACTAAAACACAGCTCACAGACTACAGGCGTGTGAACTCTATGCATATCCTACAAAAACTGTAACTGTAGTCTATGAATTTTTTATGTCCATCATTTGTCCCTGATATTTATTTTCAATGCTATGTGAATTTGTGACAAGATAGAACAAGAGAGTAATTTTTTTTTATACCGGAGGCTAAGCTTAGGAAATATACTTAGGCAATAAATAATTATAAACTATTAATAATAGTTTATAATTATTTATAAAATAAATAATAATTATAAAATATTATTATTAAATTATAAACTATCGTGTGAATCAAACTGATAAATAAAACAATAATGTACAAAGCAGTTTGAGGTTAGGATTTAAAATAATTCCGCCATATCAATAAGAAATACCAGGCATAGTAATATTCTTTTGTATAGATGATACACTGGAAAATCTTACGGAATAAATTTATATAAACAGAGCACTTACCACTTCAGGCAAACAATTTTCTATTACATCTTTCAAGGCCGTGTTGCAGTCGAGAGCCTTGTCTTCTATTAGCGACATGCACAAACGACATATCTGTCTATCCTCTACGTTTACATTTGCCATTGCCGTGTCCCTCATCTCGCCTTGAAAAATTTTCTTCATATCCGCCGGGACGTTGTCATCTGCAAAGGTGGAAATACAGTTGTCCACGTGAAAACAACCGGACTTAAACTCAAAACCACTCTGGAGCTCATCCATACACCTGCTGCATGCAACAGCATTGTCAATTATATGCAGATCCTAAAAACAGCCGGACTTTCATTGTGAAAGTGGTTAAATACTTCAAATACGCACAATATTGATCAGCAAAACATCCAGTATTTGCTTTTTCTTTTCCCCGATAGTCTCAGCGTCCCCAGCCGGTACTATTTCAAGACATAGCCTGCAAATTTGTTTGTTGTATCCCATTTCCATTTAACAATAATATATTCCTAACATAACAAATAATAATAGTATAGATTAATTGGCTGTCGAATGCCAACGTCGCCAACCAAAAAGATTAAAAAACTTCTCAAACATTGTTGCAAACGCATGTTGTCTATATTACCAAATATAACACTTAACACACGGCACTTAACACGAACATAGCCATTCTTTGTGAAAAAGTTTCGGCACTATTTCAAGAAAGATCCCGGGGAACAACAAGTACATAAATATATTGATTAGAATGTGGTGTAAACTAAAACAAAAAACGGAAAACTTTGGTATGGGACTAGCATGACACAAATCTCATTCGTAACCGTATCGTACGATCCACAGAAAAGTTCTATTTTTCTATGAGTTTAATTTCTGTGCTGTAGTCGTATCAAGTAAACTGTCAACCATTTGAGTGAACATAACCTAATAACTTTTTATGGGGATTGTTGATAATGCCCTCCATATTACAACAAATATTCCAAACCAACAGTACAACGAATTTCGCGGTTGAAGATACCACAGACCACAGTTGAGTAGATGTAGGAATACTGTGAAGATACGATAGAGATACGTAGAGAACAGCTTTAACTTATTATTTCTCAGTATTGTAAGCCAATATAGTACGGATACAGATACGATACGTACCAATTTTTTAGGCTCTGCTTTAAGTCCCTAATGGCCGAGTGCACCGTATGTGTTAATCCTGGATTATGTTTAAGCCCGACTTATTTTGACATATTTACATGCAAAAGTGTCAAACTAAGTCAGGCTTAAACATAATCCAGGATTAACACGTACGGTGCACTCGGCCCTAATAACTTTAATATTAGAGCCACAGTTTGGTGAACCATTACATTTAAATTTAACCAACGTATAGTCGGCCCTGTGTCCTACAAATATTACATATCTCAGAATTCCAGGCATTCTGTGAATTATTTTTTCTGTGCGTAATGCATACAATTTCTTAATATAGCCAACTTTTATGTTCTGTACTTGAAATAGGTGCAAATTCCAATAATTGCCCATATTAGGTATTTTCGTGTTGAAAGGTTTGTCGAGATGTAGTTTTAATCCGTGTAAGGATTCTCCATAGTTTCGAATACGTATTCTGTGTTTATTTACAATAGTGTTTTGTGGGTGTAAAAAATAAAAAAATCAGTGACACAGCAAGTAATTACACTGCGAGTGTTTTGTAAATGACACCATGCTTACGTGTATGTGGAAACGTGAGCAAAACTCACCTAAGTTCTAGGAGTTCTTATATTTAATATATATGTTATATGTCGATGGCAAATCGGTGGAATTTTGGCAACCATTGGCAACACTGGTCATGGGAATAGTTTCTGGTTTGTGTTTTCCGTGGGCCGTGGGCTTATGATGGTGATAAGATAAATGTGATATTGTTATTAATTTGTAAATACCATAATAAATATACATATTATTGTATATTCATTAACAATGTCAAACATTAAAAAAAATGTTTGCAGAGTTTGCCTCAAATTAGTGCATAGTGCAAATGTTGATTTACTAAATGAGGTTATGAGAGAAATGTTAAATTTTCTAGCAATAAAATTGGTACGTCTAGGCTCCTTTTTTATACTTTTTTATGTGGATAGGCCAATTAGACTGTCTTATGACTAACCATATTCCCAAGGTATACTTTGTCAATGCTAGGTATAATATATAAATATGCCTATTATTTTCACTTGCAACTTGGAAATCCCATCGGGCTCTAATATTTTACCTTCTGATGACAATGTGCAACTTTGTTTCTTTCAGGATTTGGATGCGAGTGAGCATCCCTTTTTGTGTGGTATGTGTTCAGGGGTCCTCAATGAAATTTACTTATTTAAATCAAAGTGTCTTTATACTGAAGATATTATGAGCGCTCGCATTGAGACTAAATCAAAAGTTAGTCTTAGGAACATATTAATAGAAACTGAAAATAAACTTGATGTTCATATTGGCGAAGATGAAGTGGTATGTCGATTATGTATAAAAATACCTCCAAATAGCAGTTACATAGCTTTGACTCAAAGTAATGTGGCAATTTCCTTCTTTAGAGATATGATACAAATTCATCTACCAGAAATGGTAAGTACAAAATATAATTTGTCAAGAGTATATAGGAACGGATGTTTCGAAATATTTTTTTAGGATCTGAGTGTTACCGAGAACCCTATAATCTGTGACGAATGCCAAGTATGTCTTCAAAATTATTCGTCTTTCGCTACAAACTGTATGGCTGTCGAGGAGAAGATAAAATTGTATTGTGACTTTCAAAAGAGCAGCGGGCCGGTAGATTTAGCATGTGTGCGGCAATTTACGGAAGATAAGGCCTTGGATATACATACTAGGCTTAATAAGGATTTGATAATGAAGCAAGAAGTAGATTCCATAAATGTTAAGGTAGAAAATGTCTTGAATTCAGAGGATTATATGTCAAGTGGTCATTTTGTCGACAGCAGCAGCACTTCAGAAATGTGTTTGAAGAATGAGGAGATTGAGATAAAGTCAGAAAATGATGAGATGAGGTAGGGTTGATTTAGAAAGTTTTCTGGATTGTGTATTTGTTTATTACTGAAAATTGGTTTGAGCTATGAAAAGATATTATTTATGAGATTACAGTTAATGACAGTAAGACCGTAAAGCTAAATATTTTATTATGTCACGATGCGAGCTATTAAAATAATTACTGATGTTTTAAATAATGGGCCAAGTTGGCGACAATTCAGAGAAATGAGAAACTAATATGTTAATGTGATGCAATAGACAAACAAATTGCAGAATCTAGGAAAAATAACTTATTATTAATAAAAAAAATAATCAGATATATAACACCATAGGGAAAACACGTTTAATTAATACTAAAAATGATATATTGCTGCAGTTTTTGCAACTTTATGATATATATGTATTTTTATATATTTAATTTATAATCATTATACGGTTATTCTATGGCCTAATTTGGTAACTTTGGGAAGGTGATACTGCTAGATGGCACGATAAGTCCCCTTCCAACGGAAAGTACTCTTCAACCTTCTCTTACGTTTGCTGACCAATTCCCTTTAGTCGTACCATTTTAAAGTTCTATTAATGGATGAAGAAGTACTAATACTTCTGTATAAAGTTCTAGTAATGGATTAAGAATTACTAGTACAGTTATTGTAGAGTGTTTTTGGTCAGTTAAATCATTTCTGCAGTTTACAACAATACCGCCTTGCTTCTTATTTTTCACACTATTGAGCAGCGACTTAGGTTCTAAAATATAAATTTTGGAAAATGTCCAATTTTGTGTCAGCATTTTTCTTATTTTGATTGTTTCCTGTTTGACATTCCCAGTACTTTTCTGATGGCTTCATGCAAGCCCAAGTATGACCAATTGCCCGGCTTGTAAAAGACATTTTTCATATTTTTCATTTTATATTCATTGATTTCATTCTGTGAGTAGCTTTGTTTGTTACTTTCCAGGGGTGTTATTGTTGCACCGGTGCATTATCATATACATTTCTGTTAAATCTTACATACATTTACCACAGCTAATAAAGTATACCATTAACAACAAAAATATTAGTGTTTGAAATATTCGTCCCAGATACAACACTTACTAGGCATTGTATTATTTCTGTACAACGCAAACACAATGTTCATCTATTGAATGCAACAGAACTTGTGGGATTTGATGGCAGACTGCAATATACATATAAATATATATATACATATTATACATATAAATATAAGTTAACAATATTTACGAGTTATTATTTTGTCTAATACATATTTAGCAGAAGTTAAACTGGACTTTTTAAACCAACACCTTTTGAAATTTTGACTTTTTGTTTGCTTTTATATTATGGGAGGCAGATGATACAGTCTGTCTGCCAAATATCATGCCACAATATTTTTAATATAATACAAAAGTAATTGCACAATTATAAAATTATTGTAGTGCTTATGAAGATGGTTGAATAAACCGAAACCTTTACTTGACACTATTTAGAAGTCTCAATAAATACTCAAGAAATTAAAACCAGCTGTCAAAAGAAACTAATGGAGTCTTAGATAATCAAATGTGGTCTTTTATAGGGAAGAAATATGTGAGTCCGTTCCATTGAGGGCATGTAACAATTCTGTGAATAGCGGAGGGCAGATTGGGCAATCTGCTTCAAAAAGTAAGCAATTATGTTTTAAACTTCAGGCATCTCAAAGTAAGAATAACATTGCGAATATAAATTCAGTGAAAAAAAAATAATACAATTTAAATATACATAATTTCAAATAAGGCATTTGTGTTTTTAATATTGTAGATTCTATTATATCCATATTATATTATATATCTATTTACATATTATAATATTATATATGAATGTTTTCATTCAATTCAAAATTGATTATTAACTACACATGTTATTGTAATAATTCGCTTGTTGTGTAGGTAATAGTAGTTCTAGCATTTATGTTCTGAAGTAAATGCCAATAAAATATTCCTACATTTGCAGGGAATACACATAAGGATAACATGATCAAACGTCCCAAGGCGGAGAGAACATTTAAATGTGATGAATGTTCATACGAAACTGACCATAAGGCATACCTACGCGGGCATAATCTAATACACAAGGACAAATCGGAGGTGGAGATGCACAAGTGTGAATATTGCGAATACGAGACCAAGTATAAGCGTAGTCTGATTCGACACATGCTGAGGCATGGTGATTCCAAAGCGGAAGGAACATTTAAATGTGATAAATGTTCATTTGAAACTGGCCGTAAGACCTTCCTACGCCGGCATAATCTGAGCCACAAGGACAAATCGGAGGCAGTGTTGCACAAGTGTGAAAATTGTGAATTCGAGACCAGGTATAAGTATTATATGATCGAGCACATGGTGAAGCATCGTGATCCCAGAGCGGAGAAAAAATTTAAATGTAATGAATGTTCATATGAAACGGATCATAAGGCCTACCTACGCCGGCATAGTCTCAGACACAAGGACCAATCGGAGGTGGAGATGCACAAGTGTGGTAATTGTGAATACGAGACCAGGTATAAGAGTAGTCTGATGCACCACATGCTGCAGCATCGTGATCCCAAGGCAGAGAGAAAATTTAAATGTGATAAATGTTCTTATGAAACTGACCATAAGGCCTACCTGAGCCGGCATACTCTTATACATATGGACAAATCGGAGGTGGAGATGCATAAGTGTGCAAATTGTGAATTCGAGACCAAGCATAAGTCTTATATGATCAAGCACATGGTGAAGCATCTCGCTCCCAGAGCGGAGAAAAAATTTAAATGTGATAAATGTTCATATGAAACGGACCGTAAGGACTCCTTGCACTTGCATGATCTAATTCACAAGCATAAATCGGAGGTGGAGGAGCACAAGTGTGAGAATTGTGAATTTGAAACCAGGTATAAGCATAGTCTGATTCGGCATATGCTGAAGCATCGTGATCCCAAGGACGAGAGAAATTTTAAATGTGATAAATGTTCATACGCAACTGACCATAAGAACTACCTACACCGGCATAGTCTGATACACAAGGACAAATCGGAGGTGGAGATGCACAAGTGTGCAATTTGTAATTACGAGACCAGGCATAAGTATTATATGATCGAGCACATGGTGAAGCATCGTGATCCCAAGGCGGAGAAAAAATTTAAATGCGATAAATGTTCATATGAAACGGACCGTAAGTCCTCCCTGCACACGCATAATCTAATTCACAAGCACAAATCGGAGCTGGATATGCACAAATGTGCGAGTTGTGAATTTGAGACCAGGTATAAGCAAGGTCTGATTCAGCACATGCTGAAGCATGGTGATCCCAAGGCAGAGAGAAAGTTTAAATGTGATGAATGTCCATATGAATCGGATTATAAGTCGAATCTTCGTATTCATAGTCTAAGACACAAGAACCCATCCGATGTGGAGATGCACAAGTGTGACAATTGTGATTACGAGACCAGGCATAAGCATTATATGATTGGGCACATGGTGAAGCATCGCGATCCCAGGGCTGAGAAAAAATTTAAATGTGATAAATGTTCATATGAAACGGACCGTAAACACTCCCTACGCAATCATGTGATGATACACAAGGACAAATCGGAGGTGGATATGTGCAAGTGTAAGAAATGTGAATACGAGACCAGGTATAAGGGTAATATGATCAAACACATGATAAGGCATCGAGATCCAAAATCAGAGAGAAAATTTAAATGTGTCAAATGTCCATATGAAACGGATTTTAAGTCCTCCTTACTGAGGCATAATCTGAGACACAAGGACAATTAGGAGGTGGAGATGCACAAGTGTGAGAAATGTGAATACGAGAGCATATATATATATATATATATATATATATATATATATATATATATATATATATATATATATATATATATATATATATATATATATATATATATATATATATTTATATCTATACAGTTTCTTATATATTTATATCAATTTTTGTACTTATAATACTGTACTATATTTTCGTTTCTGTTTTTCACATAAAGAAATTTCAAAAATTTAGAATATTAAGGTCCTCTACAAAAATTAAATCGAAAGAATCACCCGTATAACCAGACTGTATATATAACCTGTTACAGGTTCTATATTACAAACTTTACTCTAAGTATATTTAGTATAGGATACATCCATCCCTATAGATGGCATAGGGATTTAATAAAGAAAGTAATATTATTACTTTATTCTAAAATTGGAAATGTGTTTATATACCGGTCTGGACAGACCAAGATTACAAATAGCATTTATAATTCATTAGACGACAATCAAGCTATTCTTAAAGAAACTAGACAGGGATGCTATATCTCCGCTGATGCCATGCTGGGCCAAGCGGACCGCGTAAAAGTTAAATAAGGGGGGGGGGTGGCCATAAATGCGTTTTCGCTCTCAATTCAGCACACTATTGGTAAGCGTAGGGTATACGACGGCCTATTTATATTAAGAACCAACCACCGCTTTATTTATATGCATGCGCCAACATCTGAGAGAGCGTGGGAATAACATGTACACAAAAATGTGGCATATCTATGTGTGTCTAGCTTCGTTAAAAATAGCCGCCCACATCATCAACCAGAGAATCTATTTTGAGAGAATGCTGCCTTCCATTGCAACGTTGAGGGAAATGCCCCACCTCATATCATCACCTTTTTTACTGTTCCATACCGCAATAGATTGCACAGCGAAATGCAAGCTATAATATAATACGAGTTTCAATATGCCTGAATATGTCTCAAAAATCAGGGAGTCCGCGCATTTTTGAGGGACAGTGACATCGTACTTGATGGTTGATTAATTTTGTCGCATTTGTGTTCTTGCTCTAGCAGCTATTTCGTTTATTTCGCCTTCGTTTTAATTGCTATTAATTTCGCGTTTTGCCTTGCATTTCGTTAAGTTAACTTCCAGCGATAATTCATTTAAGACGTTTAGATTGTTTCGCGTTGTGGACTTGAGACGGATTGTCGTTTTGTTTTTCCTGTAATTTAAACAAGGACTCCTTGTTTTTATTTGTCCTTAATCCGCTTAGCCGGCGGATTATTGTTTGATATTTTAGTGAACGTAAGCAGCTAAGTGTTTTTGCAGTAAAGCCGGCGTAGGTAAGAATCAACGATTATACTCGTAGACTAAACAGGATTGCTTATCCCGATAAGCGCAACGTTAGACAAATTTCGTGGCCCCCACCACGCTTTTGACGTCAGCGGATACGTACGTAGGTTCATTGCACCACCGGTGTATTTCCCGGCGTTTGTGTAGTATGTCATTTGTACATTAACATCGTGCCTAGAGAAGTCTTATCTAACCAAGCATCAATTTGGAATCGACCGTTGGCGCAAAAGGATGCCGGCCGAACTTAACTGCTGACGTCAGATCTTGACTAACAACACGTGGCCGATAAGCAATCCTATATAATATATATATAATCCTTGGGTAAGAATAGTGTTTTATCACAAACCGAACTTATTTGTATCGCAACGGCCTTCGAATTCACGACCATATCTCTCCGCTCTCTGCTACAGCTAGTCAGGACCAGCGACCTGTTCAATGTCGTTCGTTGGTGGTGCCCAACAATTATTTTTTCCTATTTTTTTTTATAATTGATATAATTAAATTTCACCTTGTAATTACCTTTACGTTCGTATTAATTCCCGCGACCTTGGAGAACGGGGCATTATTGTTATTTTTCTCAAAAAGAAAAAGGTCGATCGGAAACATTACATTAGGCTGGTTGATGGCATAGGTGAGACGTTTGCCCCACAGAGGAGGTACGGTACAAGGGGCCCAATGGGGCAAGGTGCATCAGAATTTTTGATCTGAACTCCGTACAGATTACAGCTACAGATACTAATTACGACATGCAGTTGCATCGAAAATTTTATAAAAGCTAACCCAGAATTTTTGTCTTCAAAATAGGAAAAATGATTCTAGAATTCTACGAAGTTTGTACCTGCTAATAAAGAATATAATAATACCTTAACAATTAATTTGTATTAAACGCAGTAGCTGATTTTAAAAAAATATGAACAACTAAGTGAGAGTATCGCAGATGTAATCTATACAACTGGTCAACTGCACCGACTATCCATAGGATATCCAAATATGATCCCTAGTATCCTAAAAAAGATTTGCACAAGATGAGCACTGGAATTCCTTTGGTAATCTTTAAGTTCTTATAAGAAACGGGACGGGATGACCTTCAGGATTAATGTCTTATATAAGACGTAATTGTGGATTATTATCGATTATAGGATAGGATACCCATTAGGCTAACCATAGGTCAACCTGATGGGTGCTTTATCATTTCGAGGTGACGTAGGTCTGAGGGACATATTTATATTTTGACGTGGATTTTTAGATTTTGACAGGGGGAATAGTATTAAAATGCTAAAATTGTGTGCCGTTGTAGATTGTTTTAGAAAGAATTTTAGATCGCGAGTTAAAATTATGTAATTTGCTTAATTATTTAAGCCAATTTATGTATTTATAATTAAAAATAACTTTGTCTACCACTCAAGGTAATATGGCCGAACTGTTAAAATCAGGTGACGCAAAATGATCAACTGGTAATTGAGGAATTAACTAATAACATTGAGGTTTGATGTCCCCAGTTTACTACAAATAGATTGCTATTTTCTGTTTTATCTGTGATTTTAAGTTATTTTTCAAATCGAGTTATAAGCGCATTTGTTTATTTGTAGCGTAATTGTAAGCTGTAATATTGTGTGTCTGCTGTTTTGTGATTGATTATAAATTATCAGTAATCCATATAGAAAAGGTATAATATATACCTACATCACAGCATAGAACTGTTTCCTAAACTGTGTCTACATGATACAATCATTTTTATATGGAAACCCGGAAAAGCAACTAATGTGTCGATGTGGCTAATATAAAGTCTGCTGTAGTAAATAGTAAAGTCTAGTTCAATTTGCATATTATTTATTCCTAACCTATAATTTGCGGCAAGAGCCTAAATTGGGGACTAGATAGAACCTATCTTTGTTCTGTGATCAAATGCTCATTATCCATGTATCTTGAAGCTCCGAAGGGAATTGTCTTTATTAGTGTTTTGACTGTTTTGTGATTACCAGATATTACCGTTATCAATGTTTTGTCACAGACTAAATAAATATTATTCATGGGTGGCACAGCATAGACGTTGTGATTTGGGTCGCCGAGAAGAAATGGTAGTGTCTACCCGTCCTTATATTTTTAATTTAACCGCCGTCGCGCGCCAAGCTAGAAATATTCTTGTTAAACTACTGGTTCTTTGTGCTTATATCACATACAAGTGTCTTTATCTCCGGTCGGTCGTCGACCTTGTGACAAAATTTCCGTAACCTAACAATCTAAAAATATACCTGGGAAACGAACTGGTACTCTTTGTGACACCTATGCCATGTCTGCGTATATTTATCACCCTGTGGCAAAAGCAAATGCTTTTTACGGCAAAGGAAATATAATTATTCTGTTATATATCTGAAAGGATTAAATACAAATATTAGAAACGCAATAGCAGAAATTGTATGAATTGATTTCAAACGCTACAGTACACCAAGCATATGTTATACAGGTTGGCTATCACCGCTCTAGCAAACGTGTGATGAATTAAATATATGGATCTTAAGGTAACCTCTCATGCCTAGTATGCTCATTGGCACCGGCGGTCAAATAATAAATAAAAAATATAACGTGGCCGTCGCGGCGGTTGAGTAGACACTCTCAAATGAAGGCCAGGAAAACCATCTGTTGGCTGATAATAGTAGACAATTTAATACTGTTTTTAATTTGTAAATATCGTAATAGATGCATATTGTTGTATTCATTAACAATGTCAAACAATACAAAGAATGTGTGCCGATTTTGCCTCAAATTAGTGCATAGTGCAAATGTTGATTTACTAAATGAGGTTATGAGAGAAATGTTGAGTTTACTTTCAATAAAATTGGTAGGCTTTAGCTCCTTTTTAATTTTCGGTAGTGTAATTAGATTGTCTTATGACTAACCACAATCCCAAAGTATGCTTTGACAGTACTAGGTATAATATATGCTTATTATTTTCCACTTGCAAATTGGAAATCCCATCGAGCTCTGTTTTACCTTCTGATAACAACTTGCAATTTTGTTCCTTTCAGGATTTGGATATGAGTGAACATCCTTTGGTGTGCGGTGTGTGTTTAGGGGTCCTGAATGAAATTTACTTATTTAAATCAAAGTGTCTTTATACTGAAGATATTATCAGCGCTCACATTGAGACTAATTCGAAAGTTAGTCTAAGGGACATATTAAGAGAAACAGATGATAAACGTGATGTTCACATTGGCGAAGATGAAGTGGTATGTCGATTATGTATGAGAATAACTCCGAATGGCAGTTACATAGCTTTGGCTGAAAGTGATGTGGAAATTTCCTTCTCAAGAGATATGGTACAAATTCATCTACCAGAAATAGTAAGTACGAAGCATCATTTCTCCTTGAGTACATCGGAGTGGATGATAGGAAATATTTTTTAGGATCTGCGTAGTACCAAGAAGCCCATAATCTGTGACGCTTGCCATGTATGTCTTAAAAATTATGCGTCTTTCACTACAAACTGTATGGCTGTCGAGGAGAAGATAAAATTGTATTATGACTTTCAAAAGAGCAGCGATCCGGTAGATTTAGTATGTGTGAGGCTATTTACGGAAGATAAGGCATTGGATTTACAGACTAGGCTTAATAAGGATTTGGTCATAAAGCAAGAAGTAGATTCGGTAAAGGTTAAGGTAGAAAATGTCCAGGATGCAGAGGATTATTTGTCAAGCGGTCATTTTGTCGACAGCAGCAGCACTTCAGAAATGTGTTTGAAGAATGAGGAGATTGAGATAAAGTCAGAAAATGATGAGATGAGGTAGGGTTGATTTAGAAAGTTTTCTGGACTGTGTATTTGTTTATTACTGAAAATTGGTTTGAGATATGAAAAGATATTGTTTATGAGATTAGAGTTAGTAAGACAGTAAAGCTAAATGTTTTATCATGTCATGTATAAAGTTTTTAAATAACTATTGATGTCTTAAATAAAGAACCAAGTTGGCGACATTTCATAGAAATCAGATACTAATATGTTAATGTGACTGTGCAACAGACAAACAAATATCAGAATACTTAGGAAAAGTAACTTATTATGTATAAAAAAACTAAGTAGGGTATTGAAAACCGTACCCTGCTGGCGCTCTATAATACCTTATAGCATAGAGGAAAACATGATGACTTGATAGGTACTAAAAATGATATATTGCTACAGTTTTTTCAACTTGAAGTTATATTTTTTTTATATCTTTAATTTGTAACGTTATAAAAATAATCGCGGGCCCGTGGGGTGCCCCAGTTAAAGTTTATTGTTACTTTTTATAAAAATATACCAAGAAGATACAAAAAAAATTTTGCCAACTAGCTTAACAGCAATGATTTATTACGCTATAATTGATTAGGGCATGAGAAGCAGTTGCACACATTCACTTTATACCTTACCTTCTTTTTTTTATTCTAAGGAAAAAGATTTGGCGCCACCTATTTCCTTGACTTCTGAAATATTTTAGAACCACTCAATGAAATAGGAAGAAAAATGCTTCATAGAGGTTGAGTCTAAGGTATAACACAATGAAATAAAACATATAAACAATTAACACTTATATTAGTAAATCGTTACGTAGAGAACTACAGTATCGTGGTACTTACACAAAAAAAACAATGTGTACATTTCTAACATGATATAAAATATCGAATCTTTCCAAGGTTAATACCTAGTTTTGACATTTTATCTATCGAATTCGAATAATAGCTTATTTTACATAGAAGTTATACTAACATTTGACAGGTTGAAAAGTATTAATACATGAGCCCAAATGCATTTATTCATAAATTTCGTTCAAAACGGTTTAGATTGCACATACCTGCCGGTTATTATACAACATAGCCTCCAACGTGCTGCTGGAAATCATAACCTCGAGATGAACTACTTCACGGGGTTATAAACGGGGCAATTCCAGTCTCTTCGGATTTTTCCATTCACAAAACTACCGAACTCGCACTTTAACTGTGAAGTTTGTAATTAACTTACTTTGTTAAGTACACTGATCTTAATTTGCATACAAAAATGTAGCTGTGGAAGACACTAAAGATGATTTTTGGTTAGCACATGGAATACAATGGCTACAGCCGGTAGCAACACACAAAAATCCCTCAATTAGCTTTATAAAAGAGGTACTATCAGCACTGTTGCTTAATAGCACATCGTATTCTTAAAATACAGAATGTATAACTTAAAATTTACGGAACTGTAAGCTCCTTTTCTCAAACTAGGAGGAATTAAACAAAATTTTAAGTGAGCGTCCAGTAATATGCTGTTACCTCAAGAATCTCGCCTAGATAGTGGTCTGATTCTACCACTTTTTTAGGCTGCCAGGTGTTCATTGTTTACTACTGTATCGCCTATAACCTTGTTTTTTTATGATTTGGAATGCGTGGTAATACAACTTGGTGAATGAAACAAGCTTTTAGATCGTTTATCATATTATTTTAAAATAGCCCTTTAAAAAATGGATCGTTACAAATTTGCAAACAGAATACAGTAGTTAATAAATGGGCTAATTCGGCAACTGGCCCTCTTCCAATGGAACATACTCTTCAACCTTCTCTTACGTCTGCTGGCGAATTTCTCTTGAGTCGTCTACCATTTTAAAATTCTAGTAATGGATGAAGAGTTACTACTACTTCTGAATATATTTTTTTATATATTTCTATCAACATCTCACAATCTCTTTTCTCAATTGATTGATTATAGATTAATTAAAAAAAATAATTAAAGGAAAAGTAAAAATGTAGAGTAGTTTTTATTTAAATAAATCTTTGAATTTCTTCGTTTCCTGATCATATATGCAGCTTACAAATATTAGGTGGTATATTTAATATTGGGTGTAATGTTAGAGAGAACTATTTACCGCCTTAAATATCCCAAACCTAAGAGTGCAGTTCTGCATAACTACCTGTACACTTATGTACAAACACTTCAGGATCTTATAAGTGGATAGATACATTAATAAAAAAGTAATCAGAACACAAAATGAGGTATTGCTAAAAATACAATTCACTTATATAACACGGATACTTAAGTCAACTCTGATGTTGGCCCCTAAAATATTTAATTGGCTTCCCAACTCCACCAGAGAAATAATCATGGAAAAAAAGTTAAACGTCAGTATATTCAAATGTAAAATGAAAAAAAATTTCATTTCACCTGGTGACAGCAGCACAATTAATAATCTATTGTATATAATTCTCTTATAATAACTTAATATAGACTGACTTCTGATACATTTATATATATAAAATAATTGTATAAACTAAGTAATGTAATAATTATAAAACAGATATACAAGATATGGATATATATGTGTATGTGTGTGTATCTACAGTTCATTCAATATGTATGTATAGTTAACTGACCCCATATAAGATACCGCGCAGTTGCCACATGTAATTCTCAATTTTCTCAGTATTCAATTAAAATATCAAATTCCACAATACTATATTACAGTTGTATATATTATTTATGAATGTTATTAAATAATAATTGTGCACACAATAATATATTATAGGCCAAGATGTTACGTTTTTACATTTATTTTCGTCTACTTTAAATATGACAATTACGTAAACATCTATTTCTATAGTTAAAAGCGGCAACGCCGATCCACGACCTTTCCAATAACGAATATTCGAGCAGTATATCTCTTTTTAACTTATTTTAATCGTATCTCTCGGATCGGGATCGGATTCTCGGATCGAATAGGATCAGGTTCGCATATCTTACAGTGGCGTGTTCGCGGGAATTGCTAATATATTATTTATATACCTACCTATGTAGGTATACATCGCTATGAGAGTTGAAATAAAAGAGTATGGCGGTTAGCAAACATGTTTGTTCGTTTCGTATGTAACCTGAAAAACGTAGATTTCCACCAGACCTCGCTTTATTTACGAGATAGGATAGGCATGTTAAAAAAATTTAAGGAAAATATTATTTGACGGCAAAAATGGATAGTGGGTGTTAGAGCAGAGCCGACTTTAACAAAGAAAAAGTTGATTTATGGGCTGCTCGAAGTAGGTACTGACGTGTACTGAGGTAGGTAGATACCTGTTACATCCTCCACTTAAGACATTTCTCAAATAATTTTATCCAAAAAATATTCCCGTGCTTGAGGCAGCTAGGTTATAAATGCTAAATGCAACCATATAAGTTAGATTTTTTATTGGGATTTTTTATTGGGACTGTTTATAAAGTTATAACCGTGTACCTATCTAGCCACAAAAGAAAGGAAAATTTTCAATGACTGTAAAATACCTCAAGGTCAGTTTCTAATTTTGATTGGCTGTAAAAAGTGTGTGTATTGGAAATCGCTTTGCTATGAGAAGCTAGGTATGTATTGCATTTGTAATGATTTTTAAAAATGTGTTGAATTTAGTCTCGGTTTAGTTATGTAGGTACCTATTAACAAACAAGCTCTGATCTTTGTCAAAGCTTGTCTGTTAACAAGCTTTGTCTTTGTTGAGTGTTAACGATTTGGTAGATTAGGTAGGTACCTTCTTACACAATAAATATGATTGTATTTCAATCGCAAGTATATTTATTTTATTTTTCCGTTTTAAAGTTTATTTTTCTCGACTACTTAGCTGTTTTGTACATATTTGTTTTTGTTACTTGTGGGAAATATGGCTACTGGCGAACCACCCACTAAAAAATGGTAACGCGCTGAAAGCAATACTTCATGAGTGGTGAGGAAACTTGCATTCAATATCAGCTGTGGTGTTGAAAATATGCATATAAAAACCTTCTACTTTCACCCCCTAAGAAAAAAAAGTGTCTACGCCAATGAAAAACATTGTGTAGGTCAGGGTCAGGGTCAGGGTCAGGGTCAGGGTCAGGGTCAGGGTCCGGTTTAGTTATGTAGGTACCTATTAACAAACAAGCTCTGATCTTTGTCAAAGCTTGTCTGTTAACAAGCTTTGTCTTTGTTGAGTGTTAACGATTTGGTAGATTAGGTAGGTACCTTCTTACACAATAAATATGATTGTATTTCAATCGCAAGTATATTTATTTTATTTTTCCGTTTTAAAGTTTATTTTTCTCGACTACTTAGCTGTTTTGTACATATTTGTTTTTGTTACTTGTGGGAAATATGGCTACTGGCGAACCACCCACTAAAAAATGGTAACGCGCTGAAAGCAATACTTCATGAGTGGTGAGGAAACTTGCATTCAATATCAGCTGTGGTGTTGAAAATATGCATATAAAAACCTTCTACTTTCACCCCCTAAGAAAAAAAAGTGTCTACGCCAATGAAAAACATTGTGTAGGTCAGGGTCAGGGTCAGGGTCAGGGTCAGGGTCAGGGTCAGGCAAGTGTAGTACACTTGCTTATATATATATATATATATATATATATATATATATATATATATATATATATATATATATATATATATATATATATATATATATATATATATATATATATATATATATATATATATATATATATATATATATATATATATATATATATATATATATATATATATATATATATATATATATATATATATATATATATATATATATATATATATAAGCAAGTGTACTACACTTAAGCAGCAAACTTTGTGGTATGCTTGAGGAACTAATATAAACCTGTACTAATGATGAATTGGGAAATGTCCGATTGTGTGTCAGCATTTTTCATTAATTTATTTAATTCTCTGAGCGGCTTGGCGCATTATGATATACATTTCTGTTAAATCTTCCATACATTTACTAGAGCTAATAAAGTGTATCAGTCTGTCTGCCAAATATCTTCCCACAATAATTTTAATATAAAACAAAACTAATTGTACAATCATAAAAGTCTTGTAGTGGTTGTGAGGATGGTTGAATAAATAGAAACGTTTATTTGACACTAGAAATCCCAATAAATACTCAAGAAATTAAAACCAGCTGTCAGAGAAATGAAGATTCATAGATATGGACATCATTACTGAGACGTTTTTATTTTTGTATATTTATCTAATAAATCCAACAATGGATTATCAAATGTTGTCTTTTATAGGGAAGAAATGGGTGGTTCCGTTCAATTGGGGGCATGTATCAGTTCTGTGGATAGCGGAGGGCTGATTGGGCAATCTGCTTCAAAAGGTAAGCAAATATGTTTTTAAACTTCAGGCATCTAAAAGTAGGAATAACATTGGAAATATAAATTCAGGGGAAAAGAATTACCCGAAATATTTCAAGTACCTATACATAATTTCAAAAGTTTTTAGACATTATACTGTTATATTTTTTTAACAAATCAAAATTTTAATATTTACTTCACATATTATTGTCATAATTCACTTGTTGTGTAGGTAATAGTAGTTCTAGAATTTCCGTTCTGAAAGAAATGCCAATAAGATGTTCCTACATTTGCAGAGAGGAACCATCAGAGTCATGTGATAGAGCACATGCTAAAGCATCGTGATCCCGAGGCGGAGAGAAAATTTAAATGTGATCAATGTTCCTATGAAACTAACCGTAAGGCCTACCTCCGCAGGCATAATCTAATACACACGGATAAATCGGAGGTGGAGATGCACAAGTGTGAAAAGTGTGAATACGAGACCAGGTATAAGCGTAGTCTGATTCGGCACATGCTGACGCATCGTGATCCCAAGGCGGAGAGAAAATTTAAATGCCATAAATGTGCATATGAAACTGACGATAAGGCCCACCTACGCCGGCATAATAAAGTGCACAGGGACAAATCGGAAATGGAGATGCACAAGTGTGCAAACTGTGAATACGAGACCAGGCATAAGTATTACATCATCAAGCATATGCAAAAGCATGTGCTTGCAAAGAGAAAATTTAAATGTGAGAAATGTTCATATGAAACAGGCAGTAAAGACTGCCTACGCTACCATAATCGGAGACACAAGGAAAAGTCTCTCCAGACCGAGAGAAAATTTAAATGTGATAAATGTTCATATGAAACTGGCAGTAAGGACTGTCTACGTTACCATAATCTGAAGCACAAGGACAAATCTGAGCTGAAGATGCATAAGTGTGAACATTGTGAATACGAGACCAGGTATAAGTATTGTATAGTGATGCACATGCTGAAGCATGGTGATCCCAGAACGGAGAAAAAATTTAAATGTGATCGATGTCCATTTCAAACGGATTATAAGTCCTCCCTACGCAACCACAATCTCAGACACAAGGACAAATCGGAGGTGGAGATGCACAAGTGTGAGAAATGTGAATACGAGACCAGGCATAAGAAGAGTATGACCCAGCACATGGTGACGCATCGTGATCCTACAGCTGAGAAAAAATATAAATGTGATCAATGTTCATACGAAACGGACCGTAAGTACTCCCTGCCCTTGCATTATCTAATACACAAGCCCAAATTGGAGTTGGTGATGCACAAGTGTGAAAATTGTCAATTCGAGACCAAGTATAGGAATAGTATGACCCAGCACATGATGAAGCATCGTGATCCCGGAACGGAGAAGAAATTTAAATGCGATAAATGTACATATGAAACTGACGATAAGGCCCACCTGCGCCGGCATAATCTAATACACAAGCCCAAATCGGAGTTGTTGATGCACAAGTGTCAAAATTGTCAATTCGAGACAAAGCATAGGCATAGTATGACCCAGCACATGATGAAGCATCGTGATCCCAGAACGGAGAAGAAATTTAAATGCGATAAATGCATATATGAAACGGACGATAAGGCCCACCTACGCCGACATAGTCTCAGACACAAGGACCAATCGGAGGTGGAGATGCACAAGTGTGGTAATTGTGAATACGAGACCAGGTATAAGTCTTACATGATCAAGCACATGCGGAAGCATCGTGATACCAACCCTGAGAGAATATTTAAATGTGATAAATGTCCATATGAGACCAGGCTTACGAGTTGTATGGGCAGGCACAAGCTGATGCATAGTGATCCAAAAACTGAAAACGAATTTAAGTGTGTCAAGTGTCCATATAAAACCAATATTAAGTCAAACCTGAGCAAGCATAATATTATACACAAGGACAAATCGGAGGTAGAGATGCACAAGTGCGAGAAATGTGGACACGAGACCAGGCATAAGTATCTATTGAGCAGGCACATGCTAATCCATCGTGATCGAAAAGCAGAGAAAAAGTTTAAGTGTGTCAAATGTCCATATGAAACCGATATTAAGGCCTACCTACGCACGCATAATCGGAAACATAATTAGGACAATTGAGAGCCAGAGATGCACAAGTGTGAGAAATAAATAAAATTTGATGAATACCAGACCATATAATTTTCTTATATATTTTTATCAATTTTTGTATTATACTGTACTATATGGTACTACATTTTCCGTTTTTCTTCTTCATATAATTCTAAATAATAGCTGAAATCGGGTAAAAATATGATCCAATTTCATGAAACGGGTCTTGCTTGTATAGTATGTTTTGGTAATTAGGCAGATACCAGTGGCGGCTCATGACAATTGTTATTGGGTATTGGGTGTGCTGCATGAATCACGATCAATATATAAAATAATAGAAATAGAAAAACAGAGGAAAACCAAAAAAACGAAAAATAATTAAATTAGCTCTAGTAGTACCTAATTATTAATAATGGCATAATATAAAAATCTGTGCAACTTACATTATTGCATTTTCCTAAATTGGAGATTAATACGCCGATCTTTTTTGCCGCAAACTTTTCGATTACTGTGTTGTTAAAGTTCGGTATTGAAGTGATGACCTTTTTTTTCTATAGAGAGCATGGAAAGGGCTGTATTCGTAAATAACATTTACTGTACGAATATTGAAATTCCAGCGTGTAGAAATTGAACGTGGAATATTTGCCCCAACTATTTGGTTCAAGACAGCTATTCGTTGAGGTGAATGACTAAAAAATCCGGATATATCATGTAAATCTCCAAAAAATACGCGTACTTGGGAATTAATGTTAATAGAACATGCTCTTGACATTATTAGATTCAATTGATGGGCGTAATACTGCACAAAATGAGCATTTTCATCTGCTCCCTTAATTATTGTTTTCACTCCGCCATGTATCCACTCATGACCACTGCTCCGTCGCAACTTTGTTCAATGACCTTATTTTTGTTATTCTTTAACCCACCCAACAGCCACAAACGATGCTAATTGCCGAATATCTAGTCCACTGCAGCTCAAAGAGATGTTTCCGAAGTCGTTAAGACAGTGCACCTGAAGCATATCGGCTAAGTTCGCCGTTTGCCTAGTAAACGCATTTTAGAGCTGCCAATGTTTCGGTTGTACTCGACGTAATCTACCGTGCTTGTCACCCTTTGTCACCTATTAGCGACAAGCGGCGAGGGGGCGAGCATGCCGGCCGGCTCAATGATAACCACAGTCAAGCAAAGACCAAAACAACTGGTTGAAGAGCAGCTACTGCCGCACTCGCGCTTGTAGTAGAAAAGCAATACGTAGACAAATTTACATGCTAATATGAGAAGCAAATGCCTAATAAAAAATAATATTAACCATCGTTGTTGTGAAATTATCAGCAGTTAATGTTTAATATGGCAGATTTAAAATAAAAGTATATTAATATTAATTATTATTTAATAATTAAGATTGACTGTGGTGGTTTGGTAGTTCGGCAGCTCAGCAGCACATAAGGAAAAGCCGACACTGACTGATACTATTTTAATTAATATTAAATGAAATGCTGAAAACTGAAACCCAAATTTGTTGGCGCGGAAAAGCGAATGCGTGACGTCTAGAGGGCATCAATCTTCTCGATTACACTCGTTTAAAAATAGGATTACAAATGGTTAGATATTTTTTGCTTGATACATGATAATAATATACACTTAAATATGTGTTCTGTAGGACAATCATTGAGTCAAGATACACAGGAAACAAATGTAACTTTACTGTGACGAATGCTACAATTATTATTTATTAGAATTTATTGAGGAATTTAAATATTTGATGGAAGATGGAATTTTACTGAGTAATAATAATAATATCTACCCCACATTCTAGCTACAATTGTTAGCCCAGAATTCAGACTTGCGCTGGAGAATGGTCGGCATATTATTACTTGGGAGGCCACATGTGTGACTGCCGTATGAAACTAAAACCAAGTCACATTTCATAAAAGCGTCACGTTCAAAACAAAAAGGTAGTGGGCTAGGATCTTTTAAATGCCTGTGTTTATAATGGAGATGAATATTTTTGTTGGAAGGGTAAAAGCATAAGAAATATAAAAATGTCAGGGTGTAATGCTGACCTTTTATTGAATAATGTTTATATACGCAATAGTTTGCTTTAAAATAATAGCAAATAAGAAATAGGATATTGAGAGCACGTGTGGCCGTTATGGCACTACAAGGGGCTAATAAAATCATATGCGTTGATTTGAAGGGTCCAGCTGATAGCAATGTCTCGACAAATGGATCTAATATAAAAGTTACATATTAACGCCCATATCGTACATGGAAATGATCTATGTCGTTTGACTCGCAGTGCATCTGAAAAGGGCATTATTGCTCAGGAAACTGCTTTAAAAATTCACTTTCATCAAATTCTAGATGATACCCGTGAGTCTGTTACTAATAATGACCTTAACAGAGTTCACCTTTTGAAATCTAAAGATGGAATATTGTGGATTAATTTAATATAAGTATTGCATAAAAATTATTGTTGAAGTGTAGATGCGTGGGTAATATATATTGAATCAACATCAAATTTAGTGAGGTGATACAAACCTCAAGGTATGCTTTTAGAAAATGTTCAATGTAAAACTGTAGACTTTTCTTGTATTTGAAGCAGGTATTTTTCAGATGACTTTCCACCAAAGCCATGCCACCAGAATCTTTGAATGTAATTAAGTATCTCATAATTAATCAACATTTTGCTGTATGCATAATATATATTATGCGTTTCCTTGTTGAATCTTCCCCGTTTTTAATTTGCATCAAACCAACTTTCAATTTAATTACAGTTTTAAAAATATATTTTGTTCCTACATATTTATGCATTTCATGTGTAAAATTCGTAATGTATATAAATTTGATGGAATTTTACATATTTTATTATTTTAGCGATTTGAGACTATTCTCTGTAAATTTGTATCAGATAAAGCAAAGGTAGGTAGCTATTGTTTTTAAGTATTGTAAAATTTTGTTTCAATCAAACCGTAAAAGCAAATTCCCATATTGTTAATGTAACTTGTAGATGATTAATTAATGCTTTTCAGGCATTGTGGGGTATCATAAAAGGGGCACAGTTTAAAAATATTTTGAAACACACCTACCTACAGGGAATTTGGAATTCAAATCAATATTAAACATTGTTTAATGAATAACTAAGACATTTTCGATTCCATGTTTGAGTTTGGCTTATTTTTCGATCTGCCAATATATCGTTCTGTTATATAGGGTAATTTCAAAGATAATATCTTTGTTCGCAGTTCACAATATGAACCGATTCTGAACTAGTTCAGAACTAATTTAGGTTTGACTACTAAAGCAGACTAAAGGTTACTAAAAATTCGAATTTTACTACCAGCGAATCATGCCAAGTGTCCCTGAACTGACTTAGAATTGCACCCGCGACCGAAGCTAATAAAAATTTGAAAATATTTTTCAAGTATATAAAGTAAAGTATAAGAGTAAGCCTGGCCAGGTCACAATCCGTGACGGAACAAATTCGTCATATTTTTTTTTGACCAACATAGAAATATATGAATTGATGTATTACAGTGTTCATGCTCGATGTGTAACATGAACAGCGGCGGTCAAATAAAAAATAAGGTGACCGCCGCGGCGGTTGAGTAGACACTCTCAATAGAAAATCATTACTTTGTGGTATACCGTATCACAGATGAAAGAAGAGGATTCCTGTGGCACAGTTTACCTAACCTAACTTTAGTGTTGTTAATTCTGTGACGCTGTCATTAGTTTCGGAGTTTCTGGCAGACTTGTTGTTTGTGGTCTATGTGGGCTGATAAATGTGTTGTGTGATACTGTTTTTAATTTGTAAATACTAACCATAGATTATAGAGGAATAATACTAACATATACTACAAACACTACATACTACTAATACAATTACTACATATTCTATTCATTCACAATGCAGAACAATACTAAAAATGTGTGCAGATTTTGTCTCAAATTGAGTGCAAATGTTGTTTTACTAAATGAGGTTAGGAGAGAAATGTTGAGTTTCCTTTCAATAAAATTGGTAAGTCTTGGCCCCTTTTGGCGTTTTTTCTACTTTTTCTTTATCTCGATAGGCTAATTTGACTGTATAATGACCAAAAACCTTCCCATAGTATTCTTTGACAATGCAATACCTGTATATTACTTTCACTTGCACACTGGGATATCCCTGCGAGCTCTTCTGCTCTATACTTTCTGATATCAATTAGCAATTTCTTCCTTTCAGGATTTGGATGCGAGTGAGCATCCTTTGATGTGTAGCATGTGTTCAAGGGTTCTCGAAGAAATTTACTTATTTAAATCAAAGTGCCTTTATACTGAAAATATTATCAGCGCCCATAATGAGACTAATTCGAAAGTTAGTCTTAGGGACATATTAATAGAAATAGAAAGTAAACGTGATGTTGACATTGACAAAGATGAAGTGGTATGTCGATTATGTATGAAAGTACCTCCGAATAGTAGTTACGTAGCTTTGGCTGAAACCGGCGAGGAAACTTCATTCTTTAGAGATGCGATACAAAATCATCTACCGGAAATGGTAAGTACGAAATATAATTTCTCCCAATATATCAGAGCGGATGATTGGAAATAATTTTTTAGCATCTGAGTGTTACCGAGGAACCCATGATCTGTGACGCATGCCATATATGTCTTAAAAAATATGTGTCTTTGGCTGCAAACTGTGTGACTGTCGAGGAGAAGATAAAACTGTATTGTGACTTTCAAAGAAGCAGCAAGCCCGTAGATTTGTCATGTGTATGGCAATTTATTGAAGATAAGGCATTCGTTTTACAAACTAGGCTTAATAAGGATTTGATCATAAAGCAAGAAGAAGGTTCGGTAATGGTTAAGGTCGAAAATAGCCAGAATACAGAGGATTATATACCAGACGGTCATCTTGTCATCAACAGTAGCGGTTCAGAATTGTATTTGAAGCATGAGGAGATTGAGATAAAGTCAGAAAATGATCAGATGATGATGTAGGTTGACTTATAAAGTTCTCTGGAATGTTTATTTCTTACCAAAAATAGGTATTAACAAGCTAAATCTTTCCCATGCCTTTAAAATAACTACTGGTGATATAGGGAACCTAGTTGGTTAATATGAATATGTTGTGACTGTGCAACAGACAATCAAAGAGCAGAATACTTGGTAGAAATTACTTTTTATTTATAGAAACCATGTCCATCAGATGAACTAGTTCAAAAGTCTTATTGTGTGGTTTCATGGTAGACTGCAATCAGGAATCGTCTGCAAAAACTAAGGCCATTGACTTTCTAAAAAGTATGTGTAGTTCAACGATCAGCAACACTGACTTACACAATGTTTCTAATGGGCGTAGCCATTTTTTTTCTTATAGGTTTGAAAGTAAAGGTTTTTTTATGCATATTTTCAACACCACAGCTGATATTGAATGAGAGAGATTACCTCAGTAATGTGACTCCATGTGTCAATGCCAGTTCATCCACTGCCAGTTTCTTATATTTATGGGCATGGACCTTAGCAACTTGCAATAATTCCACATTCAAGTCATTTTCTTGGTAAGGAATGCCATTTTCTGTTAATCATTCTTGAATTATTCTCCATGATTGTTGGGGTGTTTGTTCACATTTTCAGCTATGATAAGGCGCATAATCCATAACCACGACACTTTCTGATTCCAAATGCTTAAGTACGCTGGCAAACCATTTCTCGTGTACTTCGGAATTCATTTCCTCATGATAGTCTCCGATCTTCCTAGATTGAAATATCAATTCTTCATTACGCAAAAATTCACTATCACTTCCAATATTTTTAAACCAGTTGTCCAGCCTTCAATCGCAGCTTACCATGCATTTTTCAAGGTTTCATCCTGCCAGACTGTCTTCAGAGTATATCCTTCGTTGACCCATGTCTCGTCAGTGTAATAAATTTTCCGCCCTACGTTTTGAAACTTTTCTATTTTTCAAAGATAATCCATCCGCCAGGCAACTATTTCATATCTTTCTATGACAATATGCTTTCTGTCTACTTTTCCATACGTAAAATTCATGTCTCAAAATTTTAGATGCTAGACTAGCCCTGCATATTTAAGGTATAATATCATTTTCACTTACACCTTTCAGCACATTTTCTAAAGTGGGCAATTCGATATTTCTAAAGAATCCGTGGAGCGTTCTACGTATCGCATTTCTTGCATCTTCTCGTCCACTACAATCTTATTTCGACAAAGTGATTTCGGTGGCCGTACACTTCCATGTATATTTTCTTCTCTTAAAAGTGTGTATATGCTTGACTTCGATGCTTCTCTATAATTCGAACACATATCCATCCTTGTTGCGATGAGGGTGATCTCGGTAGTGCCTACGTTTTGGGATATTTTCCATCGGTCGCCGATATTATATTGTATCACATTCACATTAAAACTATGTATATAGTTACGAGAATATTTCAACTAATGCACTACTCTATCGCGAATGACCGTTACAAACTAACTAACTACACACAGCCTTTACTTAACTTTAACTAAACATAGACGACGCGTCATTCCAATAAGAGAAAAAGAGATATACTGCTGGCATATCCGGCCTTGGGTATACAATTTGCCGCTTTTAACTATAAAAATAAATGTTTACGGAATAGCCTTTAATTATTAAAGTAGACGAACATAAATGTAAAAATGGCTAACATCTTGTCCTATAATTTGTTTTGCGAGAAGAAATCTTGGGTTTGTAGCAATTCATTACATAGAGAAATAAGCAAATAGATGTATAATAAGGAAGACATACTGTAATGCCGACCTCGTCGGGTCGGCAGGTACGGTAGTGTACCGGGTGTATGTGGGTGACCTATATCCAACGAGAGAATGGACTTGCTTTGCGCATCGGCGACTAAAGAGGAGGGGCTCTGTAACGAGCTACGCAGGACCGTCATTCGATGAAATAAATTCGTAAGTAGGTGAAATAAATTTTATTTTGAAAACATGAAAACATTTTATTTATTTAACATAAATTTATTATAAATGTATGAGCGTTATGAAAGTAATATAAACCCTAAATATTCCTAAAATAGACATTTTATGATATTTTTATTTTTTTTTATTCCTCTTTTATTCTTCTTAATTGGCGATAATGGTGGATTTATCTCGTCTCTGGCTGCTGCCATTCTTATAATAGATTTAAAACTTATTTCACAACCGTAAACAACACAACTAAAATAACCGTAGGCAGTAGTAGGTACTTTATATAATTAGGTACCAGGTAGGTATCGGACCCAGGCGCCGGCCCTGGCTACCTGCTGAGCCAATTAAGACGTTGAGGGCGTTGAACGAATGTTCTAAGGGGCGGAGATCTGACCAAAACAGACGAATTTTCGCTCGACTGCAAGTCCATTCTCTCGTTGGATACAGTATAGTTACCGCATTATATAACGTTGTCTAGGTCAGTATGTATACATACACAATAGTTGCATTAAGTCGGCCTTGATCTAATGAATGTCTTAGTCGGCACTTTATTGAATAATGTTTTGTATATATGCAATCGTTTGCTTTAAAGAATAATAAATAAGAAATATTAGTATTGAGAGCACCTGTGGCCGTTATGGCACTACAGTACTTGCCAGTTGCATATCTGGACATATATACAGAAACGAGCCACTTAGAAATTGTACAAGTTCTTTCACCTTCATTGAAGATATTCAGAGTTATGTACGATTTGTTTCATTGATCATTTATACCTGAATTTAATATATATATAAAAGTATTAGGCATACAGTTATTCCAGAAGTATGTCCAGAAGATGAAAACTTTAAAATGCATAAAATTTTGTAGAATCTATTAAAGCAACTACTTTTTCTAGCTATATGCTAGAAAATATTGAATTACATATACAATCGGATTCGGCAGCATTTAAAGAGGGAGTGATACAGAAATTGCTTGCTTAGTCAAAACTAAAATCATATCGAAAAAAATCAAATTTTCACCCTGGAATATATTTATTAGCTTTTAAGTTCTTTGCTATTCCTATTTGTTTTGCGAGAAGAAATCTTGCGTTTGTAGCAATTCATTACATAGAGAAATAAGCAAATAGACGAATGATAAGTAAGTCACACTTACCAGTTGCATATCTGGACATATATACGGAAACGAACCACTTAGAAGTTGTAGTAGCAAAGAACTTAAAACCGTAATAACGTGTACAAATAAAGACTACAGATTCCTTGACTCAAAACAGATAGAATAAGACTATTTCACCGGTATCCCAAATCGCTGCGTTTGGCCTCTAAGTTTATAAAACAAAATTTAATTTTGTAAATATGTGGAATTGGTATGAATCGATTTTGATTATTTTTGGTATGTGGACATTTGATCTCCATCGTCACATTTTGGTGATATACCGAGTATTTTTTAAAACTTATAACTACTAGAAAATTAATGTACGGCGATAATATCCGTTCATTAATTTTTTTTCTTCGGTGTAATTATGGCAACTATTTTTTATTGTGAAATCCAAATCTGGCTTCATCAGTGAACAAAACACACTGTTGCCCAAGAATTTGCATGCCACTTTTGATATTCTTTGGCACTACTCTAATCTTGCAGCGCGATTTCCTCTAAAGAAATGGCCCAGCTACCATGGCCTACCACTCGATTCATCTAGTTTAAAGGTAAATGTTGTCGTTCCATCATATAACACAATATTTCTAATGCAATTGCACCAAACACGAACACTATAGAATGAATGAAGTCGAAACTACGGAGTATACGAATTCTACTTATTCCATGTATCGTGTTAACAAGTATTTAATAATACTTTTTATGTTTTCCGAACTAGACGCGAGTGCAATAACAGGACGCGACAGGCTAAATGAACTAATAAGTATGTTAGAATCTGATGAACATTTAACAGAAAGTTAGTGAATCTGGACTCCTTTTGAAATTTTAACTTGTGTTTGTTTTTATATTTTGGTAGCAGATGATGCAATCTGTGTCTGTCTGTCAAAGATCATCTTACAATATTTTTAATATAAAACAAAAGCAATTGTACAATTATAAAATTAGTGTAGTATTTTTAACGATGGTTGAATAAATGGAAACGTTTACTTCACACCAGAACTCCCAGTAAATACCCGAGAAATTGAAACCGGCTCTCAAAGAAATGAATAGAATCATAGATAATAAAATGTTGTCTTTTATAGGGAAGAAACGAGCAATTCCGTTCCATTAGGGGCATGTAACAGTTCTGCGAATAGTGGAGGGCAGATTGGACAATCTACTTTAAAATGTAAGCAAACATGTGCACAACACCGACACAAGTGAAATTATTAAAATATTTTTATGGTTACTCTTAATGGTAAACCGCTATATGTACAAAAAAAATGGTAGCATTAAGTCTATATCTATATCATATTTTTTTTCACGTCAAAATTTGAAAATTTACTTCATATTTTATTGTGTAATTCACTTGTGTAGTAGGTAATAGTAGTTTTTCCGTTCTGAAGTAAGTGTCAATAAGATGTTCCTACATTTACAGGGAGGAAACATAAGGGTAATATGATCAAGCAGATGCTGAATCATCGTGATTCCAAGGCGGGGAGAAAATTTAAATGTGATAAATGTGCATATGAAACTGACCGCAAGGCAAGCCTGCTCCAGCATAATCTGAGACACATGGACAAATCGGAGGTGGAGATGCATAAGTGTGAAAATTGTGAATACGAGACCAGGTATAAGTATTGTATGACGAGGCACATGCTGACGCATCGTGATCCCAAGGCGGAGAGAAAATTTAAATGTGATAAATGTTCATATGAAACTGACGAAAAGGCCATCCTACGCCGGCATAATCTAATACACAGGGACACATCGGAAATGAAGATCTACAAGTGTGAAAACTGTGAATACGAGACCAGTTATAAGTATTACATGATCAAGCACAGGCAGAGGCATGTGCTTGATCGTGATCCCAAGGCGGAGAGAAGATTTAAATGTGAGAAATGTTCATATGAAACTGGCAGTAAATACTGCTTACGCCACCATAATCTGAGACACAAGGACAAATCGGAGGTGGTGATGCACAAATGTGAACATTGTGAATACGAGACCAGGTATAAGTATTGTGTGACGAGGCACATGCTGAAGCATGGTGATCCCAGAACGGAGAGAAAATTTAAATGTGATCAATGTCCATTTCAAACGGATTATAAGTCCTCCTTACGCTACCATAATCTAATACACAAGGACAAATCGGAGGTGGAGATGCACAAGTGTGAAAATTGTGAATTCGAGACCAGGCATAAGTATAGTATGATACTGCACATGGTGAAGCATCGTGATCCTAGACCTAAAAAATTAAAATGCGATCAATGTACATATGAAACTGACGATAAGGCCCACCTGCGCCAACATAATCTAATACACAAGCCCAAATCGGAGTTGGTGATGCACAAGTGTCAAAATTGTCAATTCCAGACCAAGCATAAGAGTAGTATGGCCAAGCACATGATGAGGCATCGTGATCCCAGAACGGAGAAGAAATTCAAATGTGATAAATGTACATATGAAACTGACGATAAGGCCCACCTGTGCCAGCATAATCTAATACACAAGCCCAAATCGGAGTTGGTGATGCACAAGTGTCAAAATTGTAAATTCGAGACCAAGCATAGGAGTAGTATGGCCAAGCACATGATGAGGCATCGTGATCCCAGAACGAAGAAGAAATTTAAATGTGATAAATGTACATATATAACTGATAATAAAGCCCACCTGCTCCGGCATAATCTAATACACAAGCCCAAATCGGAGTTGCTGATGCACAAGTGTCAAAATTGTCAATTCGAGACCAAGCATAGGAGTATAATGACCCAGCACATGATGAAGCATCCTGATCACAGAATGGAGAAAAAATTTAAATGTGATAAATGTACATATGAAACGGACCGTAACTACCAACTGTACCGGCATAATCTAATTCACAACCGCACAGTGGTGATGCAAAAGTGCGAGAATTGTGAATACGAGACCAGGCATAAGTCTTATATGATCAAACACATGCTGAAGCATCGTGATCCCAAGCCTGAGAGAAAATTTAAATGTGATAAATGTCCCTATGAGACCAGTCATTCGAGTTGTATGAGCAGGCACAAGCTGATACACGGTGATCCAAAAGCTGAAAAAAAATTTAGGTGTGTCAAATGTCCGTATGAAACCAATATTAAGTCAGATCTGAGCAGGCATAATGTGATACACAAGGACAAATCGGAGGTGGAGATGCACAAGTGTGAAAAATGTGGGCACGAGACCAGGCATAAGCATCTATCGAGCAGGCACATGCTGATCCATCGTGATCGGAAAGCAGAGAAAAAATTTAAATGTGTCGAATGTCCATATGAAACGGATATTAAGGCGTACCTACTCGCGCATAATCGGAAACATAAGTAGGACAATTAGGAGCCGGATATGCACAAGTGTGATAAATAAATAAAATGTATGAATACCAGACCATATAATTTTCTTATATATTTCTATCAGTTTTTGTATTATACTGTACTATATTGTACTACATTTTCCGTTTTGCTTCTTCATATAATTCTAAATAATAGCTGAAATCAGGTAAAAATATGACCCAATTTTATGAAACGGGTCTCGCTTGTGTAGTATGTTTTGGTAATTAGGCACATAATATTTTAATTAATATTAAATGAAATGCTGAAAACTAAAACCCAAATTTGTTGGCGCGGAAAAGGGAACGCAAGACGTCTAGAAAACATCAATCTGGTCAATTATACTCGTTTAAAAATAGGATTACAAAGGGTTAAATATTTTTTTCTTGATACGTGATAATAATCGGCAAAGGAGATCTTTGCAAGGTACTTGAACAAGTTGAACATACATAATATCACACCACCATTACAATTGAACGGTCTGCCTATTTACAATGGATCACAGAATTTCTTAGTGTGCAAATTTGTGTGCACTTCATAGAAATGGTGGGCAGAACTCATTAGTAACAGGGTCTACCGCTCTCATTGGTGTGTTTTAGGCGGTTCTAAATTAAATTAAATTTCATTGGTCAAAGGTAAAGACGCGGGATATCCTTGGATATATTGACGCATGCGCTGTTTCATGCATGCATGTTTTGGCGCAGTGGCGTTTCATTTTGTCTTATGTATGGTTGATTCGCGATATAAATTAATTATAATATTGTGTTATACGCGAGTGTTTAGTGTTTTTATGCGATGGAAGCGACGAATGCGAGTAGTTGCCAATAATTCCAAACGTAAGCGACCGATTTGAGAGGAGGAGAACTGAAAATGATCAAAAATGCCTCCTTTAAAATGATACGCCTTTGGAATTTCGTTTCCTTCGCACCTCATCTCCCTGAGCCGTCCATATGATGGTGATGAATCACTCCACACTATTTCGGCACCAGGGATATATGGTTTGATATTGTAGAGATCTCTAAAAAACGTCATAAATTTGGAAAAATATATTAAATAGATAAACTCACTGTTCCTAATAAATATGCGGTAAAACTAGGAAAGTTTGCTATTCGCTAGAGGGCAGACTAACCGAAAACTCAGCACAGAGGGCAGGGCATAAATATAAAGCAGAACTACAGCACAAAAATAGAAAACACAACCGACATCAACAGTTTTCTTTGAGGCGCGGATATTGCGCATGGGCTGCTGATGAACAGAACTTTCACTCCTAACAAATATTCCTAGCCTGAATCCAAATCAACAATGAACCAATCCGATGTGAGCCGCGAACACGAACAATTACTAAAAATTCGAATTTTACTAACAGCGAATGTCGCTTTTTAGACTGCGCATGCGAAGAGTCCCTGAACTAATTCAGAATTGCACCCGCGGCAGAAGCTAAATATTTTTCAAGTATATAAAGTATAAAAGTAAGCCTGACCATGTCACAATCCATGGCGGAACAAATTCTTCATATTTTATTTTCACAAATATACAGAAATATATTAATTGATACATTACACTGCTCATCCTCGATGCGGAAAAATTAAAAATAAGGTGACCGCCGCGGCGGTTCAGTAGACATTCTCAATAGAAAATCATTACCTTGTATACCTGTATCACAGGCTGACAAAACAAGGACTTATCTTACCACAGATTATACACTTACATTACACAGGTTGTCCTATAGCTTACCACAGATTATAATGTAAGGTAAGCTGTACCCATAGCTGTACCATTTAGTTTTGTTAATTCTGTGACGCTGTCATTAGTTTCTGGCAGACTGCTGTTTGTGGTCTATATGGGCTGATAAATGTGTTGTCTGATATTGTTTGTAATTATTTGTAAATACTAAATACATAATATTCTATTCATTTACAATGCAAAACAACACTAAAAATGTGTGCAGATTTTGTCTCAAATTGAGTGCAAATGTTGTTTTATTAAATGAGGTTATGAGAGAAATGTTGAGTTTCCTTTCAATAAAATTGGTAAGTTTTGGCCACTTTTGGCGTTTTTTCTACTTTTTTTATCTTCATAAGCTAATTAGATTATCTTATGATCAAACACCTTTGACAATGCAATATCTGTATATTATTTTCACTTGCACACTGGGAAATCCCTACGAGCTCTTCTGCGCTACTTTCTTATATCAATTCCCAATTTGTTCCTTTCAGGATTTGGATGCGAGTGAGCATCCTTTGGTATGTAGTATGTGTTCAAGGGTCATCAATGAAATTTACTTATTTAAATCAAAGTGCCTTTATATTGAAGATATTATCAGCGCCCATATTGACACTAATTCGAAAGTTAGTCTTAGGGACATATTAATAGAAATAGAAAGTAAACGTGATGTTGACATTGGCGAAGATGAAGTAGTATGTCGATTATGTATGAAAGTACCTCCGAATAGTAGTTACATAGCTTTGGCTGAAACCGGTGAGGAAATTTCGTTCTCTATAGATGCGATACAAAATCATCTACCGGAAATAGTAAGTACAAAATATAATTTCTCCTGAATATATCTGAATAATTTTTTAGCATCTGAGTGTTATCGAGGAACCAATAATCTGTGACGCATGCCATATATGTCTGAAAAAATATGTGTCTTTGGCTACAAACTGTGTGACTGTCGAGGAGAAGATAAAACTGTATTGTGACTTTCAAAAAAGCAGCGAGCCGGTAGATTTAGCATGTGTGCGGCAATTTACGGAAGATACGGCATTCGATTTACAAAGTAGGCTTAATAAGGATTTGATCATAAAGCAAGAAGAAGGTTCGGTAATGGTTAAGGTAGAAAATGTCCAGAATGCAGAGGATTATATGCCAGAGGGTCATCTTGTCATCAACAGTAGCGGTTCAGAATTGTATTTGAAGAATGAGGAGATTGAGATAAAGTCAGAAAATTATCAGATGATGAGGTAGGTTGACTTATAAAGTTCTCTGGAATGTTTATTTCTTACCACAAATAGGTATTAAAAAGCTAAATATTTGCCACGATACATGCCTTTAAAATAACTACTGATGTTTTATATAGGGAACCAGTTGGTTAATATGAATATGTTGTGCAACAGACAATCAAAGATATTTTTTTAATAAATGTAAGTATTTTTTATTAATGATTGAGGGAAAACAAAAATTATAATTATAGAATTATTAAAATTATAGAGCACATATATAAAGGTTTATGAATTATGTTTAATGTGTCACAAAATTAAAGTTTTGCATAAAAGGAACAAAAATTTCCGAAGAAATAACTAAAGTAAAAATCTTAGTTTTAACCCAGTTTTAAAATATGCAAAAAATTGTCGATTATGCATAATAAAATTTTGAAAGAGAGTATGACCTCCACGGTGGTTTAGGACAGCTCTACACTGTTGCTCAAGTCAAAATAACTTTGTCAATGTCCGCTTGAGGTAAGCTAGTCCATTCCGTTGCCAGAAGCTCCCTGAATCGAAAAGCATTATGCATGTTGGCCAAAAGTGAAGCAATTATACATTGAAGCATGTCCCACAAGTGCACTATCGAATTAAGGTCTGGGGATTGTGCGGGTAATAATTCAATTCCCTCATTGTTCAACCAGTTCGTTACAATGTGTGGGGAGGGGCATTATCATGCATTAGGTGGAATTTTTCACCAACAGCACCAGCAAATATAGGTGCAATAGGTTGAAGAATACTATCCAGATACTGCTGACCTGTTAGGAAATTATTTGGAAGAGCCATGTTGGGTCTGCCACCTATACCATTATTGTTCCGCTCATGTATATATGAACTTTCTGAACGTGTCTTAGACGGTCCACATTTCCGGATCGTCTCCACACTCATGTCCGACCAGAATCTGGGTGAAATCCAAATCTGGATTCATCAGTGAACAAAACACTCTGTTGCCCTTTTGTTGCCAAAAACGCTGTTTGATATTCTTTGGCACTAATCTTGCAGCGCGATTGCTTCTAGAGAGGTGGCTCAGCTACTTTGACTCAGGCCAGCTTAAAGAAGGCCTATCACTCAATTCATTTAGTTTAAAGGTAAATGTTGTCGTTCCGTTATAATACACAATATTTGTAATGCAACTACACCAAACATGAACACTATAGAACGAATGAAATCGAAACTACGGAGTATGGGAATTCTACTTATTCCATCTATCGTATTGACAGGTTTTTTATAAACTTAAACTAATAAGTATGTATGTAACAGTTCAAACGATACAAACATTTCTTTTATGGATAATATGACTTTGTACAAATATCCGTAGACTTTTCCAATATGATATCTGGACTCCTTTTAAAATTTTGACTTGTTTTTGTTTTTATATTTTGGTAGGCAGATGACGCAGTCTGTCTGTCAAAGATCTTACGATATTTTTAATATAAAACAAAAGTTGTAGCATTTAAAAAATGCCTAAAGAAATACGTACGGATAGTAAGACATATCTATGCAGAGCATATACCTCTGCGCTGCCCTACTCCTATCAGATTAGAATTCCTTATGATATTAAAACTAGGCAGACTCGAGAGAGAAGTAAACCTTGATAGAGGTATTTTTTAAAGTACACATTTTAGCGTCTGATAATTTAGCAACAATTAGTTTGGATAAGTGAAAACCCAGTAATAAATTTAAGCTGAGTGTACTTCTCATTACTTCACATCTGAGTGTTACGAATAAGGCCATCCAACACCCAAGGCGAGTCTAATCATTTAATGTCATTTTGACATATTTTAATTACAACTTAATCTCCTTTTAAGGCCTTTCACTTCTTACTTCGGTTCAAATTCAGATATATATGTGTATGTATATGTATATATGAGAGAATATACATTTTTCTTCAAGAAAAATTTGAAACGTATATTAATATAGACGTCAGCCGTTGCAGCGTCGCTAGTGACGCATATTCTAAATTTCCACCACTGGTCCACTTCCAAGGAGTATAGACAGGGAAGGATAGTTCAGAGATGCTGTTTTATAGGCTGTGGGCGTGGCTAAGCGTAGTCAGTTGATGACGTAGTTATCTGACCAGAATTTAAATCTTTATATGGAGAATGTGCCAGGGGGTTCAATATTTATAGTTTTTACGTATAATTTTACAAGCAAACTTGGTTTTGGGTACTGCGTATCGAGTGTGTAGGAATATTATACTGTATTATTAAAAATTGTTGCAGTACATATAAAATAAATGTCTATATACAAAACTATAAAAATTCCCGCATTTGAGATTACTCGGAACAAAGTTCTTTTTACTTAGAAATAATGGGTGTTTTCAATAATTTGTGTTATTAATAAGTAAAAGAAGATACATTTTATCGTTATATAATTTGCCACTATGTGAGTAAGATGTTTGAAATAAAATAATTTTGTTTTTATATCGGTTTTAATATATCTCTGTAATAATTTTTGAAAAATTTGAAAATCATATAGTGGTTCTTAAAACCTACTATAAATACGAATGAATATTTTACAAGTAATTTTGAAAATTTAGATGTTTTTGAAAAAAGTTTTGGTTACAAAATTTTGGTTAATCTATCTTTTTAAACCTATAGCATTGTGGATATAGTTCAATCTCAGTGAGAATTGTAGTATTTAATAATTAAGCGTTTAAAATATAATGGGGGTTTTCAAAAAAATAGTTTCCAACAGTTGCTTAACAACTAATTTTCTATTGGCAAATGCAATGTCGGAACTGCAGTTTTCTTTCAAATTTCCTTTAAAGGCCATCCTGCAAATTATATATTCATGTTACTGACAATTACATAATATTTGTAAATTAATGTAGGTACTGTAAAACAGGGCGAAATCTCAATGAGTTTTCATTTCGCTCCGTTTCACGGTACCTACCTAAAAGCTCATTTTGTAAGTCCCTTTCATAATCATTTTTGATAAAATGATCTGAACAAATGGCCCCTGTAGTTGGATTAAATTTGTCCTCACGTTTACAACGTACTATCCATTGCCCCAGAATAGTTTTTGAAACAAAGTCTTTTCCTTTCGGAAATGAATGGTAGACAGTATCTTTATTAGTGACTTTTGTCACCACTCTGCTATTATTACAGCCATATACTGAACACCTTCTTCCAGACATGTTGTATGTATAGCTACAGCCACTAGAAATATTAAAGAATAGTAATATTTATATCCGTAATTATTTACGAGAAAACTTACAATCACTTGCAATGTATTTTGAACTCCTTACGAAATATCAATAAAAATTGTCCATAGTAGTGTCTATAGCCCAAAAAAAAAGTACATACAGTCACACAGAAATCACAAAATTAACATGCATAACACACAAAATCACAACGATTAATAAAAGCCAGGAAAATTAATTAAAACACGAACTATTTGCACAGCTTGACAGCTAATGAAGGGTTTTTGGTCATCGGGTGACGTCACACACGCGCGCCTCGATTCGTTTACAAGGCTAACACAGGGTCTTATGGGAATAAACTATCCTTCTCTAGTTTACGGTTCTTGGTCCACTTCCACCGTAAGGATGTAAATGGGACTTAGTTATTTGGACATTTTTTATAGACATCTTTTTGTATTTTCATGTATATTTTCAGTATATTAATCAATTTAGATACGATTTTGTAATTGTATTTGTATAATACATACATTGTATAGCGTAAAGTATACGTATACCACCGCTAGTCAAAAAACCTATAAGTTCTTATACCGTTATAAACTTGTTTATACATTATTATAAAATAATATTCCTGTTAAGAGCGCTTTTCAGAGCGCGATAAGTAGGGTATGTTTTCAACTAATGTAAGTCTTCTATCACTTCATACAAAAGCATCAAATTTTAACTGCGGATAGAAAAAGGTATGCTTTAAACATCATGCATATTTATTCTCATTTATTTCAACACTGAATTATAAATATAAACATCTTAAAGAACCCCATCTTTAAAACTGAATAACTCTCGTAATTAATTAATGAATTTTTTTTCAATACCATAGTGTTTAGATCAGACTTTCAACATTGCAAACCCCAAATATCTTTTCTTAATTTTAAGCCATTATTTAATGGCGTTTTTTAAAAGATGATAAGATTTGGACACAATTTTTCACCAGGAGGTGCTGCCGCCTTACAGGAATTTACTCAAGCGCGTGCGTGTACCGCCTTATACAGTCAGTATAAGTTAGTTTAAGTATAAGTGTTAGTTTTACCACAGCCTACAGTGCTATGTAGGCTGTGGTTTTACCTCACGGAGCATTTCTGTGAACACGGGCTCTTAATATTTGTAACTAAGGAGATTTCTTCGATCTCAAATCATTACCTAATTTATATATATATATATATATATATATATATATATATATATATATATATATATATATATATATATATATATATATATATATATATATATATATATATATATATATATATATATATATGTAAATAATTCTTATATTAAACATAATTATACTAATTACATTAAAGTTATTGATTTCTTTAATATAATTCCAATATTTTTACATTTAAATCAATTGGCGCCCAAGGAAAAAAAGTATGTTATTCAATCCCCAACATTTATAAAAATAAATAAAGAACCCATGGCTAAAGCTCTCCAACCAAAAACACGGAGCAACCGTACGTAGAAGTGTTACTTTACTTATATAAATAAGTATGGTACAAAGTAATGGTAGAATTATAAAATTATTGTAGTATTTTTGACGATGGATGAATAGACGGAAACGTTTACTTCACACCAGAACTCACAGTAAATACCCGAGAAATTGAAACGGGTCTCAAATAAATGAATAGAGTCATGTATAATAAAATGTTGTTTTTTTATAGGGATGAAATAAGTGATTCCCTTCCATTAGGGGCATGTAACAATTCTGTGAATAGCGGAGGTCAGATTAGGAAATCTGCTTCAGAAAGTAAGCAAACATGTGCAACACCTACACAAGCGCAATTATTAAAATATATTTATGGTTACTCACAACGAGAAACCGCTATATCTATAAAAATGGTAGCAATAAGTTTACATTATAGCATTATATTGTTTTTCAGGTCAAAATTTGAATATTTACTTCACATTTTATTGTGTAATTCACTTGTGTAGGTAATAGTAGTTTTTCCGTTCTGAAGCAAATGTCAATAAGATGTTCCTACATTTACAGGGAGGAAACATAAGGGTAATATGATCAAGCACATGCTGAATCATCGTGATTCCAAGGCGGGGCGAAAATTTAAATGTGATAAATGTGCATACGATACTCACCGAAACGCCCACCTGCGCCAGCACAATCTGAGACATAAGGACAAATCGGAGGTGGAGATGCATAAGTGTGAAAATTGTGTATACGAGACCAGGTATAAGCGTAGCCTGATTCGGCACATGCTGAAGCATCGTGATCCCGAGGCAGAGAGAAGATATAAATGTGATAAATGTGCATATAAAACGGACGATAAGGCCCACCTACGCCGGCATTATCTGAATCACAAGGACAAATCGGAGGTGGAAATGCACAAGTGTGATAATTGCGAATACGAGACCAGGCATAAGAGCCGCATAAGCAGGCACATGCTGATCCATCGTGATCCAAAAGCAGAGAGGAAATTTAAATGCGTTAAATGTCCGTATGAAACGGATTTGAAGTTTGACTTACACAGGCATAATCTGAGGAGACACGGCGACAAATCGGAGGTGATGCACAAGTGTAAGAATATAATCAAGCACATGCTGAAGCATCGTGATCCCAAAATAGAGGGAAAATTTAAATGTGAGAAATGCCCATACGAAACCAATATTAAGTCGAACTTCTGCAGGCATAATCAGCTGCACAAGGACAAATCGGAGGTGGAGATGCACAAGTGTGACTATTGTAAATTCGAGACCAGGTATAAGAGTTGTATAAGCAGACACATGCTGACCCATCGTGATCCAAAAGTAGAAAAAAATTAAATGTATTAAATGTCCATATGAAACGGATAGTGAAGCCAAGCTATGCACACATATTCTGAGACACAAGGACAATTCATAGGTGGAGATGAACAAGTGTGAGAAATGTGAATACGAGACCATATAATTTTTGTATATATTTCTATCAATTTTATGCCCACCATGTTGCCAAATTTCTTGCTCCCGTTTGATTGTCCAATTTAATATGAGATAAAATATTCCCTACTGTTGGATATTTTATTTTTATCCACTTTCGGTTTATTTTTTAATTGTTTATTTTTTGTATTGCCTGTTTGGCTATTTTAGTCTGCCATCAGACTAATGGTTTAAGCGTGCAGTTCGACCGCTGCAATCTAATAAACAATTTAGCAAAATATTTCTTTATTTTAATTCCTCAACTTTTCGTCTGTTATGAAGGCATCATCAGGATGCTAAAAGTTATGTCAATAAAATACACAGTAATGTAAACAATTACAAATATATTGAACAGGTAATAATACATAGTATGTGAAAAGTAAGTGGTTTTTTTTAGTCCAATCAAACGTAACATATCACGTAAATATATTCAGGAAGCAAAACAAATCATTAAATTAGAAATCTGTCACACTTAGTTAAAATTTCCATCATTGTGATTGAATATAAATGTATACTTATATGGTTCATGGTTTTGACAAACTACATAGACATTTGATGTGTACAGAGATATAATAGGTCTGTATATTCGTCTATTTATGGTCGAAGGTCTGTATAAACAAAACAACAATGAGGTGATCGTTACTCGTCTGATCGCAGCGCCACCAAACGTGCCATAGTACTTTTCTGCCCCAATTGTTCAGTGAATTTATGAATATACTTTCTACTAATGTTAAGTTCTGTGGCACTGTTTTACGTGTGGTGTGATAGTAGTAATAATAGAAGAAAGTAGAGTAGAAGAAGAATGTTCGTTGCATAACTCACGTATTTTGATTTAAGTTCAAATTTGTGGAAATGTGAAGTTTTTTCTTTTTTTAGGTTATGTCGGTAAATGAAATTTGTTAGGTAAATACACTTATTTTCAATTAATTTCAGGCTAAGTACATGAATTATATATCATTACTACCGGTAAATATCGTGGTTTGAGTTTTTTTAAATTTCTGTACCCAATTTCTCTTGCTTTACATATCATATATATTTCTTTCTTTGATTGTTTACTTTATTATCCAATTATAGTAAAATAAAGTTATAGTATGGCATTTTTTTCACATTCTCATAGAAGCTTGTTCCTCTAAAAGCACTTATACAAGAAATATGGTTTAACTATGGGTGCAGTTTTTAATTTAATAAATTAATTTGCTGTAGCACGGCATTTAAATAATTCCGTTTTTTTGCTAGGACTTAAATACTATCCAAGAAACCTCAATTTGTATGCCTCAGCTTGGCAGGCTCTCACATTTACGAAAAGCTGTAACCAAACAACATTGGCAGCTCATGGTACAGAGGCTATAGATATATTCCTGAAGAAATGATTAAACCTGAAGACTGTATTGGCTATCATGAACCTGACAAACTGATTACTAAAAATGAACGTTTAGAGGTCGAAAATGATGTTACTGAAGTAACGGAAATGAAAATTAAAAATAATGAACACATTGATACTATAAAGTCTGAAGAGGTTCACATCAAGGATGAATTATGCAATGAGTAAGTATTGGATTGTCTATTAATGTTTAGAAGAGTTAATGGCAATAATTTGTAGGCATTGTCTTATTGATAGAATTACTTCCACAATTATAAACAGGACATAAGTAAATACAGTTATATATACTTTTCCGCTAAAACTTTGATAGACAGCTTAATTTTCCTGTATTGACCAATACTTCAGCCTTATGTTTACAAGGCTACAATATCTATAAATAGCTTATGAAATGTGACAAACTTCTATTTGACAATGATTTCAAGATATTCCGTGAAATCAACAATATATACGATTGTATCTTATTACAACAACAAATTCAAGTAATTGAACAATGATGTATATCCAATAAACTTAAATGAATGTCTCTCAATGTAAAATAAAAGCATACTCTTATGTACCTTCTGTTGGTATTTTTATAACTTAAATTGGTCTGTTATGTGATTATTCTGTTGGACAATAAAGTTCTATTATTATTATTATTATTTAGATCATGTAACGCAAAGTAACTTTTTGCATTTAATTAAAAATTAGTATTACTAGTTAATAAAAAAATATATATATATATATATATATATATATATATATATATATATATATATATATATATATATATATATATATATATATGCTGTGAGTGTGATTTATAAATATGCCCCTTAAAAATTTGTAAAATTTGAGAAGTTGCAAATTATCAATTTTTATAAATATGGTATTAAAACGAACAGTTATTCTTTAATTAATGATCTATTATTTATTTGAAAAACTACAAGTTCAGGAATAATAGTTTTTTGTGTTACCAACTTTTGCAGCAAGTAGTGTCAAATTCACAATATGAAATAAGAAATAGATGATGTGATAGTTTTAATGTAAAGTTATTTGGAAGAGATTAATTTTTCCTGTGTATATAAATTTATTTTCCCACTATAATTAAATCCGAAACCAATTAGAAAAATTGAAGATCTTCAGATACAGGTTAAAAATGCTAAGGATTGAAAAATATGACAGCATCAAATACATCATAATGCTTAACATAAACAAATCATGTCAAAGTGGGGAGTACTTATAAAAAAAAAAAAAAACAAAAGAAACCTTAAACGAGAAATTAGATAGTCTTGGTATAAGAAGTAGCATTTTCGCATGGATAACTTCATACATGTAAAATATGTCTCTAGTAGTTAGTATGAACGAGGAAAAATCTGACATGCATAGTATTGCACTTGGGGTACCTCGGGGTTCTATACTAGGTCCATTACTGTTTATGCTCTATATTAGTGATAGATTAGTAAGATACATTGATTAAAAAAATAAACGCTTAAATTGACATACACACAACGTGAAATAAGACGTGAAACTTTAGTCTGTTATCGTTTATTTTGGTGAAATTCTCTAAATATTGGTACTTTTGTTTCTAGGGAGGAAGCAGGTGCGAGTGAACATGTTCCTGAAGTAGAGGATCGTAACGGAGTGGACCCGAATGCTAGAGAAAATGGTTCTGCAAATATCATTTTGTCGTTAACACGTTCCTACAAGACAAACATTATTCAAACTGCTACTTCGGGTTGTGTTAGCGGACAAAATAATCATGACACTTTGATTAATTCAGTGGATAACATTCTTAAAGTTATCTTTTCAGTTAGACCGTTAGACTTGGATTCTAAGGTTGAGATTAAAAGTTTAGGACGACCCACACCAGATTTAAAGTTAAGTCAAACGACTAAAAATAAAAAAGAAAGTAGGACCCGGCATTTTACCAGAAATATATACTATCGTAATGAATGGATATGTGGATGCAATGTAAGGAATTCCTTGTTTTGTTTTCCATGCTTGTTATTTGGTAATCAACAAATGGACAGGCATTGGAGCCGCCTAGGTGTAACAGACTTGAGCCATTTACATGAAAAAATGAAAAAACATGAAAATTCCAAGGTTCATTTGCAAGCCACTACAGAACTTGCGTTACTAGGAAAAGCGAACATTGCGCAGCAGCCGTCTGCTGCATCTCCACAACGGATCGCTAAACATAATGCAAAGGTGAAAAAAAATAGACACATTTTGAGAAGGATTATTTCATGTGTTAAATTCTGTGGCGTTTTCGAGCTGTCTCTCCGAGGACACGACAGAACAGGCGGATCCTTAAATCATGGAATTTTTGAGGAATTGATAAACTACAATGCCGAACTAGACATTGTGCTGAAGGAACATCTGGCCACGTCATCAGTTTTTAAAGGAACTTCGAAAATGCTTCAGAATGACATTTTGGACTGCATTTTGACTGTGTGTCAAAATGAAATTTTGAATGAAGTGCAACAGGCTACCTTTTTAGCAATTCAGTGTGACGAAACAACCGATGTAACTAACCATTGTCAAATGGTAATAATATTGCGATATGTCAACGGGCATACATTACACGAGAGGTTTTGGCGTTTTTTACAAATCGCAGATAAAACACTTCATGGTCTGGTAACGAGCATTCAAAGAGAGATTGATCCGATGATCAATAATCCGAATAAATTAATTGCCCAGTCCTATGACGGAGCGAATGTAATGAGTGGATTCGTGGGTAGTGTGTAGATAAAAATGCGTGAAAAATATCAATACGCGTATTTTGTTCACAGCTACGCACACGAATTAAATTTAATAATGCAGAAAGCTGCAAGCCAAAATCCGCAGGCGCGAATTTTTTTCTCAGACTTGTCCAGATTCCCGGACTTTCTTTCTAATTCATCTCATCGCTGTGACATATTCGAAGAAATTGTTAAAATCAGATTGCCGCATATTGCACCCACTCGATGGAATTCCAACATAAAGCTAGTCAGTGTTATTTATGAAAACAGGCCAAATCTTATACTTTGTTTTCAAGAAATTGCTGAAAAAATTGAGAATACATTCACGAGTAGAGAAGCAATTGGTTTGAAAAGGACACTAGAAGATCCGAATTTTATGTTCTGGTTGACAATTTTTCATAAGATTTTTCCTCACGTTGATGTCCTATGTAATCAATTTCAGTCTAGACAAGTGGATGGTGTTCAATTGCAAGAAGCTCTTTCGAATTTTGAAACGTCTATTTTATATATTCGTAATAACAGTGAAGCAGTCGAAGAAGAATGGCAAATCGATCCTGGGCCTAAACGTAAACGGCCATGCGATAGTGATCGAAACAGCGTAATCGCGAAAGAAGTTTGTGATGTTATATTAAAGCAGATAAAAAATATACTTTCCTACAGAAGTCATTACGCAGCAAATAACCTTCTTACAAGCAGTTCATACACTTCCTTTAGTAAAAATTTCCCAACTCAAATTTTTAAGACTGCCACCAAGATGTATCCAATACTTCTAGAGGAGCGATTAAAAACTGAATTACAGGTTATTTATTCTAGACACGATTTCAAACAAATAGACGGAGCCACACGTACGCTGGAATTTATTTTAAAAAATGAATTAGGAAACACATTTCCAGAACTTATTAAACTCCTTAAAATTGTTATGACGACACCAATGGACACCGCTGAAGCTGAGCGTCGCTTTTCTACTTCAAAAAGAGTAAAGACCTTTCTTAGGAATTCCATGTCGAACTATCGACTTAACGCATTGGCAATGTTGGCAGTGAACAGGGACTTTGTATTTGAGATACCGAACTTCGATGAAAAAGTTTTAGAACAATTTGCGTCTATGAAAAATAGATGTACGGATTTTTTGTTTAAGGAATAAGTAGATGTGTTATAAACTAAAATAAATATTGTGTATTGACAGAAGTGTGTTAGTGACTATCAAAGGAGAGGAGTTTTTAAGTACTACAACAAATTGAAGGAAAATTTGGTAAAGAGTTGGTAAGTTTCATGACTGTGAAAGATATTTACAGCATGAATTATTAAGAGAGCAGGTAAAGCTGGATTCATTTTATAATTGGTGTAAAGTAAGCAGTAAAAAATAAACTTTGATTCACATTAAATGGTAGTAGATACAAATACAGTTTAATTTTGTAGAGCTTAATGAATTGCACTGCTGATTATATGTTTATTTTTCTTTGGGGTATCATTACCAGATATGGTGTTGACACAGTGTAAAATCACAACTTTATTTTTGATATAACTATTTCTAATCTCTTCTTGAATATATATCTGCCCCTATATTTTATAAGTTATTATATTAGATTATGTTTGAATTATATATTTAAATTGTTATGTTTTATAAATTATTATTATAGCAACATTACCTTTAACCTGTTTATTTAACATGTGAAATATAATGAAAATGTGTTTTATTTGTTTCTACAATAAATAATAATCGTGTGTACCCAAATGTATAACAAAAAAAATCATAATTTCATATGGGTTTTTATTTCTAAATGCAATAATGCTTTCTCATTTTGTATCAATAATTTTTAAAAATGTAATGGTCCCATTAAAACAATTTATTATCCATATTAATTTTATAGCTCTCCCTCACAAACCGAGCATCTGTGGTGACGAAGTAATCAATCCATCGTTTTCAGTTTATTACGTGGCCCTCCAATTACACGTCCCAATATAGGCAGAGAATAGATCTCTATTGGGTGGTGTATATATTTGAGTATGCCTTAGAATCACAGACCTCCTTAATAAAATAAACATAAAACCCTTTTTACATATTTACGAGATCTCTGGTTGGAATGCATGTACGTAGAACAAAGCTCTTTTAGTTAGGAATCGTAATCGTACTATTAGTGTCTACGGTCCCAACAAAATTAGTGGTGCTCATAGGGCTCATGTGGTTTGTGCTACGCACTTATACGAGGTCGGTATAGGAGAGTAATAGGGAACATTTCCATTTTTTATTGCATAAGAATATTGTACTACCGAAAAATAAGGTATGCAAAAAATTACGCCTTAATTCCCAATGATAAATTTGTTATAAATTTATTAAAGTCTCGCCTGCGAGCGAACCGTTTCAAACAGGTTCACAGTCTTGACGCCACAGGCTACAATTTACAAACGACGAGGAGACCGATTCGGTCAGCTACGGGAGATCCCAGCACTCTACCGCTTGATTTCATTCCGCCGCTTTTCGGCGTAACGCCTACCGAATATTGTAGCTAGTTTCGGGCATACTGATCGCGCGGAATTAGACATCTTACTTTCTTTTTAAGTATACGTTTTGTTACAACGTTACGCTATGTTTTCTAGTATTATTTTTATATTTAAAATTTTTACATGCTTTAAAATACGTGTACATGGCATAACGCCAAGGATGACCATTTTGTAACAATTACTTTTCTCACAAGGTAGACGACTGACTGCAATAATAAAAATACGTGTACGTGGCATCAGGTGTGCCTAGGGAAATTCTCAATTTTTAAAATCAGTGGATAATACTCTCACGTGAATGCTTTCCCACGGTTAAATTCATTTGGTATTCCTGAAATTGGTAGGAATATGTCGGAACTACCATCGATATAATTGGAACTCGGTGATAACTACTTACTTCGTGTTTTGGCAACAATGTAGCCAATGTAGAATAATTATAATTCACAATTTATTTCAAGTACAATTTAAAATTGTTCAAATTTATGCGTTGTTTTATGCTTTATTAAGCCAGGACACATTAACACCTGATTATTTTAGTACGTTTAAGGTATTACAGAAAAACACTTTCCAAAGTAATATTATCTTGTACAGACATATGCTAGGGCTTTTTAATTAATGTAATTGGGTTGACAATTCTGCTTTGTTGATTGGTGGCACGTTTAAAGCACAGAACAAGTGTAAAGTATCCATATTATTTCTTGTGACATGTCAAAGTAGATTTTGTAGAATATTTGAAAATAGGAGACGTGTTTTAAAATGTGTTGCTTGTGGATTATAATTCCTCATACTTTTTTCTCCGAAGAACATAATAAACTTCTTGTAGTGTAAATCACGTAATGTACTCAATTTTAATTATAGGAATGTCCATAAGGGGCTATTGCCTAATTCTGCCCAATATCATTCGTATACCTCAGTAATATTTCTTTATCACACAGATCACCACCATCAACGCGATAAAATATAACCCAAATAAACGAATAATCTAATTCCAATTTAAATGGCCCTTCAACCAAATGTCAATTTGGCCACAAATTAATTCGGATTGTGATTTGTGATTGAATCAGATTTATGTGATAGCTCACTTGCGGTACGTACTTTGCCACGTACTACGTCTATATGCTGTGACCTATTTTGCACTAACCTGTTTTTTGGTTGTAATGCATAAATATGTTGAATTTGCCCTGTAATATTCTTAATATTTACAATTTTTATGCTAACGCTGTATTTTAAAATAATTACAAATGCCAATAATTGCCCCTGATAGTTATTTTTATGTAGAAAGTTTGTCGAGACCTAGGCTGTCATCCGTGTAAGAATTTTTCATAGTATTTGAAATTCGCATTCTGTGTTTATTTAAAATTGTCATCTGTGGGTGTCAAAAGTAAAAAATATCAGTGACACAGCAATTCATTACACTCTTAAGTGTTTTGTGCATTACACCATGTTTTGTGTGGAATCGTTGGCAAAATTGCGGAATTTTAACAGAATCCGTGTATGCTTTATGTCAATGTCATTGGCAACACTGATTTCGCAGTATTTTGTACCATACCTACTACCACAGAAGCGAAGGTGACGTCGGTTCTTTTCATGTTGGAGGGGCCGTTTTCAGGGACCTTGAACACCTTGTTACACTGCGAGAAATGTGATATTAACATATTATTCTGTGATACATGACACTAAAACCTATCTACACGGAAAAAAATATTTCTAATAATGACAAAATGTAACTGAAAAGGTAGTTGAATTCATGTTTTTGTAAACCAGCGAATAATGTAAGCATATCTTCTGGAATCTTCACCTCGATAGAAGAATAAATAAGGACTACATATCATACGACCAGTGTCGCAGGACAGTAGGGAAAACCTGGGGAATGAAACCCAGGGTGGTCCTGTGGATTTACATAAGGCTATCATAAGGCCAATGTTGGCCTATGCAGCTGTTGTCTGGTGGCCCAAGAGTCAACAAATAACAGCCAAACTCAAGCTATGCCAGATACAAAGAGTTGCCTGTCTGAGCATAACCGGAGCCATGCGAACAACACCAACGAGAGCAATAGAGATAATGCTGTGTCTTCCACCGCTAGACCTACATCTAGAAGAAGTGGCTCTGACTACCATGACCCGACTCAAATCCGTTGGCATACTACCAAACGCAAGCTGTGGCCAAACCAGAAGCCGCCTGTGGACTGAGGCTGTCAGAAAGATACCCCTTTTACAGGCATGTGCAGATGGTATCCCGCCTCGGCTTGTCTTTGATAAACCTTACACCATACATACTACTGGTGAAGACGAGGCCGGCGTTGAAGGTGTAAACTATGTCTTCACGGACGGATCAAAGAAAAAGGATGGAGCAGGCTGTGGTATATATTACAGGAATCTGCGACTCCGATGCAGCTGGACTATGGATAAGAATGCCAGTGTAGTACAAACAGAACTCGCTGGTATAACCATAGCCGCACAAGAGATTGCTCGCAGAGAAATAACCGGCAAGACAATAAGAATCTGCACAGATAGTAGACAATCACTACTGGCCCTGAAAAATTATAAACTAACTAAAGGATCAACATGGGAATGTCACCAAGCACTTGTGAGAGCATGTCAGATGAATAACATCTGCCTGTGCTGGGTCAAAGGACACTCACAATGCAACGGCAATATAGAAGCTGACAAACCGGCCAAGAAGGCAGCCAACCTGAGTATCCTTGGGCCTGGTCCTTCAAGTACGCTACCAGTTGCAGCGAAACTTCAATTAATAAAGGAAAACACCCACATAAAATTTAAGACGTTATGGGATGAAGCAAGTAGCTGTCAGCTGGCCAGAAATCTCTTGAGATATCCCAGCGAAGAGACGGCGAGGAACTATCTGGCAATGTCCAGGGGTAAACTGCGATTTGTTACAGGAATCCTAACCGGACACTGCCGGGTAAGGAAACACCTCTATAACATGAGACAAAGTGAACACCCATCTGCAGAGGATGTGAACAAGAAGATGAAACGATCGAGCATGTACTTTGCGAATGTCCCGCCGTGTCATCGACCAGAGAATCCATATTGGGGGAACGTTGGCCTTCTATGGCCAATTTGAGGGAAATGCCCCTGGGCAACATCATCACCTTTTGTACAACATTGGGCTGGTCGATGACCTAGGGAGACATTTCCCTCACGGAGGAAGCACAAGGGGCCCAATGGGGCCTAAGTGCAGCGGATCTCGATCCGCACTCCGGACATATTCCAGATTCCAGAATGTAAGCATATTGATTGTTAGAATACAAGACATACTGCAGACATGTCAATTAACATATATACCTACATAACATATTTATTAGGAATTCATTATATTTTAAGTAAAAGAAAAATCCTTAAAGTGTACTCGTATATGAAAGTTTTTTTTGAAAAATTTAAACTATTAGAAACAACAAACACTACGTAAATTTTTATTATAAAAAACATGAGATCTGTCTAAACAAATATTTGTATTGAATGGAACAATACCTTTATTGTTAAATGAGTAATATAGAACAAGTTGCATATTCAGTGAAAACAGTTTTAAATATGTAATAGGTACCTATGTATATATTTATTATAATACACATATAGGGATTTTAAGATACATAAGTATAGGGATTTTAATACACATATAGGGATTTTAAGATATTTATCACAGAGTTTTAAGTCCTCGGGGCTCGACTGTTCTGTTACAAGTACCTCTAATTTCCTCTTCCTCAGCGATTTAACCTTCTGTCTCAACTTCTTTTTTCGTGGACTGGTGGAGCTTAAGCTGGCATATGTTTGGGTCGCACATGAAGATGATGGAGTCAGCAATGGCGACTTCCTTATAGAGGTGTCACTTGGGCCTAAAATGAAAATATGTCATATTAATATAAATAAATATCATATATATAATGCTATAGGATTATTAAAACTGATATATAAGTAATATAAAACCAACAGACGTATTACCTGCAATGGGTGAAAAAGATCGAGAAGCAGAAACAACAGTAGCTTCAGTACTTTCTTCTGGAGGACGATCTGAAAAATTTCGTTGTGGTTAAAAAGAGCTGTATTTATATAAGTATAATTTGGGTCTAATTTGTCGATTTAATAAACATATCTGAACAATTGTGAAAATAACGCACAGCAAGTGCAATATTTCATAAAAGCACACAAAGGTAAATAAAACTCATACCTGCTGTGTTCGACGAGCACTCTAAAGTGGCATGAACCGCAGCTTTGGCATCAGATGTAATCTCCTGTGCTTCGTAGGCAGATGATCGAATACGGATATCTGAAATTTTGTTTATGGTTAGTATACACTAATTATACGCACAAATAAAATAAATTTCTGTAAATCTTAGTGTAAGTAATTTATTTTAAACAATTTACAAATTGAGGTCCTAGTATTTTAAGTAATAACTTCATAGCAAATGAGTTGCAAAGAATAACACCATAGAAACTAATTATTGGCTTTATGATAGCACAAAACTACAAAAGATATTGCAATTATTAAGTTAAATTTGGATGTCGATAAACGATTTAATATTGTGCACATTCTAACTACCTACATAGTACATATATATTATGTATAACATGTATTTAAGTTACATAAAAACGAAATTAATTTTTTGAGTGAAAACTGGGTGGCTTGGGGCGGAGTAGGTTTCAAGGTAGTCACTAGTGAAGTTTACATACCAAATAAGCAATTACTGCAAGTTACTGAGCAAATGATTTGAGATGCAACCCATAAGTGCAACCTCGAAACCCCTACCTTATAGTTACTTTAGTTATCTCTTTTGTTACTCTCGGATGTTAACTTGTAATGTTATAAAATGCTTGTAATTTAATGTCAAATAAATTTATCCATTACCTACCTTATAGGATCTCTTGGAATAGAAAAAAGGCTTATGCCTTCACCTGTTCTCGAAGAACATCCCCGAAATATACAAGCATATCCTCCTTTACGAGCCATCACTACTACACAGAGCACAAATGATGTAAGAGAATAATGATGTAAGAGAAATGATGTAAGAGATTCATAATCCCAAAGCGGAAAAAAATTTTAATGTGGTCAATGTCAATATGAAACGAATATTTCGTCCTACCTACGCCAGGACAATCGGAAACACAAGGACAAATCGGAGGTGGAGATGTTCAAGTGTCAGAATTGTGAATACGAGACCAGGCTGAAGGGTAATATAACCCATCACATGCTGAGGCATCGTGATTCACAGGCAGAGAAAAAATTTAAATGTAGTAAATGTCTATATGACACAGATTGGAAGCCCAGCTTTTTGACGCACAATCTGACGCACATGAACGTATCAGAAGTAGAAATGCACAAATGTCAGATTTGTAAATTCGAAACTATTCATAAGTGTAATATGGCCAGGCACATGCTGACGCATCGTGACTCAAGACCGGAGAGAATATTTAAATGTGATAAATGTTCATATGAAACGGATGTTAAGAACTCCCTGCGCATGTACAGTAACTATTTCATAAAATAGATCAGTATATATTATTTAATATTACAATACTCGAGCCCTAACAACTACACTTGCATTCATAGAAATCGACTGACTGCAAACTTTTGATTTTAATTATATATATTTTTTTAAGATATTTAGCATCCGATTAAAAAAGGAAATATGCTGTTTGCAAGACAATTTAATATGCTTTAATATGAGCTTAAATATGCTTTAATATTTACTTGAATTTAAAGTATTAGTACTTCATCACTTTCAGTGACATTTTGTGACATTAGTTTTATTTTAAAATCAAGTATAAATGATCAATAAAACAAATCGTCATCACTCTGAAGATCCTCAATGAAGGTGAAAGATCTTGTACAACTTGTGGATTGTCTAAGTGGATCTAAGTGGATTGTTTCCTTATGTATGTCCAGATATACAACTGGTAAGTGTATATCTGTCTTCCTTATTATTCATCTATTTGCTTATTTCTCTATGTAGGGAATTGCTACAAACCCAAGATTTATTTCTTAAATTATCAAAACAAGATTAATAATGTCCCAAAAAACGCATTATGTGGCAGTGAACTGAAGTGAGATGCGTATTTGGAATGTTTTAAATATACTTATATTTCTGAAAAATAAAACGTTTGGTTTAGGTATCTTTTATATTAAACTTAGGGTACAATAATTTGGTCGCACACCTGAATAAAAATAAACAAGGGTATCAAAAGGCTCAAAATACATTTCGACTCTACGTAATATACTGGAAGGTGTGGCCACTTCCTCTAAGCCACACGTCCTACAGATGACATCATAGCGTTTTAGCCAATGACGCGCCGTCTCTCTTAAGCGAGGTAAATTAGTAACTTGAGGGATATGTCCATGATACTTGGTGCACTTGAACATTGTCACTTTATTCCTACCCGCCCTCTCAAGAAACAGAAAAGTTTCTGTCGTACAAGCACGGAAATCACAGAAAACTCCGAAACCCTGAATACTGAATATAGGGAATGTAGAAGATTATGGAAAAATACACCGTGATTTCAGTACTTAACGGTATGCCATAATCGGAAATGTTCTCTAATTAAACACAAAATGTAACTTCACGACTAAAGCCATTCTTGTATTAAGAACAAATTAATTGGGTATATTTATTATTTAAGTCAGTCATCGACCCTGAGAAAAGTAATTATATCTCTAAGAAAAGTAATTGTGTGTGAAATTAGTGAAACTGGCCCTACTTGGCTGACCTTATGACATGTACACGTATTTTAAAGTACGTAATTACATTTGCTAGGTTTATTCATAAATTAAATTTACGTTTTTAATCGAGCTCACAGAGGTAAAAGTTGGCGCACGCGCACCTATTTGAATTAGTTCATTATTAAGATTAGAACTAATTTTTGTATTTAAATTAGTTAGTTTTTTATTTCAAAATATGTTAGTTTTTTATTGCATGCACTAAATCACAGTGGCAGGACAAGATGTTTGCATAGGTTATATTTACATATTGACAATTGACGTCTTCTACTCCCATCCCTCCGAATCGTTCGAATATTACCAATAAAATATACCTAATACCATCAAAGTCCCGTGGAAAATATCTGTTACCTCCGTGCTCTCCTCTCCGATGAAATATTCAAATGAAAGAACGTGACGTTCTCTTCCTTTGAGTATGTGCTGTTCCACAGAACTCTTTTATTCTTTTATGAGTTCTGCCGTCTTGTTCTGTGAGACCCTTGATTCGGTTCAATAATGTTATATTACAAAAAGTTTTCTGAATAATCTGAATGTATTGAAGTAAATATAAAAAAAAAGAATGTATTTCTGGCATTTTATTACTACAATTTATTTTATTCTAAAAGAAGAAACTTGTTAAAATTCTGCAAAATCTGTTACAATTTGGGCCATCTGTCATGTATCTATTACTTTTGTCAAAGACGTTCTGGCACCACTGATCCAAGACAAGTTAAACTAAATGTAATCTAATCAGATTTAATTAATTTAACTGTTCTTGCCACTGATCAGCACAAAATAAACGGCTCAAACCTTAACCTATGTTCTGTGCTGCTTGTGCTAGTGTTAGACGCATAACAACTCCGCATAAACATATGGTAAGCAACGTCAACTAACTGGTGTATTAAAAATCTGTGTCAGAGATCAAAATCAAAATATCAAACAATATTGACACAAACACAAACTCCAAGCACATGAAGAAGTAAATACGGAAATCAGCTGTTATTAATTTGTAAATATAATATAGTATACCTATTATATTCATTTATAATGCAAAACAATAATACTGAGATTGTGTGCAGATTTTGCCTCAAATTAGTGCACAGTGAAAATGTTGATTTACTAAATGCGGTTATGAACGAAATGTTGAAATCACTTTCAATAAAATTGGTATGTAAAAGGGGCCTTTTAGCTCTTTTTCTACTTTGTTATATCGATAGGATAATTACACTATTCCCTATCTATAGTCCCAAATTATTCTATGACAATTTTTATTTCTTATTCCCAAATTATTATTTGACAATTTATTTTTTCTTTTCAGGATTTGGATGTTAGTGAGCATCCGTTGGTGTGCGGTACGTGTTCAGGAGTCCTCGATGAAATTTTCTTATTTAAATCAAAGTGTCTTTATACTGAAGATATTATCAGCGCCCACATTGAGCCGAACTCGAAAGTTAGTCTAAGGGATATATTAATAAAAATTAAAAATAAAGGTAATATTCACATTAGCGAAAATGAAGTGGTATGTCGATTATGTATGAAAATACTTCCGAATGGCAGTTACACAGCATTGGATGGAACTGGTGAGGACGTTTCATTTTCTAGAGATATGATACAAATTCATCTACCGCAAATGGTAAGTGTAAAACAAAATTTCTTCTTAGTATATCTGAGCGGATGATTAATTTTTTAGGATCTGAATATTACCGAGAAACCCATAATCTGTGACGTGTGCCATGCATGTCTTAAAAATTATGTATCTTTCGCTACAAACTGTATGGCTGTTGAGGAGAAGATAAAACTGTATTGTCACTTTAAAAAAAGCAGCGGGCCGATAGATTTGGCATGTGTGCCGCAATTTATGGAAGATAAGCAACTTGATTTACAGGCTACGCTTAATAAGGACTTGGTTATAAAGCAAGAAGTTTCTGTAATGGTTAAGGTAGAAAATGTCCAGGATGTAGAGGATCATCTTGTCGACAGCAGTAGCGCTTCAGAATTGTATTTGAAGAATGAGGAGATTGAAATAAAGTCAGAAAATGAGGAGATGATTAGGTAAGTTGATTTATAAAATTTTCTGGATTTGTGTATTTATTTATTACCGAGTGGTATGTGACATGAAATGATATTAGTAAAAAATTAACTACTTTTTTTTCACGACTGATAGATAGAGAATCAAATAATACATGGTGCAGCACCTTGCTTTGATTTGTCAGGCCGTCTATGGGCATGACATGGGGTTAAAATTAGTTAAAAAATTAACAGCATTTCCAAATGAAGGTGTAGAGTTTTTATTTCAAGACAGATAGATAGAGAATCAAATAATACAGTAGTTTTTATCTACACCTTAATTTGGAATTGCTGTTCATTTTTCAAACAATTTTAACCCCATTTCATCCCCCTAGACCATGTATTCTTTGTTTATCTGTTGATCTATCCTGAAATAAAAACTCTACACCTTCATTCTTAATTGCTCTTATTTATTTACACAATTTTAACCCCATTAAATCAAAATCTGGATCATGGCTTAAGAGTTCAGTCTGCAAAGCACACAATAGGTGCATGAGTAAATTCTTTTGAAATGACAGTAGCAGGAGGTGGAGTTTATTATCCGTTCGGTGTTCTGCTGTTGGTCAACGCCACTACGGTGATTTTACTCAGGGTTGAACTGAGCCTCGTGTATAGTAGGTATCTATTAAATTATTTAGAGGGTATTTAGTTACTGTGAGTGATTATTTGCGTTTACTCGCGAAAATAGTGAAACAACCATGGACTATAAAAGAAGAAAAAGCATAGACTGAGAATTAGTGTTCTTTGAAAAATTGGTTTTGCCAAGAAGGTAAATATAATATGAGGCATGAATGGTTTCATTACAGCTTGAAGAGAATTACATATTTATTTACAAATTAGGCAAATGCCTACTTTACTACTGGCGTTGACTGAAATTCCTTCTATCAACGACAACTAGGGTTGATTGAAGGATTTTCCTTCAATCAACGCTACTAGTCTATTACTTTAGAAATAATCAATCAATTGATTATGTCGAATCGAATATGTTGAGAAAAGCCGATACAGTTGAAATAAAAAATATAGTTTGAGGAATGCCTTTCTAATTTTTTATCCGACACATACCTATACGTTCGTAAATCAATTACGTTTTATTGATAAATTTGACATGCTGTGCCTGAAATATTTTATTTTATTATTTAATAATTTCTAAATAGTTTATTTATTATTTAAGCTGTGTGGTATATGATACACAACATAATATAGGTACATTATTTATTATATGGTAATTACATTTGATAGCAATGTGATAATTTATTGATTTAGGTACATCATTGTACCTAAATTATTTTATTTCATTTTTATTGTTTTACTAATGCCATGTTTAAAATACATACGGTGAATCCACAGATCCGATTGATCAAAGACACATAATTAGTAAATTATAAAAGAAAGTAGAAATTACCACGATTTTTCCATGAAATTTGAATCTCACGTGCTAAAAATACGGCGAGGAAAAAAATTTTTGTTCTTTGGCCGTGTATCTCTACCTATTGTTTCTTTTCGCGAACTAATCATGACAGAAATTATTTCAAAAATAAAATATTACAGCAAATCTAAATTATACCATATCTATCTAGTATTTGCAAAACATTTATTTGTATATTGGCTGTATAATAATAACTTGCTATTAGGTTCTGTGTATATTTTATGAGTTCGGGGAGTTCATTTCTGTGAGAATATTTTTAACCTAGATATGAATTTCTACTGCTGGCAATGGCCAATACTCAATTTTTTTTCAACAAAAGGCACTATTTGTATTAACTCACTATTCAAAGTCACTATTCACTCACTATTTGTATAAACTAGTAGAATTTGTATAAATTCTACTTACCTTAAACCTAACAAAAATTTAAATCGGAGGATAATACAGGTTGGTCGCCAAACTAATAAAAAATATGAAAATCTGTTCTTCATGCCTTACTTAAAATGTTTATAATGCTCATAATGTACCTTGCTGTGTTGTTGCGAAACTATATAATCTAAAATTTGGGAATCGCTGAGACTTTTTTTATAATATATCTAGTTTGTTATATTGTTTCAGTACCTATTGGCGTCACGATTCTACATTGAAAATAGTGTTTACATACCTTCACATATATAGGAAAATAAATAAAACAAAATATTATATTATATTATTTCCGTGACTATGATTATCATGACTATGAAAGTTCTTCAAGATTGTATTGAAACTAACTTTATTTAAAATAATTTATAAAAATAATTAATTGTATTTCAATTTCTAAATAAAATCTGAAATAATACTGGTTTTTTATTCCTTTGTCTGTTTCACTGAGTCAAAAATAAAATATATGAAGAAATAAAAATAAACTATTTTCATGACAAAGGTTTCATGTGTTTTTATCAAATACTGCTATATAAAATAGCCTTAATATGAATTATAATAATTCAACCATTTGGTGTTGTATGTACCTAATACCATGTAATACTGTAATACCATGTAATACTGTTATTTAAATGCTGTCCATAATAATACACGTAAAACGGGGCCACAAATCACACTGAATACGCGTACAGCGGACTCGCAAATTCATCGCAGATGCCGCCAGCTCCTAGGACGATAAAATCGGTAAAAGAGCCACATAATTAAAAATACTTAGAATTTACATATTTAAACGAATTTTTTTTGGTGGTATATGTAATCATAATCTATGTCCTAGCGTTTTTTGTTTTCCATTTTTTTTACTTTGAAATTTCAAAAAATCGTAAAAAAAAACACCAATTTACTTTTTTTAAAAATATCACACGCAGCGACACATATTGTACTTTTCTCTATATATTATGTTTAAAATTTCATAATCTAATCTTTTTTAATAACGCTACAGTTATATGGCTACGATTTCATGTTTTTCACGGCCGCAGACAGAACTCTTTACGGCTTTATCAATTATAGTGTTATTTTAAAATGTGGAAACTTCGCACCCGTTGATAGCATACCTATGTACTTTAAGTAATTTTTGTTTATGTAAAATATGTTAATTCACAAATATTTTCTCAGAGTCTGCAATGAAGAGAAGCAAATGAGGAAGCTTCTCGAGTGCCACTGCTGCGATTATAAGAGTGAACATGAGCGTAATTTAAAACGGCACATCTCAACGATTCACGAACGTGAAAAAGCAAAAGTATATTCTTGTAAGCAGTGCAGTTACAAAACCGTAAATGCTAGTAATTTACGTACTCACCACCATAGGCTACACGGAGAAAAGGCCATCCTATACAGGTGCCCAGGCTGCGAAAAGGGATTTAAAGCGAAACAGACGTTGCACGACCATTTACTAAGAAAACACAACAATTTTCAACACTTGATAGACAGCAAAATACATGACTGCAATTTTTGTACCTATAAATCAACCAGCACAACGGAAATGACGAGGCATATATTTCGCAATCATGACAAAACAAAGGCAGAGAAATATCAGTGTCACGTCTGCGAATATTATTCTTTAAAGAAATACACTTTAAGACGACATTTAGAGATGGTTCATCTAAATTTGAGACCACATCAGTGCCCTTCATGCCAGAAAGGATTCAGTCAAAAGAGCGATTTAAACTCTCACAGACAAAGCAAGCATAAAGCAATTGCAAACTTGTGAATTGTTGTAAATATTAACGAAAACTAGGTTAAAGAGGAAATATTAAAAGCCAACACAGATAATCTTTTCGATAAATCTAATTTTGGCTTATTTTCTAACAATTCTAATTGCTTATATCTTGTTTCGTTAAGCAAACAAACATTTCCAGGGATAAATTCTACAAATGCGAAGCAAAACTCGACTTTTCTTTTTTTTTTGTATTGATAAGATTTTCTAAAAGTTGTATTTCTATTTTTGTAGAAAGCAGCTAAGCTGCTGAATTCCTTTTTAATTATTATAATGAATATGATCCTAAAAATTAGTCTGGGTTTTTTTGTGAATAAATAAATTTTTAAGTGTAAATTGTTGTAAAAATTAATCATGATTTTATGTTCCCCTGAAAATGTTACGTGGGGTGAACATGAACACTTTTTCGTAAACATCTCGTTAACGGTTAGGTACTTTTATAGAAAAATAGTAGTTATATTTGAGGCTTAGAAAATTGTCGACAAAAAACATTCTTACTTTTTTTCGTAACGCCTTTCCATATCACCTTTGAGATAGAGTAGTAGATACGTTTTTGTAAGTGGTATCCACAATAAGCATAATCCACGCGTATTTTTGATTGAAAATGTTAATTTATAAAAGAAAATAAATAAAATATAATTTTTTTTTATTTCTAAAATTTATAAGAAATTATTTTGATTTTATTTCAGAAATGATTGTTTCCAATTTTATTTATTATAACAAAAATTATGGTATTTCTTATTATTGTGATTCTTCGGCTCTATTTATGATTCCATCTCTTCAATATCTTCTTCTTCCTCCGCATCCTCTATTTCCATAGTTTCAATCAAGAAACACGGTGGATATACAATGGTAAAGTACCTGAAAATAATTATAATAACTTTAATTTAGAATTTATTGTGGGGATATTGAAGCAAAATTACTAATCATACGTCAACATGTTACTATTAAAGGCTATTGAAAAAATTTAATGGATATTGAACACATATTTTTCAAATAAACAACACAAGAAATATCTATTTAGTTCAATAATATGTATATTTTATTACCTACCTAACTTTGGTTTAGATAATATAATATCCCGTCCCTAAACATACGAATATAACCAATGAAATAGGTGTTAAATATCTATTACCTCCATAGATATATACTAACAATTACATATAATCTCTGTGGTTACCTCCCTGGCTCGTCACCGATGGATAATAGGGACTTAAAGCAGAGCCTAAAAAATTGGTACGTATCGTATCTTCACAGTGTTCCTACACCTACTCAACTGTGGTTTGTGGTATCTTCAACCGCGAAATTCGTTGTGCTGTTGATTTCGAATATTTGTTGTAATATGGAGGATATTATCAATAATCGCCACAATAAAAATTATTAGGTTATGTTCACTCAAATAGTTGACAATTTACTCGATACGACCACAGCACAGAAATAAAACTCATTGATAAATAAAACTTTTCTGTAATAATTTTCTTTCTACTCTCTAGTAACGTTCTCTACCACCTTTTGGATCTGTTTTCTGTCCCACAGAACTCATTCTTTTATGAGATATGTGATCTGGTTCTGTGAGTTCTTTGCTTCCGATTTAATTCCCAATAATTAGTGGAACTTTGTTTCTGTTAGTTTACAAAAAGTTTTCATTAATCGGAAATTATTGAATTAAATACTTTAAAAAAACGTATACGAGAACACTTTACGATTTATTTTAATCGTAACAAAAATTGTTACAATTCTCCAAAATCTATTATAATTTGCACCATATGTCTATTACATTTGTCCAAGACGTTCTGGTAACACCAGAGATATCCTCTCCATCTCTGGGGCAACTGCAACAGTTCAGCATGAAATGAAACAGCTTAAACCTCAACCTGTTCTGTGCTGCTTGCTAATGTTAGACAAATTAATGGCGTACCCATACTGTAAAAACGTCAACTTCTCATCGCTGGACTGGCAAGGTCGTTGGTGCATAGACAAGATTATATAATCTGTTTTCTGTGGTCCTTGGTGATTGGTGTATCAAACTATCAAACAATTTTGAGCTCCAAGTGAAGTAACTTAAAGAATTAAACGTGGAAAGGGCTGTGTTATTAATTTAGAATACTATATATATTGTATTTATTTGCAATGCCAAACAATAGTAAACCTGTGTGCAGATTTTGCCTTAAATTAGTGAATTGTGCAAATGTTGATTTACTAAATGAGGTTATGAGAGAAATGTTGACTTTACTTTCAATTAAACTGGTATGTATGTACCAAGTATTCTTTGACAATGCTATATCTGCGTATTATTTTCACTCGCAACTGAGAAATCCCTTATACTCTACTCTACCTTCTGATACCAATATGCATTTTCTTTCCTTTCAGGATTTGGATGTTAGCGAGCATCCTTTGGTGTGCGATACGTGTTCAGGGGTCCTTGATGAAATTTTCCTATTTAAATCAAAGTGTCTTTATACGGAAGATATGATCAGCGCCCACGTTGAGACTAACCCGAAAGTTAGTCTAACAGACATATTAATGGAAATGAAAAATGAACGTAATGTTCACATCAACGAAAATGAAGTGGTATGTCGATTATGTATGAAAATACCTCCGGATGGCAGTTACACAGCATTGGGTGAAACTGTTGACGAAATTTCCTTCTCTAGAGATATGATACAAATACATCTACCCGAAATGGTGAGTGTGAAATAGAATTTCTCCTGAGTGTATCTGAGGAGATGATTGGATATAATTTTTTAGGATCTGAGTATTACCGAGAAACCCATAATCTGTGACGCATGCCATGTATATCTTAAAAATTATGTAACTTTCGCTACAAACTGCATGGCTGTCGAGGAGAAGATAAAACTGTATTGTAACCTTCAAAAAAGCAGCGGCCCGATAGATTTAGCATGTGTGCGGCAATTTACGGAAGATAGGCAATTTGATTTACAGGCTACGCCTAATAAGGATTTGGTCATAAAGCAAGAAGTTTCGGTAGTGGTTAAGGTAGAAAATGTCCAGGATGTAGAGGATCATCTTATCGACAGCAGTAGCACTTCAGAATTGTATTTAAAGAATGAGGAGATTGAAATAAAGTCAGAAAGTGATGAGATGATGAGGTACGTTCATTAATTAAGTTTTCTGGATTCTGTATTTATTTATTACCGTAAAATTGGTATGTGAATCAAAATAATATTGTTTATTAAAGTTAGATAGTATGTTAGGTAGTATGAAAGCAAATCTATATTATGTGATGATAAAAGCCTTTAAATTAACAACATAGTTGGCGACAATTCAAAGAAATCAAAAACTAATATATTAATGTGACTGTGACAACAGACAAAAACAAATAGCTGGATAGTTAGTAGAAATAATTTTATATTTGTAAAAAAACTAATCAGGCTTTTGAAAACTGTAACCTGGTGACAGCTGTGCAATACATAATAGGATAAGCGAAAACACGTTGATTTGATACCAATAATCATATATTACTTCAGCCTTTTTCAACTTAAGATATCTTTTTTTATATATTTTATTAGCATTTTTATTAGTTAATTTGGTAACTTTGGTATACCTACCTTTTTCAGCCATCTTGGCGTGTACGTCATTACAATCGTGCGAATCAAATGAATGTGCTAGAATGCAGCAGTTCTCAACAGTTTTTTAGGATTTCGATATTTACACATCGAATATTATCGGTTAACATCGACGTGTTTCGTTTTCATCGGATTAACTTTCTTCTATCGTCGACATGGTCATCACCAACTACTTCAATTAAGTACAATAACATTATTCTTATTGTTGCCTCCTATATATGTTCAAATTTCGGTGTATCAAATGATGTCAACATCGATATTTTAGAAAATTTGCGCAACCCTATTTCTTCAGAAAGAAGCACCAGAATAAAGCGGGCGCCATTTGACGGTATTGAAATATTTCACTATATATATAGACACTATATATATTTCACTATATGATATAGACAGCAATCGTTATAGCGTCAAATGCATAAATATAAATCTACAGCAGAAACGTGACAGCGTTCGTAGAACAAAATGAAAAAATGAATGAAGAACCCGCTCTGGGGGGGAAACTACATCTATTGTAAAATATATTGTATGTCAAAACCGATTATTTAATATTTTGTAAATTACTAAATTAAAGTAGAAACGTGTATTTAATAAAACAAGTGAACTATTTAATAAAGGTATTAGAAAGGAAAAATATATGATAATCATTAAATTTTCTCATCGTCGTATAATGACGACATTTTTCTACATCATCTTCAGATCTTGAACCCAAATTAATAATTAACTGTTCAACTCCATCGTAACTTACTTCACGTCCCAGTCTTTGTTTGCAATGTCTTCTACATGTCGCAATTTTCATAATTTTCCCAAATACCTAGAGCAATTTGATCCAAAGCTTTTGCCACACCTCTAAAACTTGTTCGTCTCCTGTTTCCCAATCGACCCTTTTTGTTAGAGAAGTAATAATAATGCCCCGTTCTCCAAGGTCGCGGGAATTAATACGAATGCAAAGGTAATTAAAAGTTGAAATTAATGATATCAATTAATTATATCCATAACAAAAGTTTAGGAAAAATAACGAATTGTTGGGCGCCACCAACGAGATCGAACAGGTCGTTGTTCCTGACTAGCTGTAGCGGAGATATATGGTCGTGAATTCGGAGGCCGTTGCGATTCAAATAATTTCAGTTTGTGGAAAAACACTATTATTACATTCGACGGTTTATAATTCAAAATACTAAGAAGGCAGGCTGCTTGCGTTCACTCTGATATTAAATAATAATCCGCTGGGTAAGCCGTTTGTTGAAGGATGAAATAAAAACAAATATTTAGGGTTTAAATTGCAGGGAAACAAAACGACCATCCGTCTCAAACTCACAACGCGAAATAATCTGCATACTCTAATACTCTAAATGAATTATTATATTAATGCAAGTTAATTTACGAAACGCAAGGCAAAACGCGAAATTAAGTGTAGTATTAATCAGTGGCGCAGCCAGAAAATATTCTTGGGGGGGGGGGGGCAGCCGCCAAGACGCATTTTTTATGCAATTTTATAAAATGCAGAATTTTTAAAATACAGTTTATTGAGGTATGGTAATCATACAAATGTATAAAAAAAAGTATGTACTGTACATAACACAGTCATAATCACAGAAAAAAAGTCATACTTTGACAACAGTGTTATTAAAAGATAAACAAAAAATATATTAACAAATGCAGACATATAAGCAACAAAACATCAAACAAAAAAGGTACAAACAGAGAAATAATAAATATTTTATACATATAATATACGTTTAGTAAACTTCACGTTTTGATTTTTAAACATTCCAATTAAGTCGCCTTTTTATATAGTGCGTTTCAAATTATTTTCCAAATAAAAAATGCCGCTCCGACAAAGCTCAAAAGTGGTCCGACAGAGGAACCTTTGTCGGGTTGCTCGGCGCGGCATTTTTTACTTGGAAAAAAAATTTAAACCCATTATACACGACGAAAGATGGCCCTCGTAATTTATTCAGTAATGTAACAGACAAGATCCGTTTTTACTAGGCGAATTGGAATGCATAAAGCTATTGTAGACGATTTTTGGGATTGACAATCATTGGATCCGACTGACATATTTATTATTTTTAATCGATAAACACAACGGAATTAGGGTTACATGACTAACCCCTTGAAATATAGAGATTATTCAATACTTATACTTTGTTAAAAATAGTCGCATGTTTATTTCGTTAAATATTACTGAACATAAACAATCCCAAAAGGGTTGTTTACTAAAAGGGCTCATGATTTTTTAGTTGGCGGATAACTCGTCGACTAGCTGTGGCTTGGGGGGGCCCTGGCCCCTTGGCCCCCCCTGGCTGCGCCACTGGTATTAATAAATACTGAGACGAAGGCGAAATAAACGAAATAGCTGCTAGAGAGCAAGAATATAAATGCGGTTAAAGAATTAATTATAGCAAGTTTTAATATTAGGTTGAGAATAATATGAATCGAAAACACGATTGAGAGAGCGATGTGACTGTCAAGAATGCGCAGAATGTCTTGATCTGAGGCAGGCGCGGGCAGGGTTGCCAGATCCTGCGGCTCAATTTCCCTAGTCGATATTAAAAAATCCCTCAAATTTAGGACTTTTCGGAAAAAAATCCCCAAAAAATGCAAACTGCGTGGATTATGATTTGATATTCCTGGATTTTAATAAATTTTCGTGACTGAAATATTTTCCTAATATATCTAAATACCCCAAAATAAGCTGTTACAAATAAATCCCCAAGAACTAGAAAATATATAGCCCAAATAAAAGTAACTTAATGGAGAAATTTTTTATCTCCAAAAGAAAGAATTGTAAGTATAACCAACAGTGAAAACAAGATTAAAAATATAATATTTTTTGAAATGATTAGTATATTATGAGGAGCAAGTATGCAAATCCAGATAAATCCATAGAAAGTGATTCCGAGATAGTCGCAAAAAACTTGTAACTCCTACTCCGCTAACAAATCTAAAAACTTCATGTGGTACTTAATTAGTATTTATGATAAGAACATAAATACGGCACGGCATATCGATTAAAAAACGCTTACAGTAATTATTTTAAAAAATCATTTAAGTTTGGATTTATCTAGTTTTGCTTGAAATATTTTTGTTTTTTTACTTAAAACTTGTGGCGGGGGCGGAGGTGTTCAGAATCGTTTCAAGGAACGGTCATTCTCGACATATCTACATAAAAAACGTGTAAAACAAAATGTACCTACTTACTAGATTTACAGGTTATCTATCGCATAAAGTGAAACCACGTGTTTAGTGTTTAGAGAACTGCACAACTTTAAGTATTAAAATATTACAGGAAACTTCTTTGAAGTTGTTCCAAAGTATTTCAAATTTCCGATTTACAAAGTGATGTCCTAACGCATGTAAGAATATGAATAAGGATTTAGCTTAGTTTACTGAAAGTTGGATTTATCCAGAGTTTTCGTGGATTTATCTACGTTTGCTTGAAACGGTTGGTTTTAAAGCTGAATTTTTATAGGATTTTTCGTGATTTAGTTAAATCTGACGACCTTGCTAGATATAGCTCACACGAATTATACGATATCGACTTGAAAAACGCACAGATCAAAAAGTGGATTTATCTGGATTTGCATGCTTGCTCCTCATTTAACCTAAATGTCAGACATGAAATCCCCTGTTATTCCCCTAAGTAAATATTTTTCCGCAGAATAAATCCCCAGGAAAAAATAACTTCACAAAAATTCCCCAAAGAAAATAAATAATCCTTACTTGGGGAAAATATCCTAATCTGGCAACCCTGACGTTGCGCTTGAGTTACAGCGTTACTTCGGGCGCAGCCTCGCTTCTCATTGGTCGGCGTCACACGTAAATATGTAACGTTGAAACTCGTAGCTTATAAAACACTTATAAAACTTATAAAACACTCATCCATACCCACAGCAATCTTACTATACGCAGCATACATAAGACCGATACTAATATACGCGGCTGCCGTTTGGTACCCCTGGGCAACTAAATAACAACAAAAACAGCTACAGTTAATCCAAAATAAAGCCCTAAGATTAGCCACTAATACTAGACTTAGAAACAGAGTAAAAATCACAACAATTCACACAAAATCATACCAGATTTCGTACAACGTCTTAACACCCATACCAACCCCACCATCCAAGCATCCCTAATACCTAAATTCCGATACCCACCCAAACATCGTTCCCCGAATTATATATACACCCATAGCGTCCCTACTACCCCGTCGTAATTAATTAACAAAATGCATATTGAAAAAAAATAAAAAGAAAAAAGTAAAACAAAACAAATATTAAAAATAAAAACAATAAAAAAATTTAAAAAACAACCAAAAACCAGCCATGGTAAAACAAAAAAAATAACCGCATGTAAAAAACAATAGAAATAAAAAGAGGCCAGAAAATAGGTAGACAATAATAAAATACAAACATAACGTAGGTTAACGAAAATGTACGCGCTTTTTAGCCCCGCTTACTAATGTAGTACTAACACACTAATGATAGAAATAAGAAAACCTGCAAAAATCCTCCCACCCAATAAAAATTCCGAAACTTTGAAACTTTAAAACAACCCTAAAAACGGAAAGTCAAGCAACAACGACTTCATCACAATATGAAAACCGGCAAAAGTATTCGGATTCGGATAGACGCCATAGCAATTTTTAGCAAATCACAATGCGACTCGTATCTTGCATTTCGCTGTGCAATCTATTGCGATGTGCAGCAATTATTTTTGATTATGAAAAATGTATTAATAGACAAATATTTTTTTAGAGTCTGCAACGAAGAGAAGCAAATGGGGAAGCTTCTCGAGTGCCACTACTGCGATTATAAAAGTGAACATAAGCGGAATTTAAAACGGCACATCTCAACGATTCACGAACGGGAAAAAGCGAAAGTATATTCTTGTAAGCAGTGCACTTACAAAACCGTAGATGCAAGTAATTTACGTGCTCACCACCGCAGGCTACACGGAGAAAAGGCCATCTTATACACGTGCCCAGGCTGCGAAAAGGGATTTAAAGCAAAACAGACATTGAACGAACATTTACTATGTAAACACAACAATTTTCAACACTTGATAGACAGCAAAATACATGACTGCAATTTTTGTACCTATAAATCGACCAGCCCAACAGAATTGGCAAGGCATGTATTTCGCAATCATGACAAAACGAAGGCAGAGAAATATCACTGTCATATCTGCGATTATTATTCTTTGAAGAAATACACTTTAAGACGACATTTAGAGATGGTTCATCTAAATTTGAGACCATATCAGTGCCCCTCGTGCCAGAGAGGATTCAGTCAAAAGAGCGATTTAAACTCTCACAGAAGAAACATGCATTAAAGAATCGCAAACTTGTGAATTGTTGTGAATATAAAACTATTACTAAAACTAGGTTAAAAATTAAATATTAAAAGCAAGTGCAGATAAGATTACAGAAAAAGCAGATTTGGTAGTTCTTTGTTCTTGTTACATACAATATAGAACACAATTTTTTTAATGAGGGAATTATTAGTGTTCGACCAATAACGATTTACATATCGGTTATCGGCAAGCGTTTAACGGCGGTTATAACTAAAGAATATAATAATTATAAAAATAAAAATGGCCTAATTGTTATACTTATACTGGAAGTATATTTAAGTAATGTAAAAATGACCCTATCTTCAAAATTAAACACTAGTATAAAATATAGAACAAAGATCTGATCAGTCATTGGTCCATTCATCCAGTCATCAGTCTATTTAACAACGATATAACCACAAAATACCACTGACCCTCCCTCAGAGTTGGTACTACAACTAATATGATTAAGTAGGTAGTAATTTAATAGCAAGAACAAAAATCCACAAATGAACGAAGAAAATCAATACTGTATATTTCCACCTCTACTTCTAATACACTGTGAAAAATTACGTAACTGAAAAATGACCTACTCATTTGAGAAAAAATATTTGTGAGAACTACTTTTCTATTTGCTGTTAATTAAAAAAAATAGCGTAAAAGTGTGTAAGAGTGCTAATTGTCGTACGTAAAATCATTCCCGTAAAAGAACACACCCGCTGCTACTGGACTGTATATTTATCACTAATCAATAAATTAATTAATACCATGTGCAAGTGATTTTAGGCAGTTACTATTAAAGCACGAGTTGCCGTAACTTTGGACTTTTAAAGCAACTGCTCTGTTCATTTATTCCAACACCTTCTACTTTCAGCCAACTAACAGAGCTAGTTGCCACAGTTTACCCGGAGCTTGCAATAAATGCTTTCCGTTCGATTTTCGGCCACCTTCGGCTTTTCCCGGTCGACTAGGCATGATGAAACCAACTCTACTGCCAGGCTTCTCATCTATTGTATTGCGTCGTGAGGGAGGGTCAGTGGTCTTTTGTGGATATATACGTTGTGATTATTGTGTTTTGTTTGGCGGGATTTATATATAGCGAATGATGACTTGGTGAATGGACCAATGACTGATCAGAACTTTATATTTTAAATATAGACCTTTGCTCTATATTTTTTATTGGAGTGTTTAATTTTGAGTATAAGTTCATTTTTACATCACTTAAATATACTTCCAGTATAAGTATAACAATAATTCAGCTATTTTTATAATTATTATTTTCCTTAGTTTTGTATAACTGCAATAAAAGTATGCAATATTTATTTTACATATTATATTAAAGTAATATAATATATATTAAATTTTAATTTTGAGCTAATAGTATATGTTTTCATTTCTACATTCATCATGCTTTTAGTATAAGCATGAAATTGTCATTGGCAATTTTTATGTATTTATAATTTCAATATATTTAGTTTGGTATTCCTGCAATATAAGTAGGTATTCAATATTTTGTATGGTAACAAAAATATAATATTTATAAATCCTGTTTGTTTCATTTAACAGTGAACAATTAATTATTCAGTTAAAGTAATTAAGATAAATCGGTTACTATAACTGATATGCATTTGAAAGATTTATGAACGCATTGTAACTACTGGTGAAGTTTATTTGCAACTCCAGTGACAGTCGACTTGATTGGTGGAGTCAGTAAATATTACTGATGTGGAATGCCATCAACAAAATTTGTCATTTTGCAGCAACTAAAGTGTTAGTGTTAACTACCACATTCCATTTGACACAGAGAAGAAAATTAAGTACTTAGATATTAGAGCAGTTGTGATAAATACTCACTTTCAGCAAACCAAATGTAGTTAATAATATTTTCATTTATTACAAATGAATTTTCAGTTACCACAATTGTTTCTTTCCAGTGCATGTTTTCTAAGGTTATGTTTGTTATTGCGAATTTTTTTTTTATTTCCATGCAATGTGTTAGTTTTTATGTTTTGTTTGTTGTTTAAGAATGGCAAATCAACATAAAAATTGTTTTAATTTTCTTGCCAAAGCAATACTTTTTTCTTCCAAATCAATACTTCAATACTTTTTTTTGGTCATCTAAAAATCGGCCATCACGGGGGGAATGCGAAAATTTTATGGCCTACTTCCAATTTCTGATGCCCGACCTCAAATTCCGTTCTAGATATGGTACAGGGCCGATAAGAAGAAAAAGTACCTACTAATCACGCGTCCATATATTACCTTTAAAGGGTATTGAATAAATTGAATGGTTATTGAACACATATTCTTCAAAGAAACAACACAAGATATATTTAGGTATATTTTATTTTGCTACTTTTTTTCCACTAAATTGATTAATATTTTTTATATAAATTTTGTACCTAAACCCTACCTAATTTTAGTTTAGATCATATATTTTTCAGTTAAAAGTTTGCTATCTGTATCCTCTGAAAAAATCTTATTTAAAAATTGCCTTGCAATTTGCAAAAATTTTGCAAAGTATAAAATAAAAATTTAATGTATACAATGTAATTTAATTTATATGAACTTAATACCATTCGGGCGAAATTTTTGTGACGTAAAAATCAAAAAATATTCTTTGGTAACCAACTGGTCCTTGGGAGACCTTCTGCCATGTACGCGTATTTTTATTATATGGTTAAGCGCCGACCCTGTGACAAAAGTGGTCCTCCTTGGCAGATCTTGTGCTTTGTAAACGTGATAAAAAAAATGGAAAAAAATAACAGAACCTCCGGTATTCGAATTCGGGACGTCAATAATACCGAGCGTTACTTTACTCCCTAGCCTGATGAACTAAATAACGAAATAATTCCGTCGACTGCGTGCGTGCGTATCGTGAGCAAACGTGCAGATCTGGTAACGCATGCGCAAATCGTGGGAATCATGATGTCTAAGACCCTAGTATGGTATCGGCACAGCGTGGTACTGGTCCAAGAAAATGGTAAATTGAGCATCTCGTGTTGCGGAAAAAGTAGTTTCATTTGTCACCTGCCTGCACTGTTTGCGGTGGAAGTTACTACGATAACCAGAAAAATCTGTTACAACTTTTTATTTCTTTTTATTTTTTAATACGGCTGGTTAATAATTGTTTGCATTTAAATACTGATAAATAGTGTAGGATATTTTTCACAGATCTTTCTAGGACTGTTTGACTTATGATATGGTGCCTTCCAAAGGATAAAATATTTTATATTTCAAATGAAAAAAAATGCAACAATTACAATTTGTAGGTAAAATGAACAGCTATATTTTGTTAAAAGTTCACAACAGTAAGTCTATTGCGAACTGTACATATATGGAAATTGACAATTAAAATTTTCTCTCCGCTCTGGAATCACGATGCCTCAGATTTGTCCTTGTGCTTCAGATTGTGCCTGTGTAGATTCCCCTTAAAATACGATTCATATGGACATTTGTCACATTTAAATTTTCTCTCCGCCTTGGGATCACGATGCTTCAGCATGTGAGTGATCATATTATATCTGTACTTGGTCTCATATTCACAATTGTCGCACTTGTGCATCACCCTCTCCGATTTGTCCTTGTGTCTCAGACAATGATTACGTAGAGAAGCCTTCATATCCGTTGCATAAAGACATTCATAACATTTAAATTTCCTCTCTGCTCTGAGATCGCGATGCGTCAGCACATGCCTGTTCATAATACTCTTATACCTGGTCTCGTAGTCACAATTCTTACACTTGTGCATCTCCACCTCGGATTTGTCCGTGTGTATCAAATTATGTTTTCGCAGGTCGGACTTAATATCAGTTTCATATAGACATTTATCACATTTAAAATTTCTCTCCGCTCTGGGATCCCGATGCCTCAGCATGTGCCTGTTCATACTACTCTTATCCCTGGTCTCGTAGTCACAGTTACTACACTTGTGCATCTCCACCTCAGATTTGTCCTTGTGCCTCAGATTATGCCTCTGTAGGTTCGCCTTAAAATCCGATTCATATAAACATTGGTCACATTTATATTTTCTCTCCGATTTGGGATCGCGATGCTTCAGCATGTGACTGATCATATGATATTTATATTTGGTTTCATATTCACAATTCTCGCACTTGTGCATTATCACCTCCGATTTGTCCTCGTGTCTCAGACTATGATTACGTAGAGAAGCCTTAATATCCGTTGCATAAAGACATTCATTACATTTAAATTTTCTCTCAGCTCTGAGATCGCGATGCGTCAGCATGTGCCTGTTGATAATACTCTTATACCTGGTCTCGTAGTCACAATTCTTACACTTGTGCATCTCCACCTCAGATTTGTCCTTGTGCCTCAGATTATGCCTGTCTAGGTGGGACTTGCAACTCGTCTCATATGGACATTTGTCACATTGAAATTTTCTCTCTGCTTTGGAATCACGATGTTTCCGCTTGTGATAATTCATCTTACTCTTATATCTGGTCTGGAATTCACAATTAGCACACTTGTGCATCTCCTCCTCTGGCTTGTCCTTGTGTCTAAACATGTGTTTTGCCAAATTATACTTCCAGGCAGTTTTAAATGTGCATTCAGGACAGGTAAACTCCTTACTGAGCCCCCCGTGTCTCGCCATGTGATCGTGAGAAGAAAACTGCTTCCTCACTGCAAATGTAGGAACATCTTATTAGCATTTACCTACAGGACAAACTAATTTAAAAAAAAGTTGGGCCAATATTAAAAATTTGGTGTTAAAAAAATAGAATAGTATATCGAAGAGTATTTCATCAATCAAATATAAATATAAAGCAAGTGAAAAGATTTTTGACTTGGAGGCATCAGGACGATGCGTTAAATGAGTATCGACCCACATATTAGTACACTACAGTTAATATTAAAAAACAAAAATATCAATAATTATGCCGCTGGACACTGACAGCAACTTTAACGAAATTTGACATATTTGCTATTCGTATTTCAAGGCAAGCGAAATGCTCTCTGGCGGCCGAATGCGGAACTAATCTCTACTACTCTATTACATCTCTATCTCTATTACACAATGACTTATTGGCATTATTTCCGAATCGGAAGTTTGCGGCCGAGGCCTTATCGGAGAACTGGTTTCTCCGATAAGGCCGAGAAAGATTATTTGGCCGAGATCAACATTTCTTGGGTAACTACCTCAAAAAATAAAATAAAATAAAAATATTTAAAAATTGTTTCGTACAAGCTACTGGATACATGGACAAAATTTAGCAAGAAGCCTACTTGGTTGAGTTTTAACTCTAACAATGAAAACAAATGAAAACGTCACTAGATAGTTTATTGACAAGATGTACCCATTTCTGTCAGTAAATAACATAGTTATAAAGTTTATAAAAATGAGTGATATTGATGGCGTAAATCTGCCAGAAATTTGGAGTTTTATGGACTGGTGCAATTCACGTAAGGTTAAGAATGTGAACAAAGAAGTGTTTGTTGTATTCTTTACGGAAAAAGCCAAATTTTTCAAATCATCATTATGGTCAAACTAATCCATCTACAGTAGTTAATATCTACAGTTATGGTAAGTTAATGTCTTGATTCTTCATTCTCTTGTGAACTTATTTTTGTGGGAATGGAGGTTTCTTGTTGACAGCAGCTATACAAATATTTTAGTAATTTCACTTTTCTCTAATAACAGTTTTATAAGCATTTAATTTGCTCTGCCTATAAGTTATATCTAATTATTTTAAAATCGGCAATATCAGTGACATAAAAGACCATTTGTCAAATTACGTGTATAGTGGCGAGCAGCTGAAAACGATTTTATTTACTTCATGTAATTATGGCTTTAAATTTTTGAAGTAAAATGTAGATACATGCCTGTGAAATTATTAATTTGATATGTCAAAAGTGACTTCCTGATCAAACTATTTTAAAAGTTTTTGTTCTGGGTTATAAAGCTTTATGGCGTCTTCCTAGAATGTGGCACAAAAGTTTGTACAGTCTTACACAAAATAGTGGCGGAAAAAAATATTAATTTAGAGAAAATCGCAAATTGCAAAACTAAATTTGATCAATTGTGTAGAAAAAAACTGGTGGCTAGATTTGACTAATTTTTTATTATGTTATTATCAAAAGCAAACTAAATATTTTCTACCACAATTTATGGTAACTATTATTGCTGGTTCTACTATATTATTTTGTTTAAACAATGGACTGTATCGAATAACACTTTTAAAAGTAATAATATTGTCTACAAGTATAACAATGTACTCACCATTTGTACTCTAGAAGTGGCACTATTTAAGATCAGGAGGATAACGAATGGAAAATTAAAGGAAATAATATTTAATATATATGACTACTAATTTGTGAGTACAATATTATAGCGGGTTTTCCATTTAAGCACTATCTATCTAATATACTAATACTCTACTATCTTACTTACTATATTTCTATTTTATGTGGTTCGATCTGCCCACAGTTTTTCAAGAAAACAAAAACTTAATCTCAAATGCTTTTTATAATTAATGAACATATTCATGGCAGGGGCAGATCCATAATCGAATATTCTCAGGCGTATAGTGTGTGGCCTAACCAGTTTTGAGTCAAGAATGTTAAACCCGGTGGTCATTTTGTGCCGGGCAGCCCACTTGTCTTATGGCGGGAATATTTGACTTTAGAACTATACTGCATCTAACGAGAGAATGGACTTGCACTCGAGCGAAAATTCGTCTGTTTTGGTCAGATCTCCGCCCCTTAGAACATCAGTTCAACGCCCTCAACGTCTTAAATGGCTCAGCAGGTAGCCAGGGCCGGCGCCTGGGTCCGATACCTACCTGGTACCTAATTATATAAAGTACCTACTACTGCCTACCTATTCACAGTTTGTATTTGTAGTCTCGCAAGTACGGTTATTTTAGTTGTTTTGTTTACTTAACTTACGAATCTATTTCATCGAATGACGGTCCTGCGTAGCTCGTTACAGAGCCCCTCCTCTTTAGTCGCCGATGTGCAAAGCAAGTCCATTCTCTCGTTGGATAGAGTATAGGTATACTACTCGAGATAGATACTTGAAAAACATTAATATTTGTGCTGTGTGGTCCGAGACTTAATGAATGTATAACTTTCCGTAGACTCTAGATTGTGGCGAATGCGCCAATGTGAGACATCGGTCCATGATAAGTGTGCAACATTGCAGTTTAATCTGACGTTTTGAAGTGGGTGAAAATCTGGTCCAAAGATTCTAATTGCATACATACAGGTGAAGCTAATATAAGCGTGTTCTAAATATTTAAAAGCCGTTTACTTTCAACTGATTGAAAATGTACCTGAAATATTTCTCTTTCACTGAATTCGGATATTAGATACTATTATTGTTGATGATACTTTGAGAATATCCGCTTACCTTTTTCTGCGGGTTTCCCAGTCTGTCTTCCCCTCTTTAAGGAACCGCTCTTCTCGGAATTGTTGGATGCCCCTGATGGAACTGAATCGCCCATTTCATCGCTATAAAAGACAATTTTAAGAATATTTATGGGGATTTCTGGTAAGCCAAGAAAATGTTTCGGTTTATTCGATCATCCTCAAAGACATGATAATAATTTCATTATTGTACACAATAATGAAATATTTACGACAATATTTAAATACCCGCAAATGCTGATATTGTCTACCAATAAACCATGCAATAAGAGTTTTGAAGAAGTTTAACACATGGATGGAGTTAACCCTACCTCATCGCATCATTTTCTGACTTTATCTCAATCTCCTCATTCTTCAAACACAATTCTGAAACGATACTGCTGTCGACAAGATGATCGTCCAATATATAATCCTCTGCATCCTGGATCTTTTCTACCTTAACCACTACTGAAACTTCTTGCTTTATGACCAAATCCTTACTAAGTGTAGCCTGTAAATCAAATGGCTTTTCTTCCGTAAATTGCAGCACACATGCTAAATCTATTGGCCCGCTGCTTTTTTGGAAGTTACTAAACAGTTTTATCTTCTCCTCAACAGCCATACAGTTTGTAGCAAAAGATACATAATTTTTAAGATGTACATGGCATGCGTCACAGATTATAGGTTTCTCGGTAATACTTGTATCCTAAAAAAATATTTCCAATCATCACCTCCAATATACTCTGGAGAAATTATGTTTCATACATACAATTTCCGGCAGACGAATTTGTATCATATCTCTACAGAAGGAAGCTTCCTCACCAGTTTCACCCAAACCTATGTAACTGCTGTTCGGAGGTATTTTCATACATAATCGACAGACCACTTCGTCTTCGCCAATGTGAACATTACGCTTACTTTCTATTTCTTGTAATATGTCCCTTAGAATAACTTTCGGGTTGGTCTTAATGTGGGCGCTGATAATATCTTCGGTATGAAGACACTTTGATTTGAAGAAATAAATTTTATCGAGGATCCTTGAACACATACCGCACATCGAAGGATTCTCACTCACATCCAAATCCTGAGAGGAAAAAAATCGCGTGTCAATGTCATTAGGTATATTAGGAATGAGGTCGTTAAGGCTAATTAATCTATTAAGATAAAAAAAAAGCGATAAAAGAGGTCAAGACTTACTAATTTTATTGAAAGTAAACTCAAGATTTCTCCCATAACCTCATTTAGTGAATCGACATTTACGCAATTCACTAACTTGAGGCAAAATCTGCACACATTTTGAGTATTGTCTTGCATTTTAAATGAGTACAATAATATATATTTAGCATTCACAAATCCCAAACATAAAATATTCACAGTAGATATCTGGTAATGATGACTCGTTAACAAGGAATAAATCAATGACAAAACGCCTCTGGTTTCCTGGTTTCTGTGACATAACCTCAAATGAACTAGATAAAGACAGGGAACTTCTGCTAAGATAAGATAACGGATCACGCAACAAGGATAATGGCCACGAAACATGAACCAAAGTTGATTGTTGATCTGAGAATAGATAATTTTCACAAAACATATTTCAGGAATATTAGGTATGTACTTTGTAGAGAATTAAGCAGACGCAAAAGTATACGTTACATTTTGACGTAGACGTGAAATCAGGCAACGTTATAGAATTAAAAATCCTTCTTGACTTTGTGGTATTGACGCATCTTTCAAAACGTAGACGTACGTAACGTGAAGCAGCTAAGTTAAAGTAACGACGATATTTTTTCCTCTTTCTTGCATCATATTAATTTGTATCAAATTCTTCCTGTATCCTCATACATAGGGGTTGTGCCCCACAATTTCTCTTGCAACAAATAAAGCGTCCTCTGTAGGAAAACGAATTCTTTTGTGCGAATCCATTACAATTAACCGAAATACCTAATATGGATAACTAAGTAAAACGCAACAGAAAATCAAAAATTATATTTGACACTAACAGCATTCGTTACTAATAGTATATTTTCGGCTCCATCCGTTTGCGTTCACTAGGAACGTACGGGCAAGTATACGTAGGCAAGTAAACGTAACGTAAACATAATGATCACTGCGCATGAGTACGTGTCAATTTCGGCGTTTACGTATACGATCATGGCACTGCTTTAAGTCTCTATTAACTAAATAGGAGAGTTTCTTGCAATGATCATCATCTGTGAACAGACCTCTCAAATAACCGCATATTTCAACTTATACTAGAACCCTTTTACTGTAACCATACGGTTACGCTAAGTACCAATGGGTTAATTGATTGGTTTAGATACACACTTTTTTACCACAACGGTCTACACTTTTTCTTTTTTTACTGTTTAATACGGCGGGTTATTAATTGTCTGCATTTAAATACTGATAAATCGTGTAGGATACTTTTGAGAGATCTTTCCAGGCCTGTTTAACTTAGGATATGCTGCTAACTGAAGGATATAGTAATGTTTTATATTTTACATGAAAAAAAAAATTTAATAGTTGTTTATCTGCAGATAAAATGAACAGCTATATTTTATTAATAGTTCACAACAGTAAAAGTGTATTCTAAACTACATACAGTGCACGACACTTGATTACTCTCACCTAGTAATTTGGTGTAATTTTCTTTAATAGTAAAAATTTTGATTAGTAAGCTACACATAGCATTAAATTAAACATTTTAACAATATTTATTCAACATTTTGTTTAATACTTTCAAATTCTACAATTGTGGAAGTTTTTTAAAGCAAATATTGTAATTTATAATGCGACACTTGATTACACTCACTTTCAAAATTAAGCTAAAAAAATTCATTTAAATCTAGTTCCTAATTTTAATATTTAGTGTGCCCTCCCCTGCTTCTCAATGACTGCTAACATCGATGAGACAACGAATTAAATAAATTTTCTATAAGGTTCATTGGAACTGCCTCCCAGGCGACTCTTATGCCAGCCATTAGTTCTTCTCTGTTGTTAAACTGTATTCCTTCAGTATAACCGCGTTTGACCAACCAACCCATAAATTTTCTATGATATTTAAGTCAGGACAAATAGCTGGCCATTCTAAAACTGAAACATTATTAGCAATCAACCACGTCTGGATTACTTGGGCGGTGTGAATAGGCATTGTCTTGTTGAAATATCCATTCTTGACTCGGATATAAAACTGCTGTTATTAACCTGCCTTTGAAGCAACTCTAAATACTTTTGAGCAGTTTGCCGACCTTCTAGAAACTCTATTCCAACTCCTCCTTGACTTGAAATCGCCGCCCAAATCATTACCGATCCTGCCCGGCTGTGACGGCGTGCCAAAACATTTTCTTCCATCCTAATGTCATGAAAGTAATATTGGAAGTCATCAGAGGGCCATCCATCTAGGTTAAACTTTTTTTCAGAGAAGTAAAGGTTTCTTGTGTATGTTTTCTTCTTCTTATGTTTGGACACTTCTTTAATAACCTTTAAATGGTTCGAACCGACGCATTATCTCCACTACGATCCCTAACTTGCCTAGCTGTAGACGAAGAATTGGATGATGCAATTCGAAGAATTACGCGACGGTCCCTGGGGGTTGTTGCAGTTGAAGTACGTCCTCGTCGATTATTGCCATAGTTTTCGAAGTCTTATAAAGCATTGATTAGCCATAGGCTTCGTCCTGTATATGTACATTCACAATTAAAATTTTCCCTCCGCTCTGGGATCACGATGCTTCAGCATATGCCTTTTCATCCTACTCTTATCCCTGGTCTTGTAGTCACAATTCATACACTTTTGCTGCTTGTGCATGTCCACCTCAAATTTGTCCTTACTTGTGTATGAGGTTATGATTTCGTAGGTTCCGCTTAAAATACGATTCATATGGACATTTGTCACATTTATATTTTCTCTCCGCTTTGGGACCAGGATGCTTCAGCATGTGAGTGATCATATTATATTTATACTGGGTCTCATATTCACAATTGCAGCACTTGTACATCACCACCTCCGACTTGTCCTTGTGTCTCAGACAATGATTACGTAGAGAAGCCTTAATATCCGTTGCATAAAGACATTCATTACATTTAAATTTTCTCTCAGCTCTGAGATCGCGATGCGTCAGCACGTGCCTGTTCATAATACTCTTATACCTGGTCTCGTAGTCACAATTCTTACACTTCTGCATCTCCGACTCCGATTTGTCCCTGTGTATCAACATATGTTTGCGTAGGTCGGACTTAATATCCGTTTCATATAGACATTTGGCACATTTAAAGTTTTTCTCCGCTCCAGGAGCACGATGCGTGAGTATATGCTGGTTCATGCTATCCTTATGCCTGGTTTCGAAGTCACAATTCTTACACTTGTGCATCTCAACCTCAGATTTGTCCTTGTGTCTCAGATTGTGCCTGTGTAGGTTCGTCTTAACATTCGATTCATATGGACATTTCTCACATTTAAATTTTTTCTCCGCTCTGCGATCACGATGCGTCACGATGTGTTTGCTCATAATTATCTTATACCTGGTCTCGAAGTCACAATTCTTACACTTGTGCATCTCCAGCTCAGATTTGTCCTTGTGCCTCAGATTATGCCTGTTTAGGTGGGACTTAATACTCGTTTCATATGGACATTTATCACATTGAAATTTTCTCTCTGCTTTGGAATCACGATGTTTCCGCTTGTGATAATTCATCTTACTCTTATATCTGGTCTGGAATTCACAATGTGCACACTTGTGCATCTCCTCCTCTGAAGTGCCTTTGTGTCTAAACATGTGTTTTGCCAAATTGTGCTTCCGGGCAGTTTTGAATGTGCATTCTTGACAGGCAAACGCCTTAACAAGCCCCCCGTGTCTCGCCATGTGATCGTCAGAAGAAAAATGCTTCCTCACTGCAAATGTAGGAAATCTTATTAACATTTACTTACAGAACAAATCAATTTAAAAAACAGGGCAATAGTAAATATTCGGTGTTAAAAAAACATATTGTAATGTCTAGATACTTCATTCTAAACAACTTTAGAAATTAATACTCTCCTGTGAATTTATTTTTGTAGGAATGGAATGGAGGTTTATTGTTGATAGTAGCTATACATATAAGTTCACTTTTCTCTAATAGCAGTTTGTACAGTGGCGAGCAGTTGAATGTAAACGATTTTATTTACTTCATGAGGGACATCCGTAAGGGAAAATAAAAAATATGACTTCAATGACGTCACACGTGATTTTACACTATTTTACATCAAGTTATCTATGAAGTACCGAACCCCGGGATTTTAAAATCGTTCCCTACGTATTTCTCGGTATGGTAGGATAGAGATATAGAGAATGTGTAAGTTAGATAGAGAAGTAAGATCGGACGTGAATTCCATGAATCCCGTATACAACAGAATACTTAGTTAAGGCGTCGTCCGCTGCGTCTAGTGCTTGTTGATTACACTCGTAAAACGTTGTAAGTTTTTCGCAGTTTTTCCTTAGTAAAAAGCTCTATTTCAAAGTTGTAATAAAGTTAAAATAATAGTTGAACGTGCAAGACTTCTCAACTGTAAATAGTTCTTGGTGACAATTTGTAAAATCAGTAAAATAGACATCGGATAGTGGTTTGTTTTTGCTGTGTGACGTGATTTATCTGTCAAAGGCCAACGCCGGTAGTGTAATGCAAGTGTTTCTGTGTAAATTTGAAATGTTGTGTGTAAATTTTAAAAGTATGTCTCTTGTGTTATAAAAAACGTGTTAGTTAAAAATATAATTCACTATTTAAGGTAGGTGTCATTTACAATAAAATGCCATAAAGATATTGGCTATTTTCTGGAAAAAAATACAAACAAAATAATACCCAGATGTTTTTTAAAGCTGTCTCAAAAAAGTTTTAAATCCATCCTCACTCGAACGACAAAATGTACAGCTTGCTGTCAAGATATTTGATGAAAAAAATATTGGGGCTCTAAATCAATGTAATGAAATTAATAATTTGGGTACAGCTGAATTTTTAGCAACCATTTTACGTTGGTTGAAAATAGTAAATGTGCGTTCACCCAAATCAGGATATCACCAACGTGATCCTTTTAGGGACCCAATCCAATGATAAAAAAATACTCAGTTTTTATTAAAACTTTATGATTTTCTTTGCTCATGGGAAGATTTACAATTTGAAGGTTTAAGAAACGGCCACACTGGTAAATTAACTGCTGATACATTTTTTTCTTGCTACTACAAAAACATCAATTAATCTTGTTCAATACTTGTTTGAATCATACGACATTAAATCCTTTCAAGTGAAATTTCTGTTACTTGGAAAGTTCCAAACTGGACAATTGGAGGGACGTTTTGGAAAATATAGAAAACTAAGCGGATCACATTTCCATATTTCCGTGACACAAGTCCTTGAATCAGAAAAAAAATCAAAAATTTTAAGTCTTCTTAGAGTAAAGTTTGGTACATTTTGCATAAATGAGCGTTCATTTAATGACAAATACGAAAAAGATGGTTCTTCGTTTGACATGTCTGAAAATAATTTTTCTCAGAAATAATTCATAATTTGCCTGACAGTTAAACTTAATTCTTCAGTATTTTAATCACTATTTTATATTTCCGGATATTGTGCACATTTTGTTATTGAATTTCTTAATTGTTGTGGAAATTGTTTAATATACATTACTACAAATTCAGATTTTTTCATACAATTACCAATTCTTCTGAAAACGACAGGTTTGCGAATATCTTAAAAAATTAATAAGATGTGCTTTAAAACAGTCATCGGAATTATACTTTGAAGTTTCTATTCAAGCCTATCAAATATTTAATGAGCTTATTTCAGGTAAATACCAAAACGAGTCATATTCTTTTCAATATATATTCCTTAATAATTATCCAAAAATAATCAACAATGAAATTGACAGTCAAAATAAAGAAAGATCAAACAGAAAATTAATGAAATTTCATTGTTAGAGCTTCGTCTTGCAATCGGTTTTAGTAGAGATAGGGCCGATGCCTCCTTAAGAACCAACGCGTCTATTAGGATACCTCTATGGTGATGTGCAAACCCACTTTCAAGTTATTGTATCATAAGTAAGTTTGTTTTGAAATATATTGTTTTACTCATAAAAACCTCTGTATATTGTAGATTACGTTTTGCCGTTACCGGACCAGTATCGTGTGACGTACAAAGTCTTACGGAGGTCCCGCTTCATGTAATTGTGGTTTTAAATGTTTGAAGTAATGTGTAGATAGATGCCTGTGAATTTATTAATTTAATATGTGACATTTATTAATTTATATGTGACATGGTCCGAGATTTAATGAATGTTTAACTTTCAGTAAATTCCATATTGTGGCGAATGCGCCAATGTGAGACATCGGACCTTGATAAGTCTGCAACGTTGCAGTTTATTCTGACGTTTTGAAGTGGGCGAACATCTCGATCAAAGATTCCAACTGTATACAGGTAGGTACAGGTGAATCTAACGTAAGCGTGTTAAAATATTTATAAACCGTTTACTTTCAACTGATTGAAAGTGTACCTGAAATATTTCCCATTTGTCTCTTTCACCGAGTTCGGCTATTAAATACTATTCTTGATGCTACTTTGAAAATATCTGCCTACCTTTTGATGCGGGTTTCTTGGTCTGCCTTTTCCTCTCTAAGGAACCGCTCCCAGATGGAACTGAATCACCCATTTCATTGCTATAAAAGACAACATTAAAGAATATTTATGGGGTATTCTGGTAAGCCAAGAAAACATTTCTGTTTAATCAATCATCCTCAAAGACATGACAATAATTTCATTATTGTACACAATAAAGAAATATTTACGACAATATTTCATTACTTTTTTATATTAAAATATTGTTCTAATATTTTACATTGTGAGAGTGAGTTCAGATGAACTTATTTTCTGTTAATTTAATGTGCCTTAGACAAATAACTTATAAAATTGACTAACATTGTAGTTATTTATTTTTTACAGATAACTGTGATTATTTCAGATAACCGTGTGGGTTATTATCAAAGACTATATATAAATATTCCAAGTAAATACCCGCAAATGCTGATATTGTCTACCAGTAAACTACGCAATAAGAGTTTTGAAGAAGGTCGACACATGGATGAACTATACAACAAATATTCAGTTAGTAATTATGATCAATTTTTGAACACTTTATTGAACCAGAAAAGTTTCAAAGTTAACCCTACCTCATCTCATCATTTTCTGACTTTATCTCAATCTGCTCATTCTTCAAACACAATTCTGAAGTGATACTGCTGTCGACAAGATGATTTTCCAATATATAATCCTCTGCATCCTGGACTTTTTCTACCTTAACCACTACCGAAACTTCTTGCTTTATGACCAAATCCTTACTAAGTGCAGCCTGAAAATCAAATAGCTTATCTTCTGTAAATTGCAGAACACATGCTAAATCTATCGGCCTGCTGCTTTTTTGAAAGTCACAAAACAGTTTTATCTTTTCCTCAACAGCCATACAGTTTGTAGCAAAAGATACATAATTCTTAAGATGTACATGGCATGCATCACAGATTATGGGCTTCTCGGTAACACTCGTATCCTAAAAAAATATTTCCAATCATCGCCTCCAATATACGAAGAGATTATGTTTCATATATACCATTTCCGGCAGACGCATTTGTATCATATCTCTACAGAAGGAAGCTTCCTCACCAGTTTCACCTAAAACTATGTAACTGCTGTTCGGAGGTATTTTCATACATAGTCGACAGACCACTTCATCTTCGCCAACGTGAACATTACTTTTGTTTTCTATTTCTTTTAATATGTCATTTAGACTAACTTTTGAGTTAGTCTCAATGTGGGCGCTGATAATATCTTCAGTATAGAGACACTTTGATTTAAAGAAGTAAATTTCATCGAGGACCCTTGAACACATACCGCACATCAAAGGATTCTCACTCACATCCAAATCCTGAAAAGAGACCAAGACACAGAATTAACAACACTGTTAATTCTGTGACCAAGACTTACTAATTTTATTGTAAGTAAACTCAAGATTTCTCTCATAACCTCATTTAGTAAATCGACATTTACACTATGCACTAACTTGAGGCAAAATCTGCACACATTTTTAGTATTGTCTTGCATTTTAAATGAGTATAATGATTAGAATTTAGCATTCACAGATCAAAAACAATTCATAGAAAATGTACTATCTAGGATAATTTATTTGCCGACCTAAATATTTTCGACGTGTCAATACTGTCAAACCACATACATACAGTGTTGCCAGTACCACGAAAATAAAAGAAGTAGATCAATAAACCAAGAACTACAGAATTGCCCGAAAAGTACTGAGACGCTTTTGGCGTAATCGTAGTTTTGCACCCGAGGGAGATGGGAATTTCTCCTCGATGCACTTTACCTTCCTATTTTAGGGAAGTGCTACTTTTAATTTGCAGTGAGTGAAAAATTATACTATTGTCTTAAAATCCTCTTAGCTTACGTGAGTATCAATTTTTTAATTTAAGATTTTACTTTAACTGGAGACTCGACTCGTATTTCCTATTCCAAACACTTAAAAATCTATTAAAAAATATTGTAAACAGTAAAGGTACATTGATAGTTTCCTCTACGCCGGCCCGCCCAGCCGTGGCCTCGCTTTCCGTAAGCCCCATGACAAAAAGCGATTTATAAAGTCGCGCAGCGTAGTTCTGGCTCATGAGCATTATGCACTACCTCGATTTATTCACATATAGGTTATATTTGAATGTACTCGAGAAACATACATACATTATGTATTATTATAATTATCTAGTGTATATAACATGATTAGTATTATAAATTATTACCCCTCGGAGTACATTCAATTGCGAATTAAAGTGGGCAATAAAAAAATTGCCTAAGCTGCTCAGCTCTAAAATAATAATAGTAAAAATTAAATTCCCGTGGACGTCACTGACCATACGCAACCAGTATATTGTTATGGGTATCTACTACTCTGTAATTTTTGCACTTTTTTTTTGCTCTGTAATGGTTAGGGGAAGAAAAATAATACACACAATAAGACTTATTACTACGTTTAATGTATAAATTTAGCTGCTGATACATAAAAAAAGGTTAAGATTTAAAGAGAGAGAAAAATACATACAAATGTGATAATGTACCGGAACGCAGTAAATACAATGAATAAACAGCTTATATCGAAAACGGTTATGTCGACGTGCACGTGACCTTTCCGCAACCAATATATATAAAAAATGCGAAGGCAATGCCTACCCAAATGTTTATCAGACTTTTGCTGAGGGCTCGTAATAATAATTGTAAATTTAAGCGTACACACGTGGCGTAGCAAAATCAAGTCAATCACAGAGTGTGTCCCCTTTTTAAAATAATCTTAAAACTATCTTATCTGTTATATGCAATAAGTTCCTGGTATTATCCCGTTATATCGGAACGTATAAACAAGGTTACTTATTCAAGAAATGCAACTTTTAACACATTTAACACTAGTACGTCATAAAAAGGAACGAGAACAGGGAACAGACCCACGCCATCTGGTCTCGAAATTAGGCCATAGATCTGCGGACGCTTGTCTAAGCGTCAGAGAACTGCCAATGATAAACTCACAAAACAATAAGGCGACACAGATCTGCACAGATATTTGTGGTACTGGATTATGACAAAGAAACGAATAAGTGCGCTGTGGCCAATGTTGATGCCGACTAATAAAAGTAATATGCCGACATGATTTTCTAAACACATGAAAAGGGAAGTAGTCACTTTTTATCCGTCAAGTATACCTACAATAAATTTCGGAGTCTCAAATAGTTAACTACTAAAAGTGAACGCAACAAAATTATAAACAAAATGAAAACATTCAGATTACCCGACATTTTTTAAATAAAATAAGCAACAAGCAGAATTTGAAATGTCAACTGCGCACGCCTGTAATCGTGTTCGCGGAATACTCATGAAAGGACTAACGGAATAATCATGAAAGTTGTTGTTTGTTTAGTTCCTTAAGCAGATCCTTAAACGCAATGTTGGTGTTTATGCGATGTACTATATTTATGATCAGTTTTTTGGTTATGCGGATTCTAATTGTTGAAGATAATTAATTAGTAACACCTTAACCCGCCGTTAGTCACGCTATTTATTATTACAAATATAGTCGCTTCGGTACCAGGCAATAAATTTCTTAATGATATTAACTGATTGTTTTAGTTTGGTAAGTTATGACTTATAGCGATGAACAAAGATATATACTTTTTCTTTTGCTGTTTAATAGGTCGGGTTAATAATTGTATCAATTTAAATACTGATAAAAGGTGTAGGATACTTTTCACAGACCTTTCGAGGACTGTTGTTTAATTTAGGATAAGGTGACATACGAAGGATATAGTAATATTTTATATTTTAAATAAAAAAATTTAATCGTCGTTTATTTGGAGGTACAATGAACTGCAGCTATATTTATAGTTATATTAACAGCTATTAATAGATCACAACAGTATTGTATATGGTAAACTGTACATATTCATGTCATTCAGGTCATTTGCAATTAAACTTTTCTCTCCGCTCTTGGATCACGATGCATGCGTCAGCATGTGTCTCTTCTTATGCCTCTTATACTTAGTTTCGAATTCACAATTCTCACACTTGTACATCTCCACCTCCGATTTGTCCATATGTCTCAGATTGTGCCTGCGTAAGGTATGCTTAAAATCCGTCTCATACAGACATTTATCACATTTAAATTTTTTCTCCGCTTTGGGATCACGATGCTTCAGCATGTGACTGATCATATTCCTCTTATACCTGGTCACATATGCGCAATTCTCGCACTTGTGCATCTTCACCTCCGATTTGTCCTTGTGTAACAGAATGTGATTGCAAAGGTCGGACTTTATATCAGTCTCATATAGACATTCATCACATTTGAATTTTCTCTCCGCTTTGGGATCACGATGCTTCAGCATATGCTGGAACATGCTACTCTTAGAACTGGTCTCATATTCACAGTTCTCACACTTATGCATCTCCACCTCGTGAACCAGACGGTGCGTGCGTATGTAGGACTTAAAATCCGTTTCGTATGGACATTTGTCACATTTAAACTTTCTCTCGGCTCTGGGATCGCGATGCGTCAGCATATGACTGTTTATACTACTCTTATGCCTGGTCTCGTAGTCACAATTGTTGCACTTGTGAATCTCCACCTCAGATTTGTCCTTGTGTCTCAGATTATGCCTGCGTAGAAGGGACTTAAAATTCGTTTCATATGGACATTTATCACATTTAAATTTTCTCTCCGCTTTGGAATCACGATGTTTCCGCACGTGGTAATTCATGTTGCGCTTATATCTGGTCTGGAATTCACAATCCGCACACTTGTGCATCTCCACCTCTGACTTGTCTTTGTGTCTAATCATGTGTTGTGCCAAATTATACTTCCAGGCAGTTTTAAATGTGCACTCTTGACAAGTAAACTCCTTAGTGAGCCTTCCGTGTCCCGCAATGTGATCGGCAGAAGAAAAATTCTTCCCCACTGTAAATGTAGGAACATCTTATTAACATTTACTTACACAACAAATTAATACAAAAGAAGTTAGGTCAACATTAGAAATTTGGCATTAAAAAAATATAATAGAAACTTCATTCTAGACAACTTTAGAAGTTAATAATCTTCTGTGAATTTATCTTTGTAGGAATGAAGGTTTCTTGTTGAGAATAGGTATAAATATATTTTAATAATTTCACTTTTCATCTAATTACAGTTTTTTAACATTGAACTTTTCCAATATTCACTTCTAATATTCCAAATGCGGTTTGCTGTCATACGATATGACTAATTATTCTAAAATCGGCAATATCAATAACATAAAAAAGAAAAAGATTTGTCAAATTACATGAACAGTGGCGAGCAGTTGAAAGTGAACGATTTTATTTGCTTCATTTTAATTTTGGCTTTAAATTTTTGAAGTAATATGTAGATAGATGCCTGTGAATTTATTACTTTGATATGACAAAAGTGACCTCTTGATATATCTATTTCCATTTCATAATTTTAGACCACGGTGATGCTTAGAGATGCAGAAAAGACACGCCTCGCAAATTATTTTAATGCTGGGTGCTCTTTAAGTGCTATTGCCAACCTTTTCCAAGTTGGCTAACATTGCGTATTAAAATTGAAACGAAAATGCTTACAAGGTGAGGACTAAGCATACCATCATGGGGGAGGAGCTGCAAGGAGAATCAAGCATTTGATGCAAGATGAAAGGATAAATTGGTTATGAAGAAACCCCTTGGATACAGCTGCAACAGCATATCATGGTACGCAATATCCTGCTTCCTTGTGGACTGCTAGACGTCGAATTAAACTATAGCGATAAAAATTATGCAGCTGCTAAAAAGCCTTGGTTATCTGATGGCGACAAAAAAACTAGACTGGTCTTTACCAACAATTATGTTGACAGAGATTAAGGTTTCTAGGTTAATGAAATTTTCCCCGACGAAAAAATGTTCAACTCATGCTATTATTGGTCACTTCGTGTGTATAGACCAAGAAATTCGCGACACGTAGAATGATATACCGAACCAATTAATAGTAACAATCATTTTTCTGGTAATATGTAGGCTTGTAAAAGCGCGGCCAGTTGAGGAGTCTGCTGGCAGGTAGGGAGTCTAAATGGCGAACATTGTAGACATTTGCTGCAAAAATTGTTACCATCGGTGCAGCAAGTGTATCCAGAGAATTTTACCGTTCAACAAGAAGGTTGAACGTTGGCTCATTTTATGCCAAGACGGTTAGAGGCATAATTACTAGCAATGGAGCCGCTAATAAATATTGATTTTAAAATAATGTGTTAATTGATTTATTCATTGTCTCTTTTTGTTTTAGTTATATTTTAAAAATAACGTTTACACCCTGTTATGGCTTTATTGGAATATTTTTTTATACGAAATTATAGACATTGAAACGTTGTCACATTGACAGGAGATTCATAAGTTTCTCTACTGCCAAAAGCCACAACTCCATGATGTGAAAATGACAAAAAATATTTAATTACTTTCGTTTACATTTATTTTCAATTACTCGCGAGTGTATTGAAATAGGCCTGTTTATTAACTTCTCTTTCTCTGAATTCATCTATTAAATACTATTTATTCTTGATGCTACTTTGAGAATATCTTTTTACCTTTTGATGCTGATTTCTGGGTCTGCCTTTTCCTCTTTAAGGAACCGCTCTTCCCGTAAATGTTAGGTGCCCCCCATGGAACAGAATCGTCCACTTCTTTGCTATAAAAGGTAATGTTTCGGTTTATTCAATCATCCTCAAAGACACGACAATAATAATTATTATTGTACAATTACTTTTTTCATAATAAAAATATTGTACTGATATTTAACATTGTGGGCAGATTTTTGACATGCAGATAGACTACATCACCTGCCTACCAAAATATAAAACCAAAGACACAGTCAAAATTTCAAAGTGAGTTCAAAGTTATATATAAGTAATAAATAATATCATTTCAAATCACATACCAATTCTCGATAATAATTATATAATTACAAAAAGCAGAAAACCTAATAAATCAGCCTTACCTCATATCATCATTTTCTGACTTGATCTCAATCTCCTCATTCTTCAAATACAATTCGGAAGCGCTACTGCTGTCGACAAGGTGATCCTCCAATATATAATCCTCTGCATCCAGGCCCTTTTCTACCTTAACCATTACCGGAACTTTTTCTTGCTTTATGACCAAATCCTTATTAAGCGTAGCCTGTAAATCATATAGCTTATCTTCCTTAAATTGCAGCACACATGCTAAATCTAACGGCCCGCTGCTTTTTTGGAAGTCACGATACAGTTTTATCTTCTCCTCGACCGCCATACAGTTTGTAGCAAAAGATACATAATTTTTAAGATTTACATGGCATGCCTCACAGATTATGGGTCTCTCGGTAGTACTCAGATCCTAAAAAAATATTTCTAATCTTCGATTCCGATATACTCGGGAGAAATTATGTTTCGTACATACCATTTCCGCTAGATGAATTTGTATCATATTTCTAGAGAAGGAAGCTTCCTCACCAGTTTCACCCAAAACTATGTAACTGCCATTCGGAGGTATTTTCATACATAATCGACACACGACTTCATCTTCGCCAATGTCAACATTGCGTATACTTTCTATTTCTGTTAATATGTCCCTTAGACTAACAATCGAGTTGGTCTCAATGTGGGCGCTGATAACATCTTCAGTATGAAGACACTTTGATTTAAAAAAGTAAATTTCATGGAGGACCCTTGAACACTTACTGCACACCAAAGGATTCTCACTCAAATCCAAATCCTGAAAGGAACAAAATTTGAAAAAAAGGAACAGAAGGCAGAGAATGAGCGAGATGGGGTTTAGCAGTTGCAAGTGAAAATAATATGCGGATATAGCGTTGTCAAAGCATACTTTGGAAATAAGGTTAGTGTTAAGGCTAATTACTCTATCGAGAAAAAATCGAAATAAGAGGCCAAAACTTACTAATTTTATTGAAAGTAAACTCAACATTTCTCTCATAACCTCATTTAGTAAATCGATATTAACACTATGCACTAACTTAAGGCAAAATCTGCACATATTTTGAGTATTGTCTTGCATTTTAAGTGAGTACATATGTATTTATCTTTCACAAATTAAAAACAGCATTACAAAACAACATAAACGTTTACTTTAAGAAACAAAATAACTGTCAGGTAAAGAATAATGAATTACAAAACAAGAAACACCTAATTCTGTGACCACAGATCAGGCACGGATCTGTGACCTAACTTCATATGCACTTATCAAAGATATAAATGTTCAGCCCTCTCTATATCTCTAATGCTAAAGCAGAATTAATAGTTTCGATAACGTAATCTTTAAGCTGTAAAGATAAGCGGTACCAAGAATAAACACAAAGAAGCACTAAGAATAATTTATAGTACGCTGTAATGCTTAAGCTGTAACCTATAGTCGATAAGATTTGGTTTATTTTTATTTCTTACCGATATCGTTATCGAATTGGGTGTGCTCAGGGAAGAAGCGGCAAATATTGTGAGTGTGTGTCGAGATTTTGTTGTTGGTGGCACAGAGAAGTATGTCATAGAGAACCGATTTCTGGGAATCCAAACTACCTAAAATTCCACATTAAAATATTTAATATTGTTGTGACAAGTCCAAGTTTTGCGAAATAGGTATTTGGCGTTTCTAGTTTTACAAATGTCCGAAGATGCGGTTTTAATTGATGCATGTTATCCAACATTTTCCTTATTTGTACGGAGTTTAATCACAACAAAATTAAAATATGGGATTAGTGCGCATGCGTGCATATTAGTGCGCATGCGTACCTCTTATCTCAGAACCTCTTATGGAAGACACTTGGGGCATGATTGATATGGCTTATGCAGTCTAGACCAATTTTTGTAAAAAATGAGTAGGCTCCATTAAAAGAAAAAACAATTAACAGAAGCTGTCAAGAGGATAGTGACTCGTCAGATGAGGAGTCAGTGGTGTATGAGGAGTCAAATGACAGTCCCGATAATTTTGCAAACGACGATGATTTCAACGATGATGCTGAAATAACTCCTGGGACAATTTCTGTTATTAGCCGAAAGTAAGACGTCATTAAAACATATAGCATAGGCCAAGTACTGGAAGTCACAGATATTGAGATATTAGGAAATTACTATAAAAGGACAAGGCCTTATTTTAAATTTGTCAAAACCGAAGAAAATTTGACAGCAGTGGTACTAAAAGAGGACAAGAAATATTTAATTTTCCAATAAATTTGTAGGAATACACTTTAGGCATCCAGCAATGTGTTTTCAGTTTTCGTTGTATTAGTTTAATATAAAATATAAATTGATATTTGCATTATTAAAGTATCTAGTTACAGTTTTTTGTAAGAGAAATTGATATTCAGCCTCAAAACTTAGCATTTGGGCTGAATGATCTAATATACCAGTCTCAATAAATTGACCTTCAATTACACAGTTGACATTTGTATTTATGTTGTCCAGACAAGACTTTCCATTAATCTTTACCCTGGTATGCTCCTTAAATGCTAAAGTAGCACCAAAATTTTGTGAAATATTCATAAAATCTTTAGAATACCGCCACTTAAGGTATCTACGTTGAAGTCACTTGCTATAAAAAAATACTGTTTCATGTAAAATGGTTAACACCGAATACAATTTTTCCAAAAATGAATCAATATTAGTCGTTCGACTTCTATACAAATTAATAACAAGACATTTAAAATTCTTAAGAGTACAAATGCTCTACTTTTCTATAATTGTCAAATTCATAACTATTAAGTGGCTCTTTTGTTTGCCAGCTTTCAGTAAAGCATAATATATTAACTAATTGTGTTAGTTTGGCGGGTTATTAATAATAATTATTGTTTGCATTTAAATACTAATAAATGGTGTAGGATATTTTTCACAGATATCTATTTTTAGGACCGTTTAAATTAGGGTGAGGTGCCATCAAAAGGATATAGTAATATTTTTTATTTTAAATGAGAAAAAAATATAATAGTTGTTTATATGTAGGTAAAATGAACAGCTAATTTTGTTAATAGTTCCCAACAGAAAAAGTGGATTGTGAATTTACAATTAAAATTTTACCTCCGCTCTGGGATCAGGATGCATGCGCAGCATGTGCCTTTTCGTATGCTTCTTATACTTAGTTTCGAATTCACAACATTCACACTTGTACATCTCCACCTCTGATTTGTCCATGTGTGTCAGATTATGCGCGCGTAGATGCTTCTTAAAATCCGTTTCATACGGACATTTATCACATTTAAACTTTTTCTCCGCCTTGGGATCACGATGCTTCAGCATGTGACTGATCATATTCCTCTTATACCTGGTCTCATATTCACAATTCTCGCACTTGTAAATCTCCACCTCCGATTTGTCCTTGTGTTGTAGATTATGATTACGTAGCAAGGACCGCAAATTCGTTTCATATGGACATTTATCACATTTAAATTTTTTCTCCGCCTTGGGATCACGGTGCTTCAGCATGTGCTGGATCATATTCCTCTTATACCTGGTCTCATATTCACAATTCTCGCACTTGTAAATCTTCACCTCGGACTTGTCCTTGTGTTTTAGATTATGATAGCGTAGCAAGGACTTAAAATCCGTTTCATATGGACATTTATCACATTTAAATTTTCTCTTCGCTCTGAGGTCACGATGCGTCAGCATGTGTCTGTTCATACTATCCTTATGCCTGGTTTCGAAGTCACAATTCTCACACTTGTGCATCTCCACTTCAGATATGTCCTTGTGCATGACAATATGCCTACGTAGATGGCACTTAAAATTCGTTTCATATGGACATTTGTCACATTTAAATTTTCCCTCCGCTTTGAAATCATCATGTTTCGACATGTGGCGAATCATGTTATTCTTATACCTGGTCTGGAATTCACAATTCGCACACTTGTGCATCTCCACCTCTGACTTGTCTTTGTGTCTAAGCATATGTTGTGCCAAATTATATTTCCTGGCAGTTTTGTATGTACATTGTTGACAGGTAAACTCCTTAGTGAGCCTCCTGTGTTCCGCCATCTGATCGTCAGAAGAAACACATGTTGTCACTGCAAATGTAGGAACATCTTATTTGCATTTACTTACACAACAAATTAATTAAGACAAAAAAAGTTAAGCCAATGGTAAAAATTTGTGGTTTTAAATTTTAAAATTGTGGCTTTAAATTTTTGAAGCAATAGATGCAAGTGAATTTATTAATCTGATATGTCAAAAGTGACTCCCTGATTTTATTTCCATTTAATTATTTTAGACCATGGTGGGGCTTAGATATGCGGAAAAGACACGCATTGTAAATTATTTTAATACAGGGTGGTCTTTAATTGCTATTGCCACTTTTCCAAGTGAGCGGAAGTTGCATATTTAAATCGAAAAGAAAATGCTTGCAAGGTAAGGAATTAGCTTACCATCATGAGGCATCGAAGCTGCAAGGACAAGCAATTTAATTCAACATGGAGAAATGATAATTGGTTAAGAAGAAACCCGTTTTAACCAACCCCGGTTAAGAAGAAATGATCAAGTCATGCTACGATGGGTCACTTCGTGTGTATAGACCAAGAAAATCGGGGCATGAGAATAAGCTTAAATATTGATTTTAAAATAAAGCGACAAGTGTTACTTGAGTTAAGTTGTGCTTCTTTTTATGTGTCAGTTATGGCTTTATTCGAATATTTTTTCCTAATACTAAATTATAATCTAAATCAACTTTGTCGTAGTGACAAGAAATGCATTCAAGCAAAAGATCTCTGTACTATCAAATTACTATCAAATACTACCAAAACCACAATTACATGATGCCCAAATAACAAAACATGTTAATGTCATTTACTTTCAACTACTCGCGAATGTACCAGAAATATTTTGGGTTAATATTCTCCTATCTTATTGAATTCTACTATTAAATACCATTATTGATGTTACTTTGAGAACTTCAGCTTACCTTTGGATGCGGATTGGCTGATCTGCCTTTTCCTCTTTAAGGAACCGTTCTTCCCGGAATTGTCAGATGCCACCGCTGGAACGGAATCGTCCATATCTTGCCTATAAAAGACAATATAAAACGGTTCGGTATATTCAATCATCCTCAAAGACACGACAATAAATTTATTACTGTAAAATAACTTTTTTTTATTAAAAATATTAGGTACATTGTGGGAAGATTTTCGACACACAGACTGCATCACCGACACACAGACATGCCGACAGCCGCCTAGAATAGAGCACGTGTTTACCTCGAAATTTGCATTTTCTCATTAAATGACATTAAAGGAGTTGGCCGCCAGAGTTGTTCTAAATTATCTCAGGTATAATGTGATATTTTTACTAGCACTAATATATTGTCAGGAGAAATAGGGAATGAGCTTAATGGCTTTAAGATACAGTATTATTAAAAAACTATACTAAATAAAATGTGGTCATTTTAATATTATCGGACTACTCCAGTAATAACAACACTGCCAACGCTCCGAATAACACTAGCTAGCTTTCTTTATGCGGGCGCGAGATGTAATGGGAATAATCGGTCGTGCCGCGGCGGGTATCTTCGGCGGTTTAATGGGGTGATAAAAATTCAGATCTACAGATTTTCTGTTAATTCAATGTGCATTAGATAAATAACTCTTAAAATTAACTAATAGTGTAAAATTATATATTCTTAACAAATTCATACATGGTTCACGATGTTGACCGCTATTTCAGATAAGCGTGTGAGTTATTATCAAAGACCATATATAAATATTCGTAGTTAATGCAGATATTGTCTACCAAGAAACCACGTAACATGTGTTGCAGAAGTTCAACACATGGATGGAATTACAACAAATATTCAGTTTGTAATTTTTATCAATTTTTTAACACTAAACTTTTGTAAAAACACACATGTTGTTTCGAGAATTATAACTTGCTAATAAGAGACATACACAAAAAAATCCATTATTATGTATTGTCACAAGGACAACATTTTCAAAACCCTGATTACTTTTGTATAAATAAGGTATTTTTACTAAGTAATCCGCTATTTGTGTGTCTGTTGCACAGGCTCATTAACATATATTAGTTTCTGATGTTTCAGAATTGTTGCAAACTAGGTTTAATATATAAAACATTAGTATTTATTTTAAAAGATCATTAAAACTTTCTAAATCAATCCTACCTCATCTCATCATTTTCTGACTTTATCTCAATCTCCTCATTCTTCAAATACAAATCTGAAGTGCTACTGCTGTCGAAAAAATGATCCTTCAATATATAATCCTTTGCATCCTGGACCTCTTCTACCTTAACCATTACCAAAACTTCTTCTTGCTTTATGACCAAATCTTTATTACGCTTAGTCTGTAAATCAAAATGCTTTTCTTCCATATATTCTGGCACACATGCTAAATCTATTGGCCCACTGCCCTTTTGAGAGTCACAATACAGTTTTATCTTCTCCTCGACAGCCATACAGTTTGTAGCAAATGATACATAATTTTTAAGATGTACATGGCATGCGTCACAGACTATAGGTTTCTCGGTAATACTCAGATCCTAAAAAAATATTTCCAATCATAGGTTCCGATATACTCGGAAGAAATTATGTTTCGTACATACCATTTCCGGTAGACGAGTTTGTATCATATCTCTACAAAAGGAAGCTTCCTCACCAGATTCACCCAAAACTATATAACCGCTATTCGGAGGTATTTTCATACATAATCGACATACCACTTCATTTTCGTCAATGTGAAAATTATGTTTACTTTCTGTTTCTGTTAATATGTCTCTTAGACTAACTTTCGAGTTGGTCTCAATGTGGGCGCTGATAATATCTTCAGTATGAAGACACTTTGATTTAAAGAAGTAAATTTCATTGAGGATCCTTGAACACATACCGCACACCAAAGGATTCTCAGTAACATCCAAATCCTGAGAGGAAAAAAATTGCATGTTAATGGCATTAATTGTCAAAGCATAGGTATATTGGAAATGAGGATACCGTTAAGGCTAATTAGCGTATCGAGATAAAAAAAAGCGGTAAAAGAGGTCAAGACTTACTAATTTTATTGAAAGTAAACTCAAGATTTTTCCCGTAACCTCATTTAGTAAATCGACATTTACACTATGCACTAACGTGAGGCAAAATCTGCACACATTTTTAGTATTGTCTTGCATTTTAAATGAGTACAATAATATTTATTTAGCATTCAAATATTAAAAACAACAACACATTTATCAGACAACTGACATCTTTTCGGCGCCGGCGCGTCGTATCAAATACCCAAATCACAATACATGATATAAGACACAAATCACCTATACGTTCTGTGATGTGAGACACCAAAGACCAATATATGATATGATATGAGGAACTTATTTTCAAAACGCAATTTCTGTAAAAATTGCGCTACTGATTAAAAGATGGAGTTGGCATCGTTACCATGAATACTACTCATCGCTATCCAAGTTTCGTTCAAAACGCACTTAATGCAGTATTTATATTGTGGCAAAATTGACGTTTATTTTCAAATCGCAATTTCTGAGAAAATTCTTACATTCAAAACGCAATTTCTGCCTATGCCTGCTTAGTAGGTATTCTTCTCATTTAATTTTTCAAGAACAAGTACCTTAATTGTTGTGTTTCGTTAGTTTTAAGTGTTTAAAACGAAATGGAAGATAGTGATATAGCTACACTTTCTAGTAGCTATATCAGAAAAATGAAGGGACCAGAAAAAAACAAAGAACATTGGGGAAACGACAAAAAGCGAAGGAGCTGCGGTAAGATGTTTTTTTGAAGTTAGGTTAGGTTTTTATACCAATACTTATAGATATGGTAATCACTTTATAAATTTGATGGAGGGCTTTGAAAGGCCTTGTAATCACGAAGGAAAAACGCACAACTGCAATAAGGTATCAGAGGCTGATATCCTTAACGCTAGAAAAAAATTCTTTCACGTACCCAACAAACTTATACAAGATAGGAAATTATCACATTTAATATCTGTTAGAACTCCAAAGAAAGATGTACCAAAATATAAAACTACAGCTAGGCCTCAAAAGCATGCCAAACAAATTAAATATAGAATAAGAAAAGCTGATAAAACGTTAGAAAAAGTATGCCAAACATTTTTTCTATCCTGCTTTAATATCACGGGTAGGCGAATAAACACTATTGCAAAATTTGTATTAGAAGGCAGTGTCGTAGGAGAAAAAAGGGGAGGTGACCATAAGTCAAAGAAAAATGAGTTAAAAAATAAAAAAGTAAAAGAGTTCATTGGTAAATTGCAAGCAAGGGAAAGTCATTACAACAGAGCAAAGTCAAAGAGATCGTACCTGCCTTCCGAATTAAATATTTCTATATTGAGAAAATTGTATAAAATACAAAATCCAGACTTTGACGTCAATTACGGCTATTTTTACAAAATATTTTGTGAAAACTTTAATATTGGCTTCGGAAATCCAGCTACTGATGTTTTCAGCGTGTGTTGTCGACTTAAGAATAAGATACAAAGATATAAACGAGAAAAAAAACCGCTTGTACCCCTGATCACAAATTTGAGAATTCACAAACTGAGAGCGAAACAATTTACTATCTATATGAATAAAAATTTACCGAATACACTTTCTTTTTGTTTTGATATGCAGCAAATCCAGCCATTACCTAAACTGCCAATATCAGAGGCTTATTATTTACGGCAGCTGTACTTTTATAACTTTTGTGTTACCGATTTGAGTTGCAAGCAACCTATTTTCTATACCTGGAGCGAAAATGTGGCTGGCAGGGGAGCCAATGAGGTATCTTCGTCCATTGGTGACTTCTTAAGTGAATTGGAAATTCCAGATAACATTACAACTCTAAGATTTTTTGCTGATGGATGTGCCGCCCAGAATAAAAACTGTTACGTAATACATGCCATGTGTTTCTGGCTATACCATGATGCACCAAAAAACTTGAATGATATAATAATAATATTTCCAGTCCGAGGCCACTCGTATATGCCCGCAGATCGCATATTTGGCCAGGTTGAGAAAAAGTACCGCAGGGCAAGTGAAATACTTTTAAAAGATGATTATGAAAAGATACTGGGAGAAATTGGTGAAGTAAGAAAATTTGGCGATAAGAATTGTAAAAAATTAGTTGGAATCAGCAAAATGAAGAGAATTTTTATTAGGAAAGAAGAACCTGCAAAAGAAAATAGCAGGGTTGTTAAAGTTAAAATGGAAGAAAACTACAGAAATAATGATCCCTCTAAAACATCAAACAATTTTAAAAAAAGGAGTCAAGATAAGTAGCTTAACATTAGATCTATTGCCATCAACCAATCATGTAAAAGAAGAAAAATTAAATAATATAAGGACTTTATTGGACAAGTATGATGAGGAATGGGAGCGCGACGAAAAGTTTTGTTTTTATAAAACAGTTTTGGAGAACAATACTGCAGGTAAATAATTGACAGCAAAAAATGACGTAGATATTTTGTTATTATTTGTTTTTTTATTAGGAAATCAGCAGCAGGCAAATATGGCTGATGAAGAGGAGGAAAATGAGTGTGAGTGCTATGAGGACGTTGGCGTTAAAATTTAAGTTTAATATGTTGGACCTTTTTTAGTTTTTTTCTTTTAAAATTTGGACTTGGAATTTAATTATTCAAATACGTAAGTAAAGAAAATAAACTTTCAGTATTAGAATTTTTTTTCAACAGGCAATATCTACCACTTTTTCTTTTCAAAACGACATATTTAAAGGTTTTAAAAACAAAATGCTATTTCTTTTCAACTGTGCCCTATTTTTTCGCCAAAATATGCAATATTTAGCAGAAATACTACTAACTCTCTATTTTCATTACTGGAGAAACATGTTATTAAAAATAGTTTTTTTTTAACTCACTGGCTCCTCCTTGTGTAGAAAAATGGTAATTCGTGAAAAACGATAAATTTGCAGAAATTTCGTTTTGAAAATACGCTCCTCATATAAAAAGAATAACAAAACCATCGATTAGAACTCGGTGGGCCAGCGTTTCCAACCGTATGATAATTATCGTACTTGACATGGCTATATCGGTGGACAAAACACCTAATTCTGTGACCAAACACCATATGCAATAATATGCATCAACGGAAGAAACGGAAAAATAGGCAAATGCTAAGACAAGATATAACGGCACTCAACACGGTAATGGGCCATTAACCACGAAACAATGCTTGCTGCTTCTTTATTATTCTGAGATTAAGCTATTACGTATCACAAAATATATGTGAAAGGAATATTGTGATTATGTAGAGTTCGTTGTAATGATATGGAGAGAGGACCTGGTAAACAGTACCCAAGCGGCCGACTCAAACAAGTTTCGAGCCAGGCAGCTGGTAATGTCCTGCTGCAAAAACAATATTACCGTCTTGTTTGCACTTATTGACGTAAACGGCTGAACAATGCATTCGTTCAATCGCGGTGGAAATAATTTTAAAAAATGGTGAACAATTGCTGTGCTTTCGGTTGTACAAATGTTTGGCAAACCGTTAAATTTATAAGTATTAAGTTGCTCATTTGTTTGCCAGTGTTCCATTAAGCATAACATAGCATAATATATGAACTAATTGTTTTAGTTTGGTAAGTTATGGTAATAAACAAAGATATTTTTCTGTGTTTAATACGGCGGTTTAATAATTGTTTGCATTAAAATACTGATAGATGGTGTAGGATATTTTTCACAGATCTTTCTAGGACTGTTTAACTTAGGGTGAATATGTACGGTATAAAACATGAAAGATACACAAGAAAAGAAACACGTTTAAGGTACACAACAGAAGAACATCTGTTGGAACGGGGGTCAACTGCACGAGCGCTCACTGCTTACACCTTCTTAAATCACGAAGCGAGGTTTGAAATTTATATTTTAAATGAAAAAAAAAGTTAATAGTTTATTTTTAGGTAAAATGAACAGCTGTATTTTTTTTGTTAATGGTTCACAACAGCAAAAATGTACATACATGGACCTTTTCAATTAAAATTTTCTCTCCGCTCTAGGATCACGATACATGCGTCAGCATGTGTCTCTTCTTATTAGTCTTATACTTAGTTTCGAATTCACAATTCTCACACTTATACATCTCCATCTCCTCCGATTTGTCCATGTGTCTCAGATTATGCATACGTAGGGTGCCCTTATAATTCGTTTCATATGGACATTTATCACATTTAAATTTTCTCTCTACTTTGGGATCACGATGCTTCAGCATGTGACTCCTCATACTACTCTTATACCTGGTCTCGAATTCACAATTCTCACACTTGTGCATCTCCACCTCCGATTTGTCCTTGTGTATCAGAATGTGCCGGCGTAGGTTGTACTTATTATCCGTTTCATATAGACATTTGTCACATTTAAATTCTCCCTCCGCTTGGAGAACACGATGCTTCAGAGTATGCTGCAACATGCTACTCCCAGACCTGGTCTCATATTCACAGTTCACACACTTGTGCATCTCCACCTCATGAACTTGACTGTGCCTGCGTATGTAGTACCGAAAATCCGATGCATATGGACATTTGTCGCATTTAAATTTTTTCTCCGCTTTGAAATCACGATGCTTCCGCATGTGGTAATTCATGTTATTTTTATATCTGGTCTGGAATTCGCAATTCTCGCACTTGTGCATCTCCACCTCTGACTTGTCTTTGTGTGTAAACATGTGTTTTGCCAAATTGTACTTCCACACAGTTTTGAATGTGCACTCTTGACAGATAAACTCCTTAGCGAGCCTCCCGTGTCTCGCCATGTGATCGTCAGAAGAAAAATGCTTCCTCACTGCAAAAGTAGGAACATCTTATTAGCATTTACGTACATAACAAATTAATTAATATAAAAAAAAGTTAAGGCAATTTTAAAAATTTGGTGCTAAAAATATAAAATACTGTAATAGTTAACTTTAAAAGCGTTTGTAATATTTGAAAACCTGTATTTTGTTTGAACATATTTTTGATTAATACTTTCTCTTTTCTTGTAATTTAGTTTTTGCCCTATAATTCCACACAGCTTATCTTCCTTGTATTCAAGATTCACTTTCAACTGCACGCTAGTGTCCCTGACATATTCAGGTTAATATTCTTCTCTTTCTCTGAATGCAGCTATTAAATACTATTCTTGATGCTACTTTGAGAATATTTGCTCACCTTTTGATGCGGATTTCCTAGAATCGCTCTTCCCGGAATTTTTAGAAGCCTCTGATGGAACGGACCCACCCATTTCTTCACTATAAAAGACAATATAAAAGAATATTTATTACTTCTTCCTGGTAAGTCAAGAAAACGTTTCGGTTTATTCAATCATCCTAAAAGACACGACAATAAATTTATTATTGTACGATTACTCTTTTTATATTAAAAATATTGTATTGATATATTACATTGTGGGAAGATCTTCGACATACAGACAGACCTGTCACCTGTATCACCTGCCTACCAAAATATAAAACCAGAGTATATATAACATATATAGTAGAATCACTTCCACGAGTTATATTCAATTTTGCAGATCAAAGCGATGCCGACAGCCACCGAGAATAGAGCACATGTTTACCTCGAAATTTGCAGCTTCTCATTAAATGACGTTAAAGGAGTGGGTAATGAGGGTTGTCCTAAGTTGCAGTATTATTAAAAAACTATACCAAATAAAATGTGCTTATTTTAATATTACGGGACTACCCCTGTAATAACAACACTGTCAACCATCCGAATAGCACTAGCTAGATTTCTTTCAGCAGGCGCGAGATGTAAGAGGAATAATCGGTCGTCCCCCAGCATATCTTCGACGCCTTAATGGAGTGACTCTACTATGTTAAATTAGTTGCTCATATTAGTTTCTGATTTCTCAGAATTGTCGCAAATTCTCCATATTCTATATAAAACATTAGTATTTATTTTAAAAGATCATTTAAGTTTTAGATAAAACAGCCCTACCTCAACTCATCATTTTCTGACTTTATATCAATCTCCTCATTCTTCAAATACAAATCTGAAGGGCTACTGCTGTCGACAAGATGATCCTTCAATACATAATCCTCCGCATCCTGGACCTTTTCTACCTTAACCATTACCAAATCTTCTTCTTGCTTTAAGATCAAATCTTTATTAAGTGTAGCCTGTAGATAAAAAAGCTTTCCTTCCGTAAATTGCGGCACACATGCTAAATCTATTGGCCCGCTGCCTTTTTGAGAGTTGCAATACAGTTTTATCTTCTCCTCGACAGCTATACAATTTGTAGCAAATAATGCAAAATTTTTAAGATGTACATGGCATGTGTCACAGATTATAGGTTTCTCGGTAATCCTCAGATCCTAAAAAATATTTCCAATCATAGGTTCCGATATACTCGGAATAAATTATGTTTCGTACATACCATTTCAGGTAGACGAATTTGTATCATATCTCTACAGAAGGAAGCTTTCTCACCAGATTCACTCAAACCTATATAACATCTATTCGGAGGTATTTTCATACATAATCGACATACCACTTCATTTTCGCCAATGCGAAAATTAGGTCTACATTCTATTTCTGTTAATATGTCCCTTAGACTAACTTTCGAGTTGGACTCAATATGGGCGCTGATAATATCTTCAATATGAAGACACTTTGATTTAAAGAAGTAAATTTCATCGAGGACCCTTGAACACATACCGCACACCAAAGGATTCTTACTCAAATCCAAATCCTGAAATTAATATCAAAAGGCATAGCATGAACTAGATGGGATTTAGTAGTTGCAAGTGAAAATAATATACGGATATAGCGTTGTAGTTTTAAGGCTAATATCCAACCGAGATGAAAAAAGCGGTAAAAGAGCCAAGACTTACTAATTTTATAGAAAGTAAACTCAAGATTTCTCTCATAACCTCATTTAGTGAATCGACATTTACACTATGCACTAACTTGAGGCAAAATCTACACACAGTTTTAGTATTGTCTTGCATTTTAAATGAGTACAATATGTATTTAGCATTTACAAATTTAAAACAGTATCACACATTTATCAGCCGACCGAAATCTTTTCGGCGTATCAAATGCCCAAATCACATTAATCACAAATGAGATGTATGTGGTGTGAGACATCCAACAAAACACATCAAATATATATTTATAAATGTCAGCATATTATATATCTGTCAGAGATGACTGTGCTCTGTGGTGTCGGCGAACAGTGGAGCACTGAATTTTATGGGTGCCACCTAAAGTACCTTGGGTGTGACCCAAGATCACTAAAGGTAGTGTTGTGAGCGTCTTCTTCGTTAGGTGTGTACTCTCTGGATTCTTGGATTGAAACTAAAAACTTCTCTTTGTAGATGTTTTGTGATTTGACGTTTGCAATTTCTTATTTTTAACGTTTTCTCTGTGGTTTTTATTTTATATTCTGTTAGCTGTTAGACATGATTGACAGTATCAGATTGATATCAGACAGCATTGACATGAGCCGCAAGCTCCTTACCAATTAATATATGCATCTTCCTTATTTAGTCTGGGATATGAGGCAATATATAATTATAAGTGACTATGCTGTTGCATGAAACAGGTGCTTGGAGAAGATCGAGGATAGTTTTTATTTTAAATTACACTGTATAGTTAGCTTCATGGAGGCTACTAACAAGGTGGATGCTAACGCAGTTTTTCCAATGGAGCTGATAGGGAAATATGAGAAGATGTCCCTCGAAAACGGTCAAGTATGCTGATTCTGTATGTCTCTCATTGAATACAAATATTTCACTAAACTATCTAATCACTTAAAAGCTTGTTCGTCTAAAAACATTTATACTAGATGTAAATATGGGTGCAAACATTCTATTTATTACATTTATTTGATGGAGCAGAGCATTTAAACAGAAATTCCATTTCTTTTTGCTGGGATACTGTCCAAGAAGCCTCATTTTGTAAACCTTGCCAAGGCAGCTAGGCAGGCTATTACAGCTTTAGGAAATGCTGTAGCAGAAGAATTGATGGGTCATTATATGGAGGCTACAGATACCCTTGAAGAAATGCTTAAATCTGATGACTAATGAACCTGACAAATCAGTTATTAAAAATGAACTCGGATGCAGAAAATTATGTTACTGAAGCGACGGGCAAGAAAACTGAAAAGAATGAAGGCATTACGAATATTAAATGTGAAGTGCTTCACATCAAGGATGAATTAGACGGCGGGTAAGTATTGGAATGTCAATTATTTGATGTTGAGAAAGACGTAATGTGTAATAATCTTCCATGACAAATCTCTGGGTTATATACAGAGGCATTAAGGCAAGTTTTTGTAATCCATATTACATCAAAGTTGTTCAATAGCAGTATATGCTCATTAATCTGTAACTTTGGGTCTCAAACGACGGATATTTTGTTAAAAATTGGAGCAATATTTTGAGAGAGATTTTAATTGTCTTTCTCTTATATTTTCAATTCTTCTGTAATCTCTAAAAAATCAGCATTAACACTGTAACTTTCGAGAGCAATATTTGGACCTTTAGGATTTATTTATTCCATGTATTTCAGTTATAACCATCGTTCAATAGTTCCAATATTTTGATGAGGTTCTATAAATATTGGTATTTTGGATTCTAGGGTGGAAGCGGGTGCAAGAGAACTTGTTCCTGAATCAGATAATTGCAACAGTTGTGGGAGGAATGGTTCTGTAAAGAAGGAGAACCTGATCAAAATATCCTCATCAGAAGTTATGAATCCAGAAATAAACTCGGTTCAGTATCTGTTAAAAAACAATCCAGTGCCTTTTGAGCAAAAACGTTTAATCAAAGAAAAAGGTAGACCTACTCCTCATTTACTTATTAATTTCGAATCTAAGAGTAAAACGAGAACATATAAAAGAGTTTTTAATGAGAACATATACGACAAATATGAATGGATATGCGGCTGTTCCGTGACCAATAAACTGTTTTGTTTTGTTTGTTTAATTTTTAAAACGGAGGTTACAGCATGGACGAAATACGGACTTGACGATTTAAAACACGTAGCAGACAGGGCGAAAAAACATGAGAATTCCGTGTCTCATCTAAAAGCATATATGGACTTTAGTGTTTTAGGAAAAGCCGACATACGTGAACAATTAGATAGTGCATTTTTGCGCCATAAGTTCGAACATAATAAGCAGGTGGAGAAAAATCGTCACATTTTGCGCCGTCTAATCATGTGTATAAAGTTTTGTGGAGCGTTCGAATTAGCCTTGCGAGCTCATGACGAGAAGACATCTTCGAAAAATCCAGGTATTTTTATGGGTTTAATCAATTTCGCTGCAGAGTTAGATTCCGTTCTTGCAATGGATATAACAGAATCTGAAGTATTTAAAGACACTTCGAAAACCATTAAAAACGAATTATTAGATGTTATCTTTGAAGTTTATAGAGACGAATTGATCAAAGAAATTAAATGCGCGAATTTTGTGGCTTTAGAAGCCGATGAAACAACAGACTCTTCTACGCAGCAGCAAATTGTTATAATTATTCGATATGTTGTCGGTGGAACAATTTGTGAACGTTTTTGGGCCTTTATCGAGCCTGGTGGCTACACATCTGAAATGTTATCGAAAACATTGTTGGATGAATTACAAATCATGCTAAATTCGCCTTTGGACAGATCAAAATTAATTGCCCAAAGTTACGATGTGAGTGGTGAAAATAAAGGTGTTCAGGCTATTATCAAAGAGACTTTCCCACACGCACATTTCATTCATTGTTACGCGCACCAGTTCAACTTGATTATGGAAAGAGCAGCACAATGTGATAAAACGATTAAAATATTTTTCGGAAATTTGCAGTCATTTTCTACCTTCTTTTCTCGATCAACGAAACGCACAGCAATTCTCAATGAGGTTGTTAAACGAAGGTTGCCTCGCGCTCCGACTATACCCTGGGATTTTGAAAACAGAACAGTAAATACCTTGTTCGAATACAAAGATTCCTTTAAAGAGTGTTTAGAGCAAATTGTAGATGACGATCATATGGATTCCACAACAATGGGCGAAGCAAGCGGTCTTTTAAATTTCTTAAATAGCCCCGAATTTCTTTACTGGTTAAAATTTTTCCACTTCATTATGCCACATGTTGAGATGATTAATCAAGCACAATCAAGGGGAATTGAAAGTGTACAAATGCAAAATGCCGTGAAACAATTTGAACAGCAAGTTACTCGCGTTAGATCTTCCACTGATAGATTACAACCTGAAGATGAAGAACCTACCAGAAAAAGACACAAACCTACAGATCCTGGAAATACGAGAAGTGTTATTGCAAAAATGGTGTGCGATAATATTTTAACTCAAATAAAAGATAGGTTCCATTTTAAAGACCATTTAAGTGCGGCAAAATTATTTTGTTTCGATAACTTTATAACCTACCGACTTGAATTTCCTCAAAATCATTTTGACGCAACTGTGCAATCTTATCCTGTTTTCGATAATGCAAAATTGAAATGCGAACTTACAGCACTTTACGATCGAGATGACATGTGCCACGTTGAAGGTGTCTTGTCACTTTTGGTGTTCTTGTCCGATAATGATTTATGTCAAGTGTTTGCAGAAACTTACAAACTAGTTGATATTATTTGTACGACGCCAATGTCAACCGGTGAATGTGAACGGTGCTTTTCCACTTTGGAACGGATAAAGACTTTTCTGAGAAATACCATGTCACAAGATAGACTTAATGCGCTGGCAGTTTTATCGATCGAAAAACAGTTTATTGAGTCCATTCCGGATTTCGACAGCAAAGTGATTGAGCTTTTCTGCCATAAGAAAAATACGAGGATGGACTTTACTTTTAAATAAGAGGTGGGTTTTTTATTTATTTTTTGTGTCCACCGTCTGAAAATACTCATGAGCCACCACTGATCATGAAAAATACTTTTCATGATCACCATTTTGGCGGATATTACCTCAGCTTTCATTTTTGTAAACCAATCAATGCCTATACCTAAATCCATTCGGACAGAAATGTACACAATATTAAAAAAAATAGTTTTTTACTTATTTTGTTGAAAAAAATATTTAGACTATAATTTGCCATTTCATTACAAAATTTAATTTTCTACAAAAAAATCGTTATAATCCAAAGAATGCATAGTTAGTGTGTTGGTGTTTTAAACAAAATTGTAATTAAATATACCCTGACTATTGCCTCGGAAGAACATATTTCCAAATCCAGCAGTGGCAGGGAAATCACTTAAACTCTCTGAACTGGGGTTGGAGAATTTCTAAATATGGATTAATTGCGATTCGAACAACAGCCCCTCATGGCCAGAGATTTTGCTAATAAAAGTGGCTTGTGGTTGCATAAGGGTTGCCATGGAAACTGTGGTTGCAGAAAATTACAAATTACTTGTTCCATATTTTGCAAAGAACCGATGGTGATCAATTGTGATTATGTGCAAGCGGCCGATATCGCAGATATAATTAAAGATATAGATGATGATATCGATATATAGTTTGAGAATGTTATTGAAGAAATATTATAGCACCATGGTTACATATATTCGTTTCAATAGTTATGTATTGTCAACCAGTAAAATAATAATTTTTTCAACAAAATTAGAAGGAAAAAAATATCTGTATAAGATAAAAATCTATGAAAAAACAGCAAATGTAATTTAATTTTTGTCTCAAAAATGGCCGAAACAAAATTTTTTCAAGAGGTAAAAGTTTCTAAATGAATCATTATATTTAGTTAGTCAGTTTTTTAATTGAAAAATATTAGCACACAGAAAGATTTTTACATTTCAAGAAGGGTAGTAATTTCACCCCTTTGATGAATGCTAAAATGGTACACATGCTAGTAAATTAAACAATTTCTTTAGATGCCTTTTGATGAGTAACCGAGATGTACCAAATTACGTATTTCTCCGATTACGTTATTTTGAGATAGAAATTAGAAACCGCTTTTTGGAACATCACTTTAAGGGGAAGTAGCTGGACAGATACAGGAAAGGGTTATTTTGAAAAATTTTAAAGTTGCAACTGTGTGTCACATAAGATAAATTTAATTTTTACAGCTTTAATAACAATAACGCCAACTTATTAAATTCCTACCTAACCAGTCGTTATCAATATGTATCTTCGAAAAATATAAACTGATACCTCCTCCATATAAACTGTTTTTCATCACTAATACAAAAAAGGCGTTGGACCAAGGACTAATATGTAATGGACCGCTTCACAATCCTTGTATAAATGAAGTGGAATTGTATATTTTCATAATGTCTGTTAGGTCTGATAGACCTCAACGTATAATACCATTACTGTATATAAGAGCATCTTTCAATATACCTTTACCAGTTTCTCCATTTCTACGCCCAAAAAAGACTATCATAAACACTTTCAACCAAAAATTTATATGGTTATTATTTATTTTATATTGTTTTCCTATTTTGATAATTTTCAAAATTTATTTGTGATTAATTTAGGTTTAGAATTAATATATTTTTTATTGTATATTGTACCTATATTTTTTTAATAAAACATATATAACTAAGGTTGTTTTCTACTCATCAATATTTCTTAGAAATTTGCTGGGCCGGTAGAACATATTTTGGTGTTCAGTGCTAGGTAAATAAATATTCATATCAATTGATGATAAACTAAAATTACAAATATTTGCACTTTTTCAAATTCACGTGACTTAATCTGCATACAATCAACATCACACAGGAATTTTGTCACAGACCAGATTAGAAAGATGGCAAAAAGTATCGGCATGATGTAAACTAAATGACGTCATGGATCCAGTTGCTGTATACCAAGATCGATTAAATTAGATTGGTTGCCCCGTAACTTTTGCGATACGATCCGACAGGAGGAAATGTGATCTCTGTATTTTGGCAGACATTTGACAGTTTATTTTCAAATTTCTCAGCGTTTTTCCGAGTTATTTGGTTATTTTTTGTGTAAATACTATTTAATAACATTGTATGATTATGTTTTGAGACTTTTGATAGGACAATATAATAAATTACATCAGCAATATTTATACAAAGATGACGTCACGCTGTCGGATTGTAAATTACGAGGCAACCTATATAATTTAATCGACCTTGGATGTGTACTGCGGTAAGACATTCGTCAATTGTTGTTGTTCTGTGATGTAACGTTCCTGCAGTGCGTAGGGAATAAGAAGAACAGCGGTTTAACTATTTATTTTCGGTAACTCGTAAAAGTAAGGTTAACCTATGGTCTGAAAACCCTTCGATAAATAGATCCATAAGATCTATTTATGGTCTATACGACCATAAATAGAATTTATGGTCGAAGTGAAAACCTATAGCACAGAACAGCTAAGAATCAGAACATGTTACACTGAAACCCGTCAGTTTGTTTAAATTTCAGTCGTGGTCCGGACTGTGGTAATTGTTGCAATTATGCTAATTGTGTGTATAATATTAGCTAAATATACGAATAACATATTTTCTTCGACATGTTAAACCTTTTGTTATATAATAGTGCCTACCACATTACAATTATTTTGGATTATTAATAAAAGGGTCTCAAATTATTATGGTACACCTCTGAATTGCAGTCTAACAACATGGCCGACTTGGCGGCCAAAGTCACGGAATCTGGCTGAGAAAAATGAATGGTGTTGACGCACGCCAAGTTCCTGTTCTGTGCTTAAGTAAAGTCAGAGACATATTCATATATATATACCTTTATATATCGCTAGTAAAGTGTTTAATCCAGTTTGTTCTTTATTTTCCGAAAAAATCGTCTAATGCTACAGGTAACGGATAGCTGATGGCAATAAAGCATTAATGGCCGGTATTTCCTCATGATAAATATGCCTTGCAAAAACTTACATTCCTTGGATAAGATTGTGTCGACAATATAGTTGCCATGGTATTTCTTCTTCAAATAACTTGGCGGAAAGATCCGCCCTAACAGGAATAAATATTTTAATTAAGAGCAATAGTAATCAGAGGTTACAAATGTAAATAAATAAAAATTATCTATAAATAATATATTTTTGAGCAACATATTTTACAGAATTACAGTCAACAATTACAATCAACAACAAAATAAATTAAAAACTATCCCATTTTAATGTTGCTACTACAGTTGATATGTATGACTTGCAATGATAATAATTTGCGCTTGTTGTCGTACCGTAACTAAGGTCTGATCGATCAGAGATACACTACGAAATAGGTAACAAGTTAATCCTTTGCATATATGTAACTTTTTTATACGCCGCACCATGTAAACACGAGTGATGGGTAAACAAAATTCCTCGGATAGTACAAGGGGTTCACATATTACCTCGGATAGTCAAGGGGAAACACATTACGTATTTTTAACTCGCCCTGATTATCACACGAAAACTTATCTTAATGCAAATCATCCAAATGCAACAGTAACAGCATCACTTAATGGTCCACTACAGCTCCAAAAACAAGGTAAACAACTAAATTTTCCCTAACATTGACCGAAGGAGTCTGTTCGTCTCCCTCTGCAACAAGTTCTCCTGTTTCATTAAGTTTTTTATATCCACAAAATCCCGATTATTCTGTTCTTGAAAATCTGCTACGGTGGCCAATAAATTGTCTTTCGAGAGATCGTCATCTCCCACTGCCTCAGAAAACACACTTTCACTATCAAATTCATCATTTTCTAAAGTCCCATTTCCAGAAATGCAGTCATTTGTATCGACAATTTTACTCGTGCTTATAGATAATGGTGGAATTACCTCTTTATGATCGGCTGCAGAATTTATTTCACTGGTTTTATGAGTATTTTCTTCAGGTTTGTTTTCTGCATGCTTTTCTGTGACAAGTGGTTTCATATTGCGCGAGACAAACTTTATAAAGTTTGGAATTTTCCTACTCAGAGGTATAAGGGGTTCCGTAGCAGTCTTTGTAACCGCATCGTTTACTGTTTTCACTGGGTTCTGTTTTATTTTAAAATCCTCGGGCCGCATTCTAGCATTTTTGTTTTTCGCCTTTCCTTCTCCTTTAACTAGTAGTGCCGAGGGTATACTTTTAGGATTTGGCCGCTGCTGTGACACCGCAGAATTTTTCTCATCTCTCGTGGAAGGTATAGTTTCCAGAAACTTGAGAATTTCATTATCATTTACAGTTGGAACCTTATTATATGATATAACTTTTTCTACATTTGTGTTGTTCATATTGGCAGCCATGTTTAAAATATTATTTGCTTGCTGAGATTCACCTTTCCCAACCGAATCATGCTTTTTATCATTATCTTTTCTTACATCACCTCCAATTTCATTCACTCCATCCACTTTAATCACTAATAAAAATACTGGTGTGAGAGCACTACGGTTATTATTATATGCTTGTAATAAGTTGTCTGGTTGCCCTTCTATCGGTATAATTTGGCCAGGCTGGTTCAAAATGCTATAAGGAATTTTCTCAGTACTGCCTTTCGCGCTTTCCAATATCTCCCTCATTTCTTCTTCGGTTAGTCTTTTACATTCTGTTTCTGGTTTTATATCTGAGGCAGGACATTTAAGATCTTCAACATCTCTTGTATCATCTGAATGCTTGTCAGTGTGGCCGTCTGCTAACCTTAGCCTTAATCTTTTTTTAAGTGGTAGAAATTCATCACCTGAAAATTGATTGGCAACGGGAGGTAAATTTTTCATCAAATTACCATTTATTTTATCAATGTCAGAGAGGTTATTATTATCTATGTTTATAACACAAACTTTGCTCTCTGGACTACATGGATGTGTACTGCTTTTTCTGGCTGATACACTGTTTTTTGTTTGACTAACTGATTGCAGAACTTCATTATTATCGTTTGTACTTATTGTTTTTATTCCTTTATTATTTTCCAGAGACGTCTCTTTCTTTTTGGATTCTTCTTTTGATTGGGACCTTGTTCTTATTTTTTTGAGGCTATCTTTTGCATTTGCCTCGTTTGCTCGTTTCACACATAATTTTCCTTCACTTGATAGTTTTTCTACCACAGGTTTCCAATTTGGTGATGGTGGTAATCCCCTCTTATCATGCTGTTCAATGTTCACTACCAAATTTGTTTTTATAACATCGTCAATAGTGTGTTTTGTTCTGACATCTGCATCTAGTGATTTAGATCTTTGGCGTAAAGATGGCCGTTTAATATCTACTTTTTTATGAATATTTTTACCTCTCTTTTGAAATTCATACAAGTAATTGTTACTAAAGTGGTCCATCATCGCATTGAAATATATCCATGAGGAGTCATGATTTCCTTTCGCCTTCAAAAACCAGTACACGTTAGTCAACTTTCTCCACTTTTCCTCGATTTCCTGCTGAGAAAAATCAAATCCTAATTCCCTAAAATCATACTGAATTTCGTCTAGCACCTGTTCACTATCATAACCATGTATCACACATTTAATCTTCTTTTTGGTAAAACATTCTATTAAAATCTCCGTTAAGTCTTTAGTAAATATCATTTTAACTACATATTTATCACGTTTTTCCAGAAATCCGGCAACTGCTTGCAGATATGGTAGTTTATTAAGAGCTTCGGGATCATCATTTACCTCGTCATATTTCCAAATTAAATATTTCCATTTATTTTCGATATCTTGTTTTGTTATGCCAAGGTAACCACATTGCAAAAACTCTTTATGGATTTCACTTAATGTATTGTTCCATTTCACTGTTTCCTCAATACCTTTCCTTTTCAGGAAACGCTCAATCAAGTACCACACCGTTTCTTCGGAAAATTTTGGATACACTCCATTATGAAAATCGGATTGTTCGTAACAACTATCAAGTATTTCATAATATTTCCAAGCTTCCTTGTCTTCAACCGTACCATTAGCTTTTAACTCCAAGTATCTCGACACCAAACCTTTCCATGTATTTCGTATGTCACAAAACTGATACCCATTTTCCTTGCAATGCCTTGTCATTTCATCTAAGAAAACTATCTCGTCGAAATGCTTTGTTTGTAGAACGCTTTTTTTATTTATATAAAAAAGTATCATACACTCAATAGCGGGTGCGGCTTCTTGCATTTTTAGATAAATTTTCAATACCTATTTTTTAAATTTAAAAATAACTTAAGAGCATGGAGTTGCAGCGCGAACTGTGATTTGGTAGATAATGATAATCACAGTTCGTGAAGTTGGCAACAATTGTGGCCAGCATAGATTAAATATAATCAATTGATGTGATATGCTACTTTTGATTATGCTACTTGGTTATACCAACGTTATGCCAAGTCTATAGTCATTGGACAACGATATACATATATACTATCACCATGGTCACAGAACAGAGAGCTTATATAAGCTCTCTCTTCTGTGCCGTGGTTTAGGTTGTAGACATAAAAATTGTTGAGCTTCATTCATAGAGAAATCAATGTTGGTTTGTCTATGGTTCCATTGTAGTAGCTAGTAACATATACCACGTATACACGCACCGTTTAATTCGAACTAAGTGGATTCCAACTTATAAGTCCGGTCATTACACATTATCATAGTGCGCTAGCGCTTTTTAGTCCGATTGCAAAAATCATCTAAACGTTTATCTCGCTTATAACTCGAACTAAATTGGACGTTGCTAACATTTAGGTTAGAAGCGTTACAATACTAAACGCACAAAAGCAAAAGTTGATATTATTTTCAGTTGGTGGTAACGTTCGAACTTTGTTAGTTCGAACTAAACAATGCTGGTATACGTCATAATAGATAAAAATATATAAATAAACGGAACACATACTGCATGCAGCAGCTACGGTTCAATTGTATTAATTGAGTTCATATACTACTACATTCACGTATGAATTACTGATTTAACGGTAAAAATATACTTATATGACGTACTTCATGGATAACATTGACGTAACTATCTAAAAATACTGTTGCGAAATCAACTGATTTTCCTTAGGACACCTTGTGCCGTGTATACGTATTTTTATTATCCGGTCAGTCGCCTACACTGTGACAAAATTCACCTAACTTAAAAAAATATAAAAATATTATTGAGAAAGCAACTTATCCTCCTTGTGGCACCTAATGTGTACACGTATCTTTATAATCTGATCGGTCGTCAACCCCGTGACAAAAGTAATTGTGTTTTAGGATAGGGGAAATTTAATTGTATCGTCCATCTAAAGGAATTAAGAATTAATAACATGGTTTCTTTATTTGTCTATGGTCCTTAGTGTGCATATTAAAACACTGTGGCGATATGAAAATAGCCGTGGCCATAAATACACTAGATTTCTGAATTTTTATACGATCTAGTCTAGAACTTTTTTAGTTCATGGTTCCACTCGAATGTGCTCGTCATATATGACCAGGGTTGTGTTCTGTGATTGTCTTTGTGGATGTTTTGTCGTTTTGTGGTATGTAGAGAACATCATAGAAATAATCATTGATCTACACAAACACAAACCGGGAAAACACAGACATTTATGTCGACCGTGGTTTCTGCTTAAGTTAAGTATTAACTTAGGTTAGGAATTTAGGAAAATCAATTTGATTTGTTTGGATAGATATCCGTTTTCAATTAATTATCACTTCGTTTATGTGTTGCATATGTATAGGAACAGTGGCTAATTTGCAAAAATAGCCAGTAGTGAATTGCGTTATTATAAAAAAACGCAAGAAATACTCCGAAATTGTGATTCGTGAAGTAGTGGGATTCGGAAAGTTTTATACATTGATATTAATTATCAAGACGTTTTGAGTCATGCCACCGAGCAGAAGTGGCAGTTTATGCTGTGTACTTGGTTGCTCCAATAACCCAAAAAATTCTCCGGGAACGAAATTTTACCGTTTCCCGACGGTCTCATACAAATTGGAGCAGAAAAATAGATGGATTCAAGCCCTGCAGCGCATAAAGTAAGTCACTTTTTCTTGATTATTTACCTGTAGTACCTTGAAAATAACTCACTTTGGCCCTTGCATTTGTTATTATAATTATTGCTCCACGTAAAGTGCTACTTACAACATAATACGTCCTAATTGTGACTTATTATGCAGACGACCCATAAGAACAGCTTGATTCATATAGTTCACAAAGCCTAAAAATTGTTATATTCGTTGCAGACCAGATGGATCTCTCTGGCAGCCATCGCCTTCGTCCCGGCTCTGCAGCCGGCATTTCGTTGGGAACGAAAAATCAGATCATCCACTGAATCCGAATTTCGTGCCTACAATTTTTCCAGTGGATATACAGAGGCAGAGTGCACCAGCAGATTGTGAAATAGAACGGTAAGATGAAAGGGAAAACCTGATCATTGTCGCTTTTTTAACATAATGCCTATCTTTGATCAGCATGCCAGGCTGTTACAGGTACATCCAAAGCTGTCAGGAAGTAGAGCCGTTGTGCAAATTGGAGGATCACAGCGCTACAGATATAGTTTTCCCTGAGAAAATGCTTAAATTGGAAGACTGCGATGAGCGTGATCAATCGGTATTTATTAAAACGGAATGTTCAGATGTTGAAAATGATGATATTCAAGTGACTGGCGTGGAAAATGGGGCCACCACTAGTATTAAGTACGAAGAGGTAGACATCAAAGATGAATTAGAGATTGGGTAAGTAAGAGTGTCATTTATATACATACGTAGATATCTTATCTTATTATCTTATTGATCAGATTACTGTTCGGTACAGATCTATTCGTATCTATTGAGGGTAGTACTAAATATACTACATTTACTTACGTTACCATGATTTAGGCCAATAGCATATCGTACGTCAATAATACAGAGGCAAACATTGCCACTTTTGATCTCTATTTGTCAAATTTTGATGACCTTGTATTGGCATACCACTTACATCAAAATTACACGTGCATTTATTATGATGAATTCATTTATTAATTATCATTTATAGTTCGTGAATGACGCCTTTTCATTTTGTGTTGTATATTATAAATGTAACATAATGTGAAATAAAGATATGTTATTATTATTATTATCATGTGCTATTTATAAGGTGTTTATGGTAACAAAGCTTATTTGTAATATTTACGAGAGTTCTCATTTAAATATATCCGATGAAAATTGGCATTTTGGTGTTTAGGATGGAAGTGGATAAGAGTGATTCCACTTCAGCAGGCTATTGTGACAGTTCTGGGAAGGATGGTTCTTCACAGGGGAGGAAGCTGATCGGAGAACCTACATTAAAAAGTATGTTGTAATACTCAGGTATAACAAACAACTTGCCTATAATAACATTAATAATAGATACTATATTTCTTACAGAGCTAGGCAAACTAATTGAAAAAAGTAGAATATATATACTACCAACTTAAATAAAAAATAAGCTTAACTACTTGTTCTAAAAAGTAGTAAACTCGCAAATAAATAAAATGAAAAATACTAATTATGGAAAAGAAGAAAAAACAGAGAAACTTTGAGCAAATATATTCAGACTCGTTTCAACATCTGTTTCAGTGCAGTTTTGTATATAAAAGTTACAAAACCATGATAATTTCGGTAATGCCAGCAACTATATACTCAGACGCGTTTAGGTGCATACCTATTTAATGTTTTTCATTTTATTTATTTGTGATTTCCACTCATGATGAATTAAAAATTACGTTATTAAAAAAATTAAATTGTTATTAAAAAATAACATCATATGATCATCATTAAAATTTTAATAAAACCATTTTAACCTTTGTTATAGAAAGCGGATGTAGTAAATGCATGAATAGTGAAAAGATGTTCTTTTTTAATATTTACATATTTGATTAACAATGTTTTTGTTGAATAAACTCACTGTAAGGCTTTATTTTTTAGTGGTTTAAAAAAAATCATTTATCATCAGGTGCTAAAGCCATCAATAACACTAAGACATCTCTGCTACAACAGAAGAATCTACCGCTAATTACATCATAATTAAACAATCAATATCACTTTCTGCTCTATGTCACTCAATATTATTTTCAGCCAGTTTTTTTGCAGGGAAGATCAATAATCCTATTTTTATTTTTGTTGTTTCCTAATAATTTCTCTTTAATTGTATTTAAAGGCATATCTTCTTCACAAATAATCAATTGAAATATTACCGATATCTACGATTTCTCTCGGATGCTTTAGTCCCATCATTATTATATCCATCAAATACAACTTTAACATTAATCCAATAGTGATTATGTAGTAAATATCTAACGTAGTTAACAAATATCAGAAAACTTTTTTTTTTTCCCATTTTAATCTCTGAACCCTATGAATCTTAACTATCAATAATGTAGAAAAAAATAGTTACATTAACATTCGATTCACACAGCACAAAAATATGATATAGTACTGATTCGGTCGCTTCCCTCATTTTAGCTTTATTAAAGAGTGAGAAAGGATAAAATATTGGTGAAGTTCTTTAACTTTTCTCAAAAAGCATAAATGTTAAAATTAAATTTGGATCTACAGCAACTTCAGTATTGTTAATTTTAATTTTTGTATCTTTAACGGTCAAACCTGGATATACTGAAAACACTGAAATCTGAATATACTGAAATTAATATATAAAGAGTTTTTTAGGATACAATGGAGAAAAAACTGGTTTTTTTGTATAAATATCATAGATATCGTTTAAACAATATAAATTCAGTGATATTCAGTGTTTTTGTGTTTCCTATTAAAACCATTGTAACTGTTTAGTTTTATTCTATCTGTGTAAACATTAAATTTAAACATATTATTTACGATATATATTTTAGTACCTTTTTAAGGAAGCAGAGAGGCTACAACACACAGTTGTGGTTATGTAAACTGCCTGAACCACAATAGGAAAAATACAGGAGTGAGCTATTTTGCTTTTCCCAAGGACCCTGTGCGTGCCAAGGAGTGGCAAAAAAATTGTGGCAACAAGAACCTTGCCCTACTGGATCCCATACAATTAAGAAATAAAGTGATATGCGAGCTGCATTTTCCATCAATTTTTATCAATAAACACCAAAAGAGGAAGCAGCTGTGTAGGAATGCAGTTCCATTTGATTTTTGGCAAATAGGTATAGTTTTAATGAAGATTATAATCATACGATAGTTTTGTCGCGAAAGTTTTTCTTTTTTTTGTAATTAATAAGAAATACTGATGTTTTTATATTTTCCTTTCAATTTTCTCTAAATTACAATTGGCTTTGATTTAAGTAGTGTGTTTTGTAAATCAGTGATTTATTTAAATCATCACCTAAAAATCTAATGTAATTTAAAACAAATTCAATTTTACAGATTCTGTCGCTTCACGCAATTTACTGGCCACAAATGCTAGTAAATCAAACTCAACTATGGAAAAAAAGGAGGTAATTGTTAACGCCTCGACGACCGGTGTTCTTCAGCCCGTCATCAGGACATACGCTCGGACATATGGAAGAAAACGCTTATCATCTAAACCAGATAGCGTTGTCAGCGACTTAAAATATCTTGAACCTACATACCATCTAAGCGGATCCAGCGCCAACAGTTCGGGAAGTCCGCAACCGGCATCAAGTGATCGCATTTCTAAAATCGTGTCTCCTACCAACGTAACCTTAAAGAACAAATGTACAAGCCAGTATAAAATAAGAGGAAAATCATCACAGACTTGTAGATTAAAGAAGAAAAAATTGGGTACACGTGCGGTGCTGGATAAGAGGTTGATGGGTAAAAGCCAGTACTTGAAAACATTTGTAAATATGCAGCTATTTCACAGGAAAGGCTGCGACTGGACTAAAGACGAGACACGATTGGCTATGTCCTTGTATTTTAAATCACCGTCAACTTACAAATTCATGTTATACAATCTTAAATTTTCATTACCGTCTATTAGAACAATTCGCAGTTGGTTAAAAGTACGAAATTTAAAACCCGGGACTAGTTTATCTAGAAAACTATGTTTAAAAGCAAAGACTATGGAAGCTAAATAATAAACATGTGTTATCCTTTTTGTTGAGATTAATTTAAAAACAGAGTTCCCTGGGCAGGGATAACAAGTTGGCAAATACCGGTTTAACCTTTAATCTTCTATATCCGCGGACTCCTGCATAATTGGAAAACCCCGCTGTGTTAAGCTGAATTTATAGTTTCGATAACAAGACTTAAGCGATAAGCAATTTTTAAGTCATCAGACCATTTATAGTGCCTTTTCCGTAAGAGATTACGCATGCGCACTAAGCCCATATCTTCTTTTGTCACAACTTACAACAATTTTAATTATATTTAATATAGGATTTTAGGTAAGATTTTTGCAGTTTGCATATTTGATCTATGGTTTGCATTCACAGAAATCGTTTCTCTGTGACATACTTCTCTGTGCCACCGACAACAAAATCTCGATGTTTGCCGATTTTTTCCCGAGTACACCCGATTCGGTAACGATATCGGTAAGAAATAAAAATTAACCAAATCTTATCGACTATAGCTTACGGCTTAAGTCTTACCGCGTACTATAAATGGTTCTCAGTATTTCTTTGTGTTTATTTTTGTTACGGCTTATCGTTAAAGCTTAAAGGCTTTCTTTCCGCTGGATCCCCTAACGGCAATGTACTCCAACAAATGATGTGAGTCGTTAAAAAACTGACAGAAATGTCTTAATCCACTGGCGCTAGTGTGCGCTCAGAGATCAAGTAATCGTGACGAATTGCTAGAGAAGAAGAAGAATCCCTGTAATCTTAAATTATGCATTTTACGAAGACTTCCTGCGGAAACGATTTGTAATTTGCAAAAATCTCTTGCTAAACATAAATGTGGCTTGGATGTGAACAAAAATATAAGGCCACAGTTAAACGAAACTTTAGAGATGTGTTTGGACTGGTTCTCGTCGGAAGCGCCTGAATCGTGTGTATCTCACAAGCAATACATTGATTTACTTATTAAAGGGAATATACTTATTTAGACGTTTAAAATGGGAATCCGCAAGGAAGTGGATCGCATTGAACCGCATCGGAAAATTAGAATTTTGTCAAGAAACTATTTTTTTTTATATTATTTAATTTCGAGTTATTCAAATATTTTTGTTGGTCTTAATTTATGTTAGTGGTACGAGGAGAAATATTCCGTATATGCTGAGAGCCCACTACTCTCAACATCTATCATGTCTTTATTATAATATATTTTAGGTTATGGAAAATATAAAATTATAAAACAATAAATAATGAGTGTATTTATAAATAATTAGTGTATTTTTTTTATAACATTTTATATCTTATCTTATTTGAAGGAACTGCATTTTTATGCGGCAAACTAATTGGAAACGCTAATGTAGTAGGAATCAAGCAAGTGTTTTGTAGTGGTGATCACTGCCAGTTATCCTGGTAGGATCGCCATGCAGTGGGTAAACCAGCAAAATGAACAGAGAGACAGTTAGGACCACTCGACATCAGTTTATTCAAACATAGTAACAATGATTAAAGTTCGTACAATATGTATGTATAGTTGAACGACCGGCAAACCTACACAATGTTTTTCATTGGCGTAAACATTTTTTTTCTTAGGGGGGTGAAAGTAGGTTTTCATATGCATATTTTCTACACCACAGCTGATATTGAATGCAAGTTTCCACACCACTTATGAAGTATTGCTTTCAGCGCGTTACCTTTTTTTAGTGGGTGGTTCGACAGTAGCCATATTTCCCACAAGTAACAAAAATAAATATGTACAAAACAGCTAAGCATAACAGCTAAAAATATAAACAGCTAAAAATAAACTTTAAAACGGAAAAATAAAATAAATATACTTGTGTGTAAGTAGGTACCTACCTAATCTACCAAATCGTTAACACTCAACAAAGACAAAGATTATTAACAGACAAGCTTTGACAAAGATCAGAGCTTGTTTGTTAATAGGTACCTACATAACTAAACCGAGACTAAATTCAACACATTTTTAAAAATTATTACAAATGCAATACATACCTACCTACCAGCTTCTCATCGCAAAGCGATATCCAATACACACACTTGTTACAGCCAATCAAAATTAGAAACTGACCTAGAGGTATTTTATAGTCATTGAAAATTTTCCTTTCTTTTGTGGGTAGGTAGGTACACGGTTATAATTTTATAAACAGTCTATAGAACTTTTAATTTTGCCCACTGATGTAAATTTTTAATTTGTGATCTAGGTACCTACATAAAAATAAAGTCAATGGACAATAGGTACCTACATATGTAATAAACCAGAGAGCGTTTTCAGTTTTCTAAATCCCAATAAAAAACCTAACTTATATTGTTGCATTTAGCATTTATAACTTATCGGCCTCAAGCACTGGAATAGTTTTTGGATAAAATTATTTGAGAAATGTCTTAAGTAGAGGATGTAATAGGTACCTACCTACCTCAATACACGTCAGTACCTACTTCGAGCAGCCCATAATTCAACTTCTTTTTTGTTAAAGTCGGCTCTGCTCTAACACCCACTATCCATTTTTGCCGTCAAACAATATTTTCTTAAATTTTTTTTAACATGCCTATCCTATCTCGTAAATAAAGCGAGGTCTGGTGGAAATCTACGTTTTTCAGGTTTCATACGAAACGAACAAACATGTTTGCTAACCGCCATACTCTTTTATTTCAACTCCCGTAGCGATGTATACCTACATAGGTAGGTATATAAATAATATATTAGCAATTCCCGCGAACACGCCACTGTAAGATATGCGAACCTGATCCTATTCGATCCGATCCCGATCCGAGAGATACGATTCCAATAAGTTAAAAAGAGATATACTGCTCGAATATTCGTTATTGAAAAGGTCGTGGATCGGCGTTGCCGCTTTTAACTATAAAAATAGATGTTGTCATATTGTCACATGTTGTCATATTTAAAGTAGACTAAAATAAATGTAAAAACGTAACATCTTGGCCTATAATATATTATTGTGTGCACAATTATTATTTAATAACATTCATAAATAATATATACAACTAATATATTATTGTGGAATTTGATATTTTAATTGAATACTGAGAAAATTGAGAATTACATGTGGCAACTGCGCGGTATCTTATATGGGGTCAGTTACTATACATACATATTGAATAAACTGTAGCTCTTAGTAGCTAATCGATATAAACTATAAAGCTAATTGATTGATTTGATCTACAATGATTTATATAATATGTCGCCAGGTCAGTACAACTAGTGTATGCAACGTAGTTTCATATCATAATTGTTTTATAAGCCGGCCTTGGCCTAGGAACATTGCTCATGTCAGCAAATGAGTAGTTTATTGTTTTGTGTTCTTGACATGGTTTGTTAATTTACCTTGAAATAATAAATATAATAGGCAATTAGATAATGAGTGCCAAGATGTTAGCCATTTTTACATTTATTTTCGTTTACTTTAATATGGCAATTCCGTAAATATTCATTTTTATGCTAAACTTTTATGTTAAAAGCGACAACGCGGCTCTATCGCAGCTCGAAAGCGGATATTGAAAGCGTTATTATAACTCTTTTTAACTTATTGGAAATGACGCGCATTCTCTGTTCATTTGATACAATCGGTAAACCAGATAATCTTTGATCTGCCTTTGTTTACCCAGTATTAGAAGGATTTTCTCGCGTATGTGTAGTGCTGTTTTACTGTGATTGTGATACAATATAATATCAGTGAACGATGGAAATAATTTACGAGTATTTTACAGCATACAGAGATGCAGACCTCATATATGCCTAATGCAGAATTCATATTTCAATCCAAGAAGACCACGAGGAAATTAATTCCGTTAAGCATAGGAGAAATGGTTTGCCGGCGAGCTTAAACATTTGAATCAGGAACTGTTTCGGTTATGGATAATGCGCCTTATCATAGCAGAAAATGTGAAGGAACAACCCAGCAATCATGGAGAAAGAGAAGAATTTAAGAATGGTTAACAGAAAAGGGCATTCCTTACCAAGATAATTACTTAAAGGCGGAATTATTGCAAGTTTCTAATGTACATGTCCATAAATATAATAAACTGGCATTGACGCATGGAGTCACAATGTTGAATGAACCCCATTGAATTGATCTGGGCCCAAGTAAAAGGGGAACTGGCGAGAGTGAATCGAACTTTTAAATTAGTGTCACAGCAGAAAATTGGCAGAAGTGTGTTAATCACGTGATGAAAGAGGAACAAATAAAGTGGGATGTGGAGTTAATTTAATTTTCATATAAATAAATATGTGAAAGAATATGATATGAATAAAATAAAAATGCCCAGGGTTAGTATTCGTATCTTTATTGATGCCAGATATAGAAAAACGAATTTGCACAAGTCATAAAATAGCAATAGCTGTAGTCGAACAAAATAATAATAAAAAAAAAAGTAAGTTTAGTACCAAAACATCATTTCAGCATGATAATTTCAAATTTCCAAAAAAACATTTAACAATAATGATTTTGAATAAAGCTAATTATTAGTAAAAAATATATTTTTTTAATTTACCCATAAACGGCTATTATATAAACAACAAACCCATTTACGCACAAGAAGTTTCACTTCAAAATGCCACTCGATAATGATTTTGCAGATATATAACTATTTCCAGGCGCATATTATTTGTGTTTTGCTTTAATATGCCGCTCGAAAACATGTTTCTTAACAGTTTTAAAACTGCACACTGTACACTCATGGATTTTCCTCTGAATGCTTTTCAGCAGGACTGCATTGTCTCCATGTATACTCACTATGTGAGAGTCTAAAGTCACCTTTAGATTGAATCCTTTTTTACATGAGGGGCACTGGTGCTGTTTAAAATTCGAATGAACAGCTTGTAGATGTTTCACTAAACTAGCCTTATACAAAGTGAAATAATTGCAGTTGTGACACTTGAAAAATTTCTCCGTGTTCTTCCCAACATGTATTCTTATGTGCCTCCTCGCATCTTGTATGTAAATTGATTTATAGGTGCAAAATTTGCAGTCATAAATTCTGCTGGTTATTAAGTGTTGCAATTTGTCGTGTTTTCTGAGAAAATGATTGTCTAATGACCTTTTCGCATAAAATTCTTTTTCACAGCCTGGACACTTGTGTGGGATAACATTTTCTTCGTGCAACTTAAGGTGCTTGTGTAAATATTCTGCGAGTACAGTTTTGAAAGTGCAGTGCTGACAAGAGTAGACTGTGGCAATCTCTCTTTCATGAATCATTAAGATATGTCGATTTAAACCATCCTTCCGATTGCTTTTATAATTGCAATAGTGGCAACTGAATTTCATCCACTCACTGGAATTCTGCCTGAAACATATTTATTGTTAACGGATCAAGCCCTTTTAGTTCAATAAACATACAAAGTAAAATGTGTGTAGAGCTAATAAGTATCACTGCAATAATGATTAATCTTAATTTCATTCATCTTAACCTTCTTAATTAATCTTAACATCAAAATTATGATTATATTTGGGAACATGCTGATTAACCTGCTGATTAGAATTAGGAACAATTTCATGTATTTTTCGGTACACTAATTAAGAAAATAAATAAGTGGATTACGTTCTTACTAAAAAAGAGCAACAGATTCCTAAGTCATTTTCCTATGGGCACAACCATAAATAACTAAAAATTTTAACGTTATAACATAAATTACACTAAATAAATAGTTAATAGAAGACATTGGAAAATACTTCACCCACAATGATGTATGATGTTTGATGAGTACTAACCTGTCCAGATCTGGGTGGGTAAGCTTATGTCTATCCACGTTCCGTTTCCACTTTGAGGAATAGGGACAGATAGGGCAAAAATGCAACCGTTTCTCTGAAAACAACATAAGTTTCTTAGCTAATGTTTAATTATTTTTTTAATTTTAATTAGTAGGGGTGGCAGAGCTTGAAATTAGGCTTAAATGAAAGACCTTAATATATATATAGAAGCCATTAGAAATATACAATGACATGTATCTTGCTACATGTCATGTATTTTTTTGCATAATAATTTTGAAAAGAGCAATAAGGGAAAATATTTTCTCTCAATAATGGAAAAATAATTATTTTAGAGAAAACGTTTCGAACAAAATTTATTCAGCGGATGATTTTACGTAAGGAATAAACATTTAAAAAAATCGCAATATCTCAAGGAAATAAAGAATATTCCCTGGAAAAAATAGTAGGATTTAGTTTTATAAGCTTACTTTGTGTTTTTTGGGACACTAATTCCGAATTTTTCTCTTTCCAGCTAAATTTCCTACCGGATATACCGCAATTTTTAAAAAAATAGCGCCAAAACGAGTCTTTTTACAACTATTTTATTTTTGTTGGTTTAAACAAACAACAACTTATAATTACCATAAATTTATTAGAGGAAGCCAGAAAAAGCTGAAAAACACTTACCAATTTACAAATTTATGCTCCGCAAAAATTCGATTGGTTTTTTATGACAACCCTTAATATTGAAGCTACAATGTCCATTCAACAACCATTTTACAAGTAACTTCAAGGGCTACAATATCATATACACTTCAATGTGCCCAAGCCCTTCATATTTAAAAGCTGAAGGGTTAAAAGGCTCAGAACAGTAGTTATATCTTCGTTAATTTTTATCCTATTAAATAGAAAAAAATCCAAAATGTTTGCAACAACCTACATTTTTGTACTATATAATTTTTTACATATATTTTTTAGAGTTAATTGGAAATTTGGAATTTATTTGGAAAATACGTTTTTCATTTCTATCATGTTTTTTTATTAAAAATATGCATTTTAACCCTGTCAAACTTTTGGATTATACGAAATCCACTAACATAAAGAAGTTTGTAAAAGGATTGGGAATGGCATCTATAAGTTTTTCCCTAGAAACGCAGCAGTTTTTTGTTATCTAACGTTGAATACCTCAAACCAAGTTGTTGGAAAAAAAAGTCTTATAGTCATAACTCGGTATTATTCTCGCTAATATTTTCGTTGAGATATTTAGTACCAAATTTAAAAAATACGAAAACAAAGATATGATAAAATATAGGAACATATTTTCTGAATTCGTTTTTCATTGTATATATTATACATACTTTCTTTCCATAAATTAATTAATAACATACATTAATAACATATTAAGTGGTTGCTGGTTGCTCCCTCTATTTCTAAAGATTACATACAACATACCATTTGATGAAGATTTTTTGATCTTGCCCTTCCCCTGTGAAGAACCATTTCCCCCAGAACCGTTACAATCTTCGACTTCAGGAGCTGGTTCGCTTGCGTAACCTTCCTCTCTATAAACCAGAATACCAATCTTTATGGAACCTCACCGAAATATTTGATCTATTAAACAATAATCCAAGGTTTGTTCTCTTCTTTCATGATGTGCGTATTTCAATGAAAGTTTATTTCATTATTTGAAAAAATTACTTTACATTACATAATCAAAATATGGGCTACACTGTTCTACTAAATATTTAGTTTTAAAAAACATACTTTCCAAAATGCATCCTGTAATAAATAACTAAAGCCCAGTTTTATAGACTGTCGGAAGTTTATATGTCAAACTGTAGACGAGATACCGCTTAAACTACAAAATTAGGCATTATAATGATAATGCTTATAAATAACAGTTATAAATAAAAACAAATCTACAGCTTATATTTTTAGTTAACATTATTCGCTATTCCAATACATACCCACTATCTAATTCATCCTTGATGTGAAGCTCTTCACATTTAACATCCTCAACGGGTTCATATTTCTCTTCAATAACATAATTTTCGATGTCTAAACATTCATTTTTAATAATCGGTTTACGTGGCTCATTACAGTCTTCAGATTTAAGCATTTTTCACGATTATCTGTTGCCTCTGTACTATGATCAGCCAATTGCCACAAATGTTCTACTTTTCTACAGCTATTCATAAATCTGTAATAGCCCACAAAGCTGCTTAGGCCAGGTTTTTAAATCCTAACAAAAACAAAGGAAGGAACTAGTCCTTTCTCAAGACAGGCGGCAGACTTATCGGAATCATACATTACTAATTTCAGCTTTAAATACAGACGTGAATCCACACACAATTATTCATATTTATTAACTTCAGCCTCAGATATAAACCTCAAACTATGTCACTTTCTATTTCCTTTCGACTTATTCAGTCGTGTTGGGTTTACTTTGTTGACACTGGTGACAGTTGACGGTCTACACCAGAAAACATTTACAAGCCTACACCTAGTGCACAGAACGTGTACAAATCCTAAACCCATAAAAGCTACATTTACATTGAAAGTGAAATTTTTGCGCTTATCAAATGCAAGTCCATTATGGCACATACAATAAAAAACATAGCTATTGACTTAATTTCGTTTCAACTTCAAATTTAAAAATCGACAATCAATACACACACCACCACTTTCAACATATTAAAACATAACCTAAATATACAAGTTAACTGAATGCAATGTAAATGCTTCTTCAACCAAATATCAATTTGGGCACAAATTAATTCCCATTGATTGCATATAAATCAGGGACTAATATATAAGTTATTATACTCCGTGATGTAAATTTACTCGCCTACAAGAGTACAAGCTCGACTACTGGACTACTAAGACCGAGCTAACAAAATTAGTTCAACCTAAACGGTGCACGTATAATCTGATCAGATGAAAGATAAACCGTAGCAAGTGAGAAAACGTCCACGAAATGAGATAGAATGATTGTTTCCTATATCACAACATGTATTGGTCGATTCCATCTTAACACCCGAAAATCTACTGGGTTTTGTTTACAAACAAAACAAGTGACGTATTGTTTGTAAACTACGCCCCCTCCAATAAATTTCTGTTTATTATGTGGACAAACAATAGTGTACTATCGGTATTGACGTTACTTATCTTTATATTTTTAAACATGTATACATGGTAACAGTTTACGGCACAAAACACTGCTACCACAGAACATCCACCGTGAGGATGAACTGATGCCAGACAACAAGAATATACGTGCCTGCGCCAACAAGGGGTAAACATGAAACTGAACTTAAGTGTATATAATTATGTAGGACCCCTTGCCCTTGTAACATTAATATGACTACAGTATTACTACTGTTATCTGATGACATAGAACCAAAACAACCATAAATATTCGCAAACAAAATTACTTCGCAAAATATGGATACTGGGAGTACATACAAAAAGAAACTAATTCCTTTATGATGATGTTATTTATTGTTTTAACACAGAAAGCAATTTATCCTAAAGACTATACATCACATAGAACCATGGACGTTTGTCTTTTCTGCTGAAAACGACGACATGTTTTGTGCCACAACGTAAACACAAACGTTAAGGAGCCTTGGTCTGCGTCTGCATGTTTTGTGGTTGCTTTCAGCTAGTACATAATGCATAATTTATAAGTTGGGTTAGGAAATTAAATTTTTATTTTGTTCGAGTTCAGGTAGATAATTTTTAATTAATTATTACTTATTACACGTGTGTGCGCGTCGTATAATGTGAAAGTGATGCCCAATTCAGCAGATAAGAAGCAATTTTTACTGATAAGAAGTGCCGAAGAAATCCTTAAATCGGGAAATTGTGGGGCACTTGCCAAGCCCGTGGTTATTAAAAAGGAATGTTCAGATGTAGAAGATCATGTTTTCGACAAGGCAGATCTGAAATACGAAAAAAACGTTCCGACTGCGAGTATTAAATGCGAAGAGCTTCATATCAAGGATGAGTTAGACAATGAGTAAGTATTGGCATAGCATTTAAATGTTCACGGAGAGATAATGACACTAATGTATAATGATAATTCAGCCTTAAACTATCCCTCACATTACGAAATGTGCTACTGCATATACCAATGTTACCTAGCTTTAGGTCTACAGCAGAGAATACCCCGACAATAATCATGCAAAAGTAATATTGTTGCTTTTGATCCCTATTTCTTAAATTTCAATGCCGTTCGTTGTGCAATTTGTATACCTACTGGAAATACTATATTCATTAAATTATCATGGATTATAGAGGTAGTAATCAGTAAATATGGCAATGACAATGGTAATAGTTACTAAGTAAAGTAGTAGTAAAAAACGTCGTACATTTGAACAAATAACATATATGTAAATATTTAAATATACTACTAGTTAGCTGTAAATATTTTTAAGTTTCTTAATTGTACAGAAGAATATATCAACCCTGTCCTCAATGTCGCAATGATTAGAAATCATCTGGTATAAAGGAGATGTTTTAAGAATAACGGCATTAGCTGTAAGGGGATTAAAAATATTGTAGTGTCACGCCGATATCCTGGACAGTCTAATATGAATCTGTCTTAAAATACTCGGAAAGTCTGTTTTTCAAATATCTTCCTACAATGTCAGCACAATATTTTTAATATAAAACAATATGTACCTAATACAATATATATGTGTACAATATTTATAAATTTATTGCAGTCTATGTGGGGAAGCTTAATAAACCGAAATGTATGTAAGGGTTTGAGAATGAATGGTCATAGATAATGAAATATTGTCTTTTATAGGGACCAAATGGGTGATTATGATCCATTGAGAACATGTAACAATTCTCTGAAGAGCAGTTCGTTAAAGAGGAAAAGGCAGATCAGGAAATCTGCTTCAAATGGTAAGCAAATATAGTTTTTAAGCTTCTGGCATCACAAAGTAAGAATAATATTTGAAAGCTAAATTCACTGAAAGACAAAAATGGCCTTCGTATTTGTAATATATTGCAAATTTTAAAATAATTATATCGTATATTAGTTGGGAATAGTAGAAATGCGATTTAAAAAGGTCAACTGTTTTCAAAACTTCTTAACTCTTAGTTAAAAATGTATGTATTAGAATAAATTTATATTTACTCTCAACAAGAAACCTCTATCCCTACAAAAAGTATCATTAAATGTACATGAGAGTAGGTAGGTATTAACTTATATAGTTATCTAGTATGAAGTAACTAGACATATTACTATAGTTTTTTAACGCCAAATTTTGAATATTTGCTTCACTTTTTTGTGATTGTGTAAGTAATAGTAGTTCTAACGTTTCCGTTTTGGAGTAAATGCCAATAAGATGTTCCTACATTTGCAGGGAGGAAAAATGTGTCTTCTGAAGATCACATTGCGAGTAGGGGGCTCACAAATATGATCAGTCATAATCTGATACACAAGGACAAAGCAAAGGTGAAGATGCGCAAGTGTGAGAATTGTGAATTTGAGACTAGGTATAACCGTAGCATGGTGCGGCACATGCTGCTTAAGCACCATAATCCAAAAGAGGAGAAACAATTTAAATGCGATAAATGTCCATATGAAACAGCTATTAAATCACACCTATGTACGCACAATCTGGTACACACGGACAAATCTGAAGTGGAGATGTACAAATGTGAGAATTGTGAATACGAGACCAAATATAAGACTAGTATCATACAGCACGTGCTGAAACACAAGGACAAATGGGACGTGGAGATCTATAAGTGTGAGAAGTGTGATTTTGAAACGCGACATAAGCGAAGTATGATTCGGCACATGATGAAGCATAGTGACCTCAGAGCGGAGAAAAAATTTAAATGTTGTAAATGTCCATACGAAACACACATCAAGTCCGACCTAGGCAGGCATAATCATATGCACAAGGACAAGTCGGAGGTGGAGATACACAAATGTGAGAATTGTGAATTCGAGACCAGGTATAAGAGTAATATGATCAGGCACATACTGATACATCGTGACACCAAATCACAGAGAAAATTTAAGTGCGATACATGTCCATATGAAACAACTATGAAGTGCTACCTTCACACACACAGTCTGATACACAAGGACAGATCGGAGGTGGAGATGCACAAGTGTGAATATTGTGAATACGAGAGCAGACACAAACATAACGTGACCGAGCACATGCTTCTGAAGCATCGTGATCCCAAAGTGGAGAAAAAAATTAAATGTGATAAATGTTCATATGCAACCAATATTTCATCTTACCTACGCAGGCACAATCTGATACACAAGGATATATTGGAGGTGAAAATTAAACAGAGCAACGAGTGTGACTGAAACAAGGCATAAGGAAAGCGTGATCAGGCACATGCTGAAGCATCGTAATCCCAACCTTGAACTGCAGATAAACTTTAGGGATAAATCCATATAAAACGGATGTAAAGTCCAACCTACGCTGTCACATTCTCAAATACAAGAAGAGATTCAAGATGTCGAGACAATTTTACTCGTGTACTTTTCCTGCAATATCGTAGCTTATTAAAAGTTCTATAGAGGTGTACTAACTTTAATCTGATACCTGGATATTTAAGAGGCGAAGTTCTGCCATCCATGGACCATGAAATACAGCAGAAACTTTGTTGCAAATTGCGGGTTGATTCAAAGCTTCAAAAGTACAGCTATAGTTGTTCTTGTTCACTGTGACGTTATAACAATCATGTTCGAGATAACTCACTCCCACCAAACAAACCATGATTTTAACAACATTCACACTGTAAAACTGTTGTAGCAATTTTTTCTTAGATACAAATTGGAATAATCAGTTATTTAGCCTGCTCATTATACTATCCACATACAGAACTTAGAGAGAATTCAGAGACATTTCTTAAGAACATTGTCTTAATAAGGAAGATGGTCTCTATCCTATTATTGGCTTTCCACAGACTTTTAAACAGGTATTCGCTGTCGAGTCTTGAGTCTCGAAGAATTATAATACAACAAATGTTTCTTTTCAATTTAATAAATAATATTACAGACTGTGGCGCTATTTTAAGTTCATTGAATTTTCGAACACAGAACACATTTTATTTACCCACCTGTAGAACTAACAAAAATCCTCACCCCTATATAAGATGTGTGAAAATTATAACAATCAATACGCATTTTGCATATTCACTGTATAGATATTACAACCATATATCTATACAGGTTTTTTTTACTGGGATAAATAAATCTCTAGACGAGTACCCTTGGAGGCCTGAAGCCACAGACCAGCTTCACTTCGATTCTCGGACAGTCACCTTTGAGGGATTGCGAGACTTCTTCTATCTGCAGATTTGTCTACGGATCCACCTTTCTTACCGCGCTACGGATTATGCCGCTACTTAACCAGATTTAGAGTTTTATAATGTGTCTCTCTTTTATCACCACCTATCTTTAATTGTTAGCTATTAGGGACCTTTTGGGTATTGATTTTAACGACGCTATGAAACAGATCAACAGAACAAATGGCAACACAGATATATTTACATCAAAGATACAGAGAGGACAGATATATTATTCCCAACATTGTCGACACATACTAATACTCTCAGATTTCGGCTTAAACTTAAAACAAACTTATTTAATATAATTTCTTCACTATAAACATAAACAATTTTTTTTCTTAGTTCTATTTTACAACCTCAGTGTCACATGCAGTGTCCTGCCTGCACCAATTTACGCACTAATGAACTAATAAACATTAAGAAGCGTCACTTCAAAAATAATTTCGCAGGCACTTCTTTACCATTGTCGGGCGCTTATTATTTGTGTTTGGATTTAATATGCCGACCCAAATCAGTTGTACTAAAGGTTTTAAAGCTGCACAATGTACACTCATGAATTTTAGTCGTAATGTTTTTAAGCAAGGCTGCGTTGCCTTTATGTTTATTCACTATGTGAGAGTCTAAAGAACGCTTTCGATTGAATCCCTTTTTACAAGAAGGGCACTGGTGCAGGCTCAAATTTGAATGATTTGCTAAATGTCGAACTAATTTAGATTTTTGGAAAGAAGAATAATTGCAGTTGTCACATTGAAATTTCTCCACGTTTTTTTGATCATGTTTTAACGTCGTTATGTGGCTTCTCACATTTCCCTGTCTGGTTGATTTATACGTACAAAATTCGCAGCCATAAATATTTCTAGCAATTAAGTGATGCAAATTGTCGTGTTTCTTTAGCAAATGATCGTCTAATGATATTTTTTCTCTAAATCCTTTTCCACAGCCTGGACACTTGTGCGGGAAGGCCTTTTCTTCATGCAACATAAGCCTTTGTAAATCTCTGGCATGTACAGTTTTATGAGTGCACTGTTGACGAGCATAGACTGTGCCTTTTATTGTTTCATGAATCTCCGAGATATGTCGATTTAAATGATGCTTCTGCTTAGCTTTATAATTGCAATAGTGGCACTTGAATTTCCTCAACTCGCCGGAACCTTGCCTGAAAAATATTCATGCCTTAATTTATTTTCTCTAAAACGATGCAATCCGATATCAGCATGTATTTTTTAGTACACGCGCATCCATGCATACTGTAGGTTATTTAATCAGGAAATAAATACGTGGATTACGTTCTTAGGAAAGGAATTAAAGGGATAGAAAACTTAATATACAGCATTGGAAAATACTTCAGCAACAATGGACTATGTATGATAGTGTGATCAGTACCTACCTGTCCAGATCTGGGTGAGTAAGCATATGTCTTTCCACATTCCGCTTCCATTTTGAAGAGTAGGGGCAATTGGGGCAGAAATGCAGTCCATAAATTACATCTATAGGTATCAAAATATTTGTATGCTGCTATATTATTATTATTATATGTTTATATTTGTATTGTCTATGCACCTTTTTCACCGACTTCAAAAAAGGAGGATGTTCCCAATTCGACTGTATGTTTTTTTTGTATGTTTGTCACGCGATTATTCCTCCAATTATGAATTGATTTTAATGATTCTTGTTTGGTAGGTCATAGGTCGTCTTCAGAAGTGGTCCCATATAAATTTTATCGAAATTGAGCGCTTTTTTATTTTAAAATTAAAATAAAAATTATAAGAAAATATGAAAACCTATCTCAGCAGGACATTGTGTGGACACTATCGTCCGACATGTTTACGCAAAAAAAATACCTGTAGCTACTTGTTCTCTATTGCTCGTATAAAAGTCGACAATCACACATGCACACGGACAAGCAAAATTGCTGTCAGTTGTCAGTCCGTTCGCATATTGATGTAGACAGCGCATGTAAGCAAACGAACATTTAGTGTCTTTTTAATTATGTTAATATGTCCGGAAGAAAATTATACTATATCTGACAGCTTTTGGTACATAAAATATATTAATCCTAACATTTTTTGATGTAGAGCTTGCTTCTTGTTTTTTGTAATTGGACGCCGTTATGCAAAAACGAACCATGCGACAAAATTACGAAATTAATATTAAGACATTGAAAGTTGCAGAAATAGGTAAACTATATTTTGCAGAAAAGATCCATGTGAAAATTACAGTACAACCTTAGGAAATAGGCCAAAGAACCATTTGTACACTCGAAAGCATCTTAAACGCTTACAATATCAGTATATCAGTGCCTTCTACGAGATGAAAGTGTGAACTTCTTGTTTGTTTTCGTTTATAAAAGTGGTGTAAAATGATTTCATGGCCTAATAAACAACTAGTGAATATGTGTAATACTACAGTTATTACAGAAAACAAAGGTATGAAACTAAATTTGACTATTAAACATGAATAATTTAATAATATCTATTTTTTAGAAAATCTGAGAGAAACAACAGGAGATATTTTAAATATCTCTTCAGAACCACCAACCTTGAATCCTGAGATTGCGAAGTTGCTAGAGAATCTATCGGATGATTCGGTCAAAGATCCGGATTTTATTATAGATAGCGATGTTTATTCTCCTATAAGGCAAAAGGTATGTCTTGATATATTTGCTCGCACCTGTTTTTCTCTAATTTTTTTCCTATATTTTTCCTAGGATGATTCAAATGACGAAATTTTGTACGATGATGCTGAACAAACAACATATGCAGCACTAATACCAGTACCCTTGGAAACTTCTATAGGATACGACTCAAGTAATGTTAAACAAAAAAAATATAGAGGAAGACCAAAAAAGGGCAGAAAAAGAAAATTTGACGGTATGTCGAGGGAAGAAAGAAAAACTAACATATATAAGCGTAAGGAATGAGTGAATTATAAGAAGCAACGAAGAACGGAGTTTGTACCTTTTGATTGCCAGTGTACTTTATCATGCACAACAAAAATATCCGAAGAACAATGCAGAAATGAGTTTAACAGAAGCAGAATCTTCATTTTTACCAGTAGATATGACTCTTACGAAAATCTACGAACTCTAAGTAGACGGACGAAATAAGGTAAATGTGGTTAGTTTCTCAACATACAAAAAAATATTTTACGAGAATTTTAATTTAAAACTTAAAGAAGGGATAAATCGGTTAAAGACAAGGGAGATAACTATACTAAGAGAAAAGCCGTTTTCCCTTTTTATGAAGGGAGACTTGAATGAAAATACCATATCAGTAGAAGTTGATATTTCAAAGAAAATCCGTGGTCGTCCTAAAAGTGGTTTATATAAAACAGACCTTAACATACTCTGGCCTGAAGGAAATGTATTTCGAACGAAAAACTCACGGATATAAAATCAATATGGCACCTCATTCCCAAAGATTGTAGGACTTTCTATTCATTACTTTTGGCAGATGACCATATTGAAGATGATATAGATGGATTTGGAGGCGTCCCTGACTATATAAATACAGATAATAAATATTTGATTTCCTATTTTTATTGTTTCTCTTAATTTTGTAATCACCGAAATTATAAAAAGAGTTTTAACGCAAGATAAAGCACAAATCTGCATCTATAATTTCATGCCGATTTAATTATAGTTTGTACACTTTCATCCTTCATTTCTCAAATCTTATTTTTTGGCGGTGGTTCCTTTTTGCATAACGGCGTCCAATTAAAAAAGACGGTGATTTATTTATTTTCGTTCAATAAATATTCTCAAAATTATCATTGCCTTTGATTTAAACCAACACATCAGTTGATTTAAATCATAATTTTTATCTCCATTTAAATCATAATTTTTATCTTCATTTAAATCATTATTTTTATCTTGATTTAAATCAATTAACATAAAAGAGCCCAATTCTGCTACAAACACAAGCTGGGTTAACCCAGGGGCAGTTCAGTTCAGATCAGACGATTCCCGTGAATAAATAAACAGTGAAGATAAATATTTGTGGTAAAATAATTGCGATTATATTTCATTTATTATTAATATTATAATTACTTATCGTGCAATCTATTAGTTGATGGTTGAGTGCATATTTCCAAAGATGACAACATACCTTTTGACGCAGACTTTTGTTCCTGTTCCTTCCTCTTTGAAGAACCATTACCCCCAGAACCGTTACAATACTCAGTTTCAGGAGCTGGTTCACTTGCGTTCCTTTCCTCTCTAGAAACCAAAATATCAATTTTTATAGAACCTCACCAAGATTATTTGAACTATTAACGGTTAATAAACCAAGTGGTTATTCTCTTATTTCATTATTTATTCACTTTGCCTAACATTATCTAAATGTTGGCTACAATGTTGTAACAAATATTTATTTAAAAAACATACTATGTGTTTCAGAAAGTTTTTAAACACATCCAATAAGTAATCAATATCTAAATCCCAATTTTCACGAGGTTAATTACGAGGGGATTACGAGGGCATCAGGAGGAGATTAAGTGATAATCTGCAAATTTAGGTAAGTATTATAATAACAATCAGGGCCGCTGGCTGGTTGCCTGTATGCAAATGAAAAAATTGCCGCCCCACCACCTAAAAATATTTCTTTGCCGGTGCACAATGTTTAGAAACACAAAAAATATGATAAAAAGCAGTTAAAACCAATGACACGTACAACGATGATTTGCGAATTTGATAACTAATGTTAAGTGAATTCCGTGTTCAATCGAAACTATTGCCAATGTTGATGGTTTTCCCGAGCCTTGGATGATTTCACATAGTTTTTGATGTGTAAACATCTACTAAGGTAAATTTCGGGAAATGCGACGGAAATGTGAAAGCGGATCCCATCATAACCCATCAATTATCATACACAGTACCTACCTACTAAATTAATTCGGCTACTACCTGATAGATGGCGTTTACAAGGCCAACCTCCACGGTGTGTGTGTGTGTGTGTTGTGTTGCCTACCTTATTAAAAAGTCCTGATGTCAGTATCGACCAGCGATCCCTGGTTTGGAAAGCGGGGCTTGAACCGCTGCACCATCATATGACTGCAATGTGCTTTGTTAAATCTCGTATACTTGGTGTTTTGTTAGGGCGGCGGTTAGCGTGCACATGATGCCAGTGCAAGTACAACGGGCTCAGGGCCCGTGTGGCAGTTAAAATATTAGGGTGCAGGTGGAATATTGCGAAACGGGTAATAAACATTTGAAAATTTTCTGAAGCACGTGATTACCAATTATTTATCTAAATATAATTATCTACATAGATACGTAATATATAATATAAAATAAAACAATTTTTTAAAAATTATATTTATGAAAAAACCGCATACCGTTACGGCATACGAGATGTTTACACATCAGTCTCGAGTAATAGCAGTAATAGCAATTTTTAGTTTGGGAAATGATCTAAGAGGCTACAGTCACAGGAATCGTCTAAGAATGTGTAGAAGCACTACTATGTTCTAAAAAGAAGAAGACAACCCATTTTCATAAATATAGGGAAGAGCTTCATCAGCGGTCATATTCAATGTTAGATGCCGGTCGAATGATTTAATTTCTTCATAATAACTCGATTCCGTTGATATCCGATGAGCTTGAGTCTGTTTGGTAAGTGTTTTCTCGATAGTTTCGCAACATTCTTTCAAATCATTGGCATTTATACTTTTTAATTCAGAGAACTTATGGAATACTTAAATGTCGAGTTGTTTTTTCCAATAATTGAAACCTTTCTTCTATTACAGTGAGTGTGCAATCCAAAACCTTGTAAAATAAAATCACTATAAAATTTCGCCTTGGATCTTGAATGGGTTCGTTTTCCTGTTCATAGTCAAAGTCATCTTCGTTTTCTAATGCATGTTGCTCAAATCATGGAAAACTGCCCTTTTGCACCAATTTCTACTCCTATTTTTCTTACTTCATTGATTATTAATTAAAATTTTGAATCAGTTCTCATTTCTGTGAAGCACTCTTTCAAATTGTTTAATGCTTCCACATGGTTTCTAATATTCAGTTTAGGATTTTGCATCATTTTGCTGACCACATTAACTTTATTTAGAATGTCATGCAAATTGAAACCGAGCAAATAAATTTAAATGATTAAATTTTCTGGCCCAGATTATTTGCCATAATTCGAGTATTCATATCTCGAGTGGCAACGTCAGTCAGATAAACAAAGACCACATATATCTCAGTCAATTGTTTAAAGAGGGGTGACTGCATCAATTCGACTCTCCCACCTGGTATCCGATAACGGTTTTAGTGTAAGTGTTGAAACGTGTTTCAAATGTATATTCCATCTGTGTGTAGACGACGAGAAATACACATACAATTCTTGTACCACATTGAAAAATTCCACTGATTCAAAAGTATTTTTTATTACTTCTTATTTATTTATTATAATTTTTTTTGATTTTTTAAAATATTTTATTTTACTATTTATATTTATCATGATTTAATACTAATTTTATTACTTCTTATTTGCCTGTGTGCAACGCACGCACACATTGCACAATAGGACGCGGCAACCCTGATAATAATGCTTATAAATGGAATTTTATAAAAAATCAAATCCACAGTTTACACATTCCGAGTACTTCTAGTTAAATGTAGCTTAAACTGTACCTATAAAACAAGACCCCAAATATTAGTCATAACTGAAAATTAAGTATTAAATTTGTGCAAGACTAGGTATATAATATGTTATATTCAGATTTAAAATTCTGGTAATTATTCAATCAATAAGACAATATCTATAAATTATTAAGCATTAACTGACATTCCAATACTTACCCACTGTCTAATTCATCCTTGATGTGAAGTTCTTCACATTTAATGCCCTCAACGTGTTCATCTTTCACACCGCCTGTCTCTTCAATAACATCATTTTCGACGTCTGAACATTTATTTTTAGTAATTAGCTTGCCAGGATCAATACAATCTTCAGATTTAAACATTATCGCAAGAACATCTATTTCCTCTATACTATGATCAACAATGAATTGCCAAAAACGTTCAAATTTTTTACAAGTTTCCATAAATCTGTAATAGACTGCCAAGCTGCCTAGGCCTGGTTTACAAATTGAGGTTTCCCGGGCAGTATTTAAATCCTAGCAAAAAGAATAGCAAGTGAAATTTACTTGCCCTACTACTTCAAATTAATATATTAAATAAAAAAACTGGCACCCATATCTACATTATTCATCTTTCATCATTCATATCTACATCATCTCTTATATGAATACGCTTATAATTGAATATGAAAAAAGTATCATATGCTAAAATAAATGCCATATTACAGTAAAACAATGAAATAAACAAATATGAGAAACAAACTAACATTTGTTGATTTGTTTAAAAAAAATCATAGCAGTGAGTCGTGGTCGTTTGTAAAATTATAGGGAATTCAAAACAAACACTATTGCACGTCAACAACTAACCAGCGAACATTGTTGCCAAGTCTGTAAGTGTTATAGCAATGTAAGTATATAGCAATTTCATTCGTATTTTGAGGTTATGGTGTAGTAAACGAAATTTGGAAAAAATAAATAAGATACTATTTATTTAGGAATTACTCATTTTCTTAAGAGATAATTGAGTAATTGACTGAAATAAATTTGCTAGAGTAATAAAATAGAGTAAATAACGTAAACTAAAATAGAGTTATAAAAATAAAATTATTAAATAAATTCCATTTATGATGTCAAATCTTGTTAATAAAAACACTATTTTGTAGCTTATTGTGTTATGTACTTAATTTTATTTGGCCACTCTATATGAAAAGTGCATTCGAGCTAAATTGAATCTGATCAGCGCTAAAGCACAGGACCGTGTGTACTTATCTTGAAATTTCTACGACTGCACGCCGGTGTAAAGAGAATAAACAGACCGGTCTGCTGCGTCGAAAATCAATTCTTTTGTTGAAGGTGCCCCGTGCCGACTGTAAGTGATGGTTCATCAGTGCACTATGTAAAACGTAGAAACAACATTAGAGTTTAAATATCAAGATTTACATGTACGAAGTCAACGTATTATTTTAAATATACATGAAGGTTTGATAAGCGAAAATCCGGAACAATGTGAGAAAGATATAATTCGACGTATTAAAGAGTTAACTAACACGTACAACAATTTATCGTGTAATTTGAAAAGAACTGTTATTCACAGTGCAAATAGGAAAGGGAAAAATTCGAAATTAAAAAATATTGATGATTCTACCAGATATGGGCAGTTATCTCCATACTATTGCATATAGGAATCCTAAAATACTATCTTAATATCAAACATTTCTACCTCCACCCATGTACAATAAAGAGGTGCTGACTATTTTCGCCGGCTGTTGTTTTTATATGGTTCCAATTGCCCCTGTATATACTTTACACTTTTATTGAATTTTCCAAACACATAAAAATCAGATTGATGCACCTATTATAAAAATTTAATATAGTATAATAGTACTTACCCCTGTTGTACATTTATTATTATAAAGAATATTATTATCATAAATAACATTCCGAATTTCACTTTCCGAATGTGAAGTGTTACAGTATGGGACCACCTCTTAATTTTTTTGCTGGAGACATCAGTTCGTTATTTTTCACTGCTTATGAAATCTTACTAACTGTAGACCAAATTAATAGTGGCCCATGTCTTAAACTACTGTATCAAATTTGCTACAAGCTCCTTGCAGCGGCTAGTCGACTGCTTCGGCATTTTCTTATAAACAAAAACCCAACTGCAGTATCTTTTCTGATCAACACAATATAGGGACAATCACAAGCTTTGGGAAACAGTTTAAATATCAGCAAAATTATAATAACCTACAAATCGTAGCATAAAACGTAAATACACTTATTCAAAATGTAGGTAGGTACTACTGTCAAGTGTCGAAGAAACTGAGGCAACCTCACAAATTTTTGGATGGTGTTACCAACTGTGCTAACTCGACTTATTCAAATTCTGGCGATGTCGGGACTGTTATATAATGGCAACGATTTTATTTTGAATTCCCTATAGGTAGGTCATGAGTTTATAAATCTAAAAAAAATCAAACCCGGAGACTTACAGCAGTAATAACTTCACACAATCAAACTAAAAATAAACAGATAAATATTGTAGTCCAGTTGTAGTTATTGTAGTCCACACCTAAACCCTATTGAAAATCTGTAGATGGTAATAAATAAGAAGCCAAGCTCGAAAACTTTTGAAAATTTCGAAAAAATTGTTTGACTACATGAAGCGAGCATGGGTCGATATTCTGGCAGAGATATGGAAGCATTTCTGTATATTTAACCACTAGCAAAAGGTAGTATGTATTTATCAGGCACCAAAAATAATACTTTTTTTACGTTTATAAAAAAAAATAGAGACTAAACACTTACCATTTCCGGCAAACAATCTGTAATCATGTCTTTCAAAGGAATTCCTGCTCCCAAGTCTGTGACGTAACTGAAATCTTTGTCTTCAATGAGAGACATGCATAACCAGCATACCTGAGAGTTTGCGAGGGATTTCTGATCTTCCCTTATAAGCTCCCACGGAAGAACTTCGTCAATATCCACCTTGTTAGTAGCCTGCACGAAATTAGTTAGACAACGTAACTTAAAATCAAAACTATCCTGGATCGTCTCGAGGCACCTATTGCATGCAACAGCATAGTCACTTTTATCAAAGTTCTGCAAGCAGTCATAAAAGTTAGAAATATGCGAAAGCCGATTATGATAAAATCTTACTATACTAATGAGCAAAACTTCAAGCATCTCCTTTTTTATTTCCTCGATATTTCCACACGCACAAGCTAATCCTTTCTCAAGACACAGCCGGCAGACTTGCTCATCAGAATCATCCATCTCTAATTGCTTTACATACAGACGTGAATCTACAAATAATTACTTACTTATTATTTTTAAATGTCATATATAATCTCTACACTAAGCCACTTATTAATAAATTAATTATTAGAAGTAGGTATAAGATAATAATATACTTCACCTTTGAAAAACCTTACAGAAACTTGATCTAGCAAAATTATATTTATGAATTGCCTCTAGGACCAACACGGAAAACAGATTATGTATCCTTCACAAATCACCTGTATCATTTTTCTAGGAAGACCAGCTAGGACGACTGAAGTATATTTTCACGGAATGCATAGTATACTTTCTATGCAGACTGTATGAAATATGAAACACGTTCAACTTCAACAGTTCGTCGTTCATATACTTATTATTACATTCATTAGCTGAAAGTTAAAATGTACTTATATGATGTATTTATATTAGCTCATTATTTTATTATACTGATGAACATTAGATATGATGATAATAAATAAATTACAAAGGCAGATTAATCTTTTTACACAACACCCCAAAACCATATTTATACCTAAACAAGCATGTATACACGTTGCCACAAAACACTCGCCTGCTTGCCAACACCACAGAACTTTTTCTTCTGTGCTTACTTTACCACAGATATATATTGTATCTATATATCTCTGTGACTTTAACGCAGTTTGGGAAACAAACTACAGCACCACAGAACATCAACAATGCGATGAGGATGTACCAAAGGATCACAGATATATTTCTCTGTGCAAAGGAGGCGGTAAATTCAGAGATATGGTGCCATATCTCTGGATAAATCGAGCCTCTCGTGTCCTTAAACATTCCACGCATGCCTTTACTTTAGTCCATTATGATGCTGTTGCGTTGGTACCCTAGTGGCCCCTGTGGTACCCCTGTCGTACTGACAGCTTTTTTTTATATTTCTTTCTACTTAATGTCTTCTGACGACAATTGTATTTCCCTGATCCTAAAGCAAGTAGGCGACTGACCAGATAAAATAGATAAGTGTACATGCCATAAGGTAAACCCAGGAGAGCCGGTTGATTTCCCAAGAATATTTTTAGATTGCTACGTTACAGGAATTCAGAGCTGGCTGAACAAATAATAACAATACGTATACAGGGCATAACAGATCCCACGGAGGGCCAGCTGGTTTCACGACACGAGATCCTCAATTTACCGTTTTCTTGGACCAGTACCATATTAACGTCTTAAAGACATTAACCGGATTGCGTAGCGGTACGTGCAGCTTTGCTCCCGATGTCCGGCTTTAACCGGACGAATGGTAAACCTATCAGAGATATAGTAGCAAAGTGTGAATTAAATTCATATCTGTTTATTTGTGTTGTTGTATGTGAGTTTTTTTTAGTTTATTTCAGAATTTACCAAGTCAGCTATTGTGCTCTTGTTACTCCTTTGTATTTGATTATATTTCGTTTTAAGTTCTCTTCTGTTTTCTGTTCTACTTCGGTTTATATTATACTGTCCAATCAATTTCTGATTTTCTGCTATTAAACTCTCTCTTGTGTGCTCTTGAACTACCCATTTTTTTTTGAAATTTGCTTTTGTTTTATGATTTTTTTTAGGGAAATAAATATTTACATAGACGTAAGTAATTCATTTAGTAATAATTTTGCACACTCATTGGAATTCATAGTTTAGATGAAAATCATCCCAGCAGACCTAAAGCTATCTGCCAAATTATTAAATTCTGATCTATAATTATTCTCTCGGTTTATCTTATGTTCACCGCTCTGATTTTTAATAATAAGGTACATTCCACTATAATCTGATATAAGAGGATCATATTTACCCGCCACCAGCTTTACTGGACAAAAATTCTTCAGAATGTTATCAAGACACGAGCTGGTGATGGAGGTAATTCTAGTCGGTTGATGGATAACGTCTTTTATAACATACATTGCACATATATTTATAAGATCACTAGCGTATTCCGTATTGCTATCAAGAGTACCAAGATTAACATTAAAATCACGTCCAATAATTACATATTAGTATCAAAACGCGATATATATTCCATAATTCTTGCAAAGCAATCCTTAAATTTTTATTGCAAGTGAAAACCCTTCGCGCTATGCACTTTTATCTTAGTGGGTGTTGACCATTCAACACCCACAAAACGGCCCAGTCTCATGACTGGGCCGTCACACCTCTGGCTCGGTTATGTAACGCTCCTTCGGGTAAAGTCGGCTAAGTGCGTGAGGATCAGTACAGTAGACAATATATTACGAGGTTCCATCTGTAGGGTTACCGTCCAATTGCATTGAATTGAATCGAATCGACTGCAGTCGCAGTACATCGTAACTATGAGTAGGTATTTTGGAGCGACGTACAGTGGGGCGGCATCTAGCGCCGATTGCCTAAAGCATCTGTGTGCGATAATATTTCGTACTCAGTTATGTTCCAGCATTTTTGAAGTGAAAACTGTATTAACGGGTGCGGTGTTTTGCGGGTTGCGGTAATACGGGCGGATGGTTACAGTATATATATATATTTTAAAATTCGAAAATTAGTAGTTTTCACCACACTTCTATCCTGTGGTCATAAGCACACATCCGTGTTTTTTTCACCAGGACAAGAAGACCTGATTATAACCTGATTTATAAAATAAAAATGTTTTATTATTTAATTAATTTATTTATAAATTACCAACCATGCAACAGAATACAGATAGCAAACGTTTAACTGTAATTTATATTATCTAAACTAAAGTAAGGTAGGTTTCAATTAGTGGAAAAAAACTAGGTAAATAAAATATACATATAGTTGAACTAAATGTGACGTGTGATTGTATGATTAGTACTTTAGGTTCAATATTTGCCCAATAAACTCTAAATTAGACAGTCATTATCATTACTTTATTATTATTTGCAGGTACTTTACCGTTAATAGGCTCTTATCATTTGTGATGGGCTTTAATATGCCGACCCAAAGTAGTTTTACGAAGAGTTTTAAAGTTGCACAATGTGCACTCATGAATTTTTCTCGTAACCTTTTCAAGCAAGAATGCATCTTCCCTATGTTTACACACTATGTGAGAGTCTAAAGCCACCTTTTGCTTGAATCCTTTTTTACACGAAGGGCATTGGTGCACGCTCAAATTCGAATGGATCATTAAATGTTGCACTAAATTAGTTTTTCGCAGAGTAGAATAATTACAGTTGTGGCATTGAAATTTCTCCGCGTTTTCTTGATCATGTTTCAACGCCATGTGGGTTCTCACATACATCCGCGTGGTCGATTTATAGGTGCAAAATTTGCAGACATAAATTCTTTTACTTCTTCTAGCAATAAAGTGCTGCAGATTGTCTTGTTGTTTTAGCAAATGATCGTCTAATGCTCTTTTTTCAATAAATCCTTTTCTACAGCCTGGACATTTGTGTGGGAAGCCCTTTTCTCCGTGCAACATATGCCTATGCCTATGCCTATGGAAACTACCAGAATGTACCGTTTGATAAGTGCACTGTTGACAAACATAGACTGTGGCATGTTCTCTCTCATGGATCACAGATATATGTTTATATAAATTATTCTTGTACTTAGCTTTATAATTGCAATAGTGGCACTTGAATTTCCTCAACTCGCCGGAACTTTGTCTGAAAAATATTCATGCATTTTATTCATGTATTATAACTACGTGGATTACATTGTTAGGAAAAAAATTAAATGAACAGAAAACTTAATATATAACATTGGAAAATACTTCACAGACAATGGGCTATGTATGATAGTATGATGAGTACCAACCTGTCCAGATCTGGGTGGGTAAGTATATGTCTCTCCACATTCTGTTTCCACTTTGAGGAGTAGGGACAATTGGGGCAGAAATGCAGCCGTTCCACTGCAAACAATATAATGCGGTCCATAAAATACATCTATAGGTAAAAAAATATTTATCTGCTGCTATATGCCACTTAACCTACGGCAAAGGCCGATTTTCTAGATTAATAATGATTATTATATATGTCTATGGCTACTGTTTATGCCAACTTCAAAAAAGGAGGACATTCCCAATTCGGCTGTATTTTTTTTTGTATGTTTGTTTCGCGATTATGCCCCTTATTATGTCAATTACATATATTTATCTTATTTCTTTGCTATATTTATTTATTTTTAGCAGATTTATCTTGAGATAGTAGCAATAAAACGACTGATTATATCAAGTACTTAAAGTTTCGGTCCCTTTTTTGGGCCTTTTTCAAAAGAGGATTTTATTTATGACATATTAACGGTCTCTTTTTGGGCCTTTTTAAAAAGATGATTTTATTTTAACATAATTGACATTTCATTATGTCTTGAAAAAGGCCCAAAAAGGGACCGAAACGTTAAGATTTTATAATAAGTCGTTTTATTTGCTACCATCCCATGATAAACCATATAAAAATAAATGGATATAGCAAAGAAATAAGAAGCTCGAAGACCCTCGTGAATCAAGCTGAGACTGTGAGCACGTTCCTCGTCCGTCTCATAGGATAGACGCTGGTGAATCAAGCTGAGACTGTGAGCATGTTGCTTCTCCGTCTCATTAGATAGACGCTCGTGAATCAAGCTGATAGAGTGAGCACGTTGATTTTGAGTGTCATTGGAAAGACGATGGCGAATTAATCAGAGACGATGGGCACGTCTTTTGATGTTTTCACTGTTTAATAGTTTTTTTTATAATCCCGCATTTTGGAAATTTTTACGCATCTCGCTAGTCGCTTTTAAAATTGCCTTGGATGTAGATTTCCTAGTTTTAGACATGCGTTTTTCCCGTTCCTCGCTCTCTATGAGGCAGCGCGTTTAGTAGGCGTACCCATATTTGTATTTGATAAGCACAGAACATTCATAAGACATATATAACGCAATATTTACTGAAAAGCAAGAAATAAAATATGTTTAACAGAAAAACAAATCCGACTTATTCTAAAAAACTGCACTAAAAAGTAAAAATTAATTACGTTATTGATTCTTACTTAGAATACAATCAATTTATTAGGCCAATAATATATATCAGGCCTTGTTATTTTTGGAGTCTGTGCGATGTCAATCAAAGTTCCCATTTTGTAAAACCTTTAAATTAAATCATAGTATACAACTTAACTAACAAAAATAATAATACTGGAGGAAATCTGGATGTGTTTCATGGTGCTATAAAATCAGGGGTTGTAAATACTTGATTTTTATAAAAAATATTAAATATTGATTTCATTAAAAAAATGTGATTTATTTTTTTGACTTTTTTCTTGGATATGTTCATGTCTATTTATGTAACCATTTTAATTTTACGTATTTCACGAATTTCTGTATTATAAAATTATAAAAAAATATGATTCACAAAAAAAACAATTTCAGCAGGACATTGTTGTCCAAATGTTTATAAAAAAATACCAAACAAATATAAATAAAATAAATAACTACATTGTTTTCTATTGCAAAATTGCGGTCAGCTTATTCCATATTGATGTAAACAGTGCGTGTAAGGAAACGAACGTTTAGTGTTTTTTGAATTGGGTTAATATGTCAGGAAGAAAATTATATCATATCTGGCAGCATTACTTGGGGTTTTTCGAGGTCCCTGATCACGATTCTCGTCAGAATTTGCATTTCCACAGTTACTGACTGGCCAATTATATGCCCAAAAACTGGAATAATTGGCTAGGTTTAGAATTTTTTGGCAAAAATGGCTGGAAAACTCGGGGATTTTCGAGGTCGCTGATCACGGTTCTGAGCTTGCATTTCCACAGTTACTGGCTGGCCCAAAAACTGGAATAATTCGCTAGTTTTGGAATTTTAAATAAGTATAATGATTCCAATATATAATTATTGATTTCATTAAAATTTTAAGTTAAAGAATATCAATTTATGTATGATATGATGTCACTGTTTATATTAAATAAAATTTCCAATTTTTCAATAACCAGTTTTTGGGTTACCTATGGTAAAATGGACAAGAGGTCAGATGTTATTGCCCAACTTTGTTCTATTTATATTCAGGAACGAATTGTAAAAAAAAATTAGGTTGATTGGTTGAATCCATTTTGATTTAGAACTTTCACTTTTCACGTATAATTTGTACGACTATGAATATAAATTGTAAGTAGACTGTTAATTAGTAGTCAAATGTCTTTAGTAGTTAAATGTCATTTGTGTAGTGACATTTTAGTGGAAATAACTTAGTTTTAGTTTGTAAATAAATTGCATTGTCATTAATAAATTATCCCCACATATTTCGAACCTACGACAAACAACAATATGCATATAGACCATATTTCATAAATTTAATTTATTATTAATATTACTTATTGATGTGCAACCCTTTTCCAAGTATTAATTGATGGTTGGCTGCACCTATTTCCAAAAATTACAACATACCTTTTGATGCAGATTTTTTTATCTGGCCATTCTTCTTTGAAGAACCATTCCCCCCAGAACCATTACAATCCTCAGTTTCAGGAGCAGGTTTACTTGCATCCCCTTCCTCTCTAAAAACCAAAATATCAATGTTTATAGAAAGAACCTCACCAAAATTATTTCAATATTAAACGTTATTAAACTAATTGTTTGTTCTCGTATTTCATATTGGGTATAATTATATTTGTCACCAAAATAAATCAAACGAAATTCTCTAATTATTAAATTCAAGGGTCTCCAAATATATGTATTCAAATTTATAACATTTTATATCCAAAACAAACAAATAATCTTCGTAACTTAATAATAACTAACTTCTCAAAATAATAGAGATAAAATGTTTCATAACCTTATCACACTTTTTGCTATATTATTTACTTAATTACGTATTCTTAAATATATGTGTAAATGGAATAAGGTCTGTCCAGGAGGACCAGTTTTGTCACAATTCCTTTTGTCTATTGAACAAGTGTACATGGCATAAAGTCTGCCCGGAGGACCAGTTAGTTTCCCAAGAATATTTTTAGTTTGTTACGTGTTACCATTTGTTGCACCCAGGGGCTATCCTCTAGTGTATTTATATAACAAGCTAATGATACATCTCTATCATTATTTGAACGAATCTACTTGATGACTAATTACGTTTTCTACAAGTTGTTGACGGATAAAATTGGTGACCCTTTCAATTATGCATACATCAATTTAAGTTCTATATTTACTTAATTGAAAAAAGTACTTTGCAAATCATTATCCTATCAAAATAAGACAAAGTCTATCAATAAGACAATGTCTATCAATAAGACAATGTCTATCAATAAGACAATATCTATAAATTATTGCGATTAACATTTTCTAAGCATTAATTGGCATTCCAAAACTTACTCACTGTCTAATTCATCTTTGATGTGAAGATCTTCATATTTAATACCCTCAACGTGTTCATCTTTCACACCGCCTGTCTCTTCAATAACATCATTTTCAACGTCTGGACATTCATTTTTAATAATTGGTTTGCCAGGCTCATTACACTCTTCATATTTAAACATTTTTTCCAAGAACATCTATTTCCTCTGTACTATGATCAACCATGAATTGCCACAAACGTTCAAATTTTTTACAAGCTTTCATAAAACCCTGCAAAGCTGTCTAGGCATGGTTCGCAAATTGAGGCTTCTTGGTCAGTATTTAAATCCTACCAAAAAGAAAAGGAATTGAAATATACTTGCCAGTGCTACCTCAAATTATTATATTAAATAAAAAGACCGGCACTATTACATTCTTGTATGAGTTATTAGTTAAAATGTACTTACAGGACGTACCTAATTATATTAGCTCACACATCATTTCATTACAATCAGAACACTATATATATATGATTCTAATAAATAAATTATTTGCTAGAAAAAACTGGCCTACTTCTGCCTACATAGTTCACGGCACAAACACCACAGAACAGCTAACGAGCTAACAGTTAGCTCTTCCGTGCAAACAACAATACCACAGAATATCAAAAATGCCATGAGTATCAGAGTAGGGGCCAGAGGAGACCGTAAATTGAGCATCCTGTGCTCTAAATGGCATGACTAAGTAAGTTAACGTGTGCTGTGGTGTGCTGTGGTTATTGTGTTCTCTAGGTGTCAAAAATTAAAAATACCAGTGTCACAGCAATTATTTACACTGTGTTTTGTGAATCATGTTTACGTTTGTGTAGAATCGTTGGCAAAATTGTGAAATTTTAACATAATCCTATATGTCAACACAATTGGCAACACTGGCGACCTAATCACAGAAAACGGTATGACAGGCAGCCGAACCAAAATTGGTTGGTCTTGGTCTTTTTAGGCGCGTGTCTCGCACAGTTGCACGTAAATACTGTTTAGTTTTTACCTCAAATTGAAATTTCCAAGATTTTGAGTATAGAGGTGCGCTACGTGTGTTTTATAGTTTTCTCAAAAATTTTGGTGGCCCGCCTATGAATCGTAAACTCGAGTAGTTATAATGCAATCGACGTTTAACAGTGCTAATTTTAAAGGTAATTTAAAAGGTTCTATACGTTTTTCCCGAAACATGCATTGGTTTTCCGTTATTAAACGTTGAACACATCGAACCAAGTTATTGCAAAAATCTCTCGCACGTGACGACACAGTCGCCTGCGCACTGACATACCGTTCTTTGTGTATCGTGGACACAAGCCTCCTCCATCAATCAATAGTAGTGGAAAGTGGAAGACCTTGATCGATCTTTAAATAGAGATGAGTAACTCGCGAGTCAGTCGACTCGAAGAGTTACTCATTGAAGTGAGTTACTGAGTTAGATGACTCAATGAAAATTATCATGACTCGACTCTTTTCCGGAACACGAGCGCCCGTGGAGTGTAGAGCGTGGGCTAGTACAGGTCACTGCTCGCTGCTCGGCGTTCGCCGCTCAGCGCTCAGTCAACTCAACAGCTCAGTGCGCTCGGCCGCTCCACACTGAAAACTAAGGTACACAATAAATATAATAAAACTAACTACGGTGAGTCGGGTGTCGGGGTCGAGGCCCGGACCACACCCCTTCGCGGCCTTTGCGTCGTTGGCCCACTTCATTCGCCGGTCCTCGGCAGAGCGGCCAGCCGGTGAGTGCGATGTCGAGCGCAAAATACATTGCAGGAGTCACGGAATTCTACCTTTAGTCGACTCTTTTGGAGTCAACTCACTGAGTTAACTCATTCATGTGAGCTGGAGTCGGTGAGTTAACTCAGCAAAGTCATTTTGCCCATCTCTATCTTTAAAAGTAAACATAATTGTGTGTATAATTATCTAGGTTAAACACAAAAAGCCAATATTCGCGACATACCGGGTTATACCAGATTTTTTTTGACATTAACTATAATTTTGGTAGTGGCTAATGTCCCACCACAGCCTACCTATTGTTTGGTACGCTGTGCCCCCACCATATTATATATTTGCGAACCCGTAAATGCTAATAGTGACGTATTTCTAACTATTAATAAAAGAGGTAGGTACCTATACCAAAATATCCCATGGGAGGGAAAGAGGGAAAATGTACAGAAAGAACAGTACAAGGAGATCAATTTCAATATTTTAAGCAAATAAGTTAGTGTTTACTGTTTAATAATATATTATAACATTTTCTACAATACATATATACACTTTTCTACAATACATATAATACATTTTCTTAGTCAAAACATATGAAATTTTAGTTTTACACAAGCTATTAAAATTTGAATTAAAAAAAGCGTCCGTATTTATAAAAAAAATGACGGAGGCCCTAAAGAGACAAAATGTCATAAAGGAAAGTTTATGATGACGGGTTATAGGGAAGTTCTTCTAGATATAACAAAAGCTTTGTTGAGGAAGTAGGTATACCTATTTTGCTTAGAAAAGTTGTAGGAATAAAGTTTATTCATGAAAAATCGCAGAAGTTTACAGTAAAAAAAGTTAGGACAAATTAAAATTAATAGTGATTACGTACATAGCATTAAATTTGCAGTGATTTGATTAGTAGTGATGCATAAAAATGAATACCAGATTATGATTTCTCACGTAAAAAAACCCCGGTTACCAAATTTTATGCAAAAAAAATACCTTTTATAAAAGTTATTTAAAAAAATCCAAATAATATTTCAGTGTTAACACCCTGTAGGTATCTCCAAAACGAAGCATTTCCGGACATGTTTATATAAACTTCTATTCTTAGGATTAACCCAGGAATACCTCTGAAATATTTTAACCCATTTAAGTTACACCCTGTATAATAGATATAAAATAGTAATAATTTTATTGCCAAAAAGAATAGAACATCGTACCAAAACTAGGCCTGCCAAATGCTGCAAAGAATTTTTCATTTTATGCAAATTAAGAGTAAATTTAAAAAACCAAACCTCCAAATACATTCTTTAGTTCAATAATCGTGGCTATAAATTTATAAGTTAACCATGCCTTAACCTCATTGTACCTTTTTAATATATCAATAAGAGTTCTAAGAATGGCGATATTTTCATTTTCGATTTCATAAAAAATTCTAAAATCAATCAATACTTTTGACTATTTACATATCATGACTCACATTTAGAAAAAAGACAATGAGCAATTTCAGGAAATATCAAGACTCTCTCCAAATCGTAATTTCAAATTTGCAAAATTCATTATTCAACAATGGTAAAAAACTAACTTGGAAATTTTTTTTTCTTTTTTTAGTTTACCCACTAACACAATAAGAGGTTTCACAGATTTTATAGATCCTTGATGATTAAGGCCTCTTATTACTTATGATTGGCTTTAATATGGTGACCCAGAGCAGTTTTATGAACAGTTTTAAAATTGCACAACGTACACTCATGAATATTTCTCGTAATTGTTTTTAGCATGACTGCATTATCTTTATGGTTGTACAATATGTGAGAATCTAAATCACGCTTTTGATTAAATCCTTTTTTACAAGAAGGGCACTGGTGCAGACTCGAATTCGAATGAATCACTAAATGTTGTATTAAATTAGATTTCCGCAAAGTAGAGTAATTGCAGTTGTGGCACCGAAATTTCTCCGCGTTTTTTTGATCATGTTTCAACGTTACGTGGGTTCTCACATTTGTCGGTCTGGTCGATTTATAGGTGCAAAATTTGCATTCGAAAATTCTGCTAGCTATCAGGTGCTGCAAACTGTCGTGTTTTCTTAGAAAATGATCGTCTAGTGCCCTTTTTTCACTAAATCCTCTCTCGCAGCTTGGGCACTTGTATGGCGAGACCCTTTCTCCATGCAACTTAAGGTGTCTACGCAAACTACTTGTACGTACAGATTTGTAAGGACACTGTTCACATGCATAGAGGGTGACTTTTTCTCTTTCATGAATCGCCGAGATATGTTTCTTTAAATTACTATTATCGTTACATCTAAAATCGCAGTAATGGCACTTAAATTTCCTTTTCTCGTCGGAACTTTGCCTGAAAAATATTTACATCTTAATACATTTTCACCATAGAAAAAATTATATATTTACAGAGTTCCCAGCGTTTTCAGAAATTTGTTTTCCCTGACTTAAAACCTTTATTTTCCATGACCCTTGATACAAAATTTTAGCAGATTTCAGAAAATTTCAGAAGTATATTTCGGCTTTCAAAATATCTGCATTAGAACAAAAATTTAAACATTTAGCATATATTACACAAAAAACTTCCATGGTCCCCAAAAACTGGAAGAATTAGCACAGCCATCTGGATATAATTTTCATCTTGCCATTCATCTTTAAAGTACATTTTTTTGCACCACATTTCTTCACACTTTATTTATCGTAAACAAAATAAAGAAAAGAGGATAGAACTAAACTCACCGTCAAGATAATCGATCCACTCAAAATATTGATGAAAGTTGCTTATCAATAATTTTGTAAATTTAAGTCCGATTTCATTCAATTTGTTTTCATCTAGTAGCTAAATTTATAAAAAATCTCACAGAGGATTTACATTTAAAAAAAAACTAGGCAAATGTCCATATTATACAGGGTGACACAAAAAGTGCCCTTTTACTCTAACTTTAAAACAATATATGGAGTGGCCAACCTGTTACACTTAATAATTTCTTATTTTGTTAACAAGCTACATCTATTCCTTACATTTTCCTTTTTTATTTGTTACAATAACTATTTTTTTGTTAAAGATACAAGGATTTTAGAAAAACGTTACATTTACTTTTATTTCTATGGTAATAGCAAAGTTGAACAATGAATGATTTTTTGCACAGCTGGCTATGACAGACAATTGCTTCTGTCAGAACTAAACTGACAACCATTAGTTTAGAATTTCTCACATTTAAGTGGGTTTATCATTAGTTCAAAAAATATGATTAGTAAAAAAAATATGGATCTTCTGCAACCGACCCTACAAGAGCCATTGCTTTGGTGCAGGATGGTAGGTCACAATATTATGTGGCCAGAGCGTTGGGAATTTCAAGAATCAAAGTTCAAAGAGCTGTAAAACGGTTTTGTGAGTTTGGTGTAATCACAAGAAGAAATAATTGTGGTCGAAAAAATCTACTAGTGAGGGAGATAATCGCTTTATAATGCTAAATATTTTGCGGGACCGAAGAAGTACTTCTGTGCAAATGAAAAACCAATTAGAGGAAGTGAGGCAAGTTCAAGTTCCTCTGTGAGATTCTTTATAAATTTAGCTACTAGATGAAAAAAAAAATCCAATCGGACTTAAATTAACAAAGTTATTGATAAGCAACATTCATCAATATTTTGAGTGGATCGATTACTTTGCCGGTAAGTGTACTACTTATGTAGGTAGTAGTATAATACTGATACAAAACACACTTGTGAAAACTTATTTATAAAATAAAATGTAAAATGTACAATACAGCCACATGCCTACAACCAGGTAGATTATGACAGCTTCAATTTATGATATGACGTTATCCGCGTTTACCGGCACAGAAATCACAGAATTACCAATAGAGATTTTGTGAACCTGTTGGTGGAAACTTGTTGACTTGAGAAATACTCGTAGCAATTTTGTACCCTTGTTGAGTGAACGTACCCTAAATCTAGGTATGTAGTCAGCTGATGATGAGCGTTATTAAGATAGGCAACCTACTCTACTATATCAGATTTGGCACCAATTTTAATTATATTAGCAGAAAATCAGAGCAATGAAAATTAATAAATTCCAGGGTTTTTGTAATTTTATATTAAATTCCAGGGTGTTTTGCAAATCCCTGACTTTTCCAGGGTTTCCAGATTTTCCAGGGTCACTGGGAACCCTGATTTATATTTAAAAAAAATAAATTTACTGTCTGTACAAACCTGTCCAGATGTCTATCTGAGTGGACACGCTTGTGTCTTTGCAAGTTCTGTTTCCACCTTGAAGAATAGGTGCAATCGGGGCAAAAATGCAGCTGTTCCTCTGTAAATAACATAATATGGTACAAAAAATATCTGTTTATTGGCTTCTGCTAATAGTCTAGGAAGTAACTTTTTATTGCATAAAATATGTTAACAAATACTATCATTATTATTTACATTTGCCACGTTTCTGACAAACCTTTAATCTTATTTTGTTGTAAAATAAAGCCAATAAACCATTAACAACAGTAATGGAATGTTTGCTAAAGTGATTATGGCAAACTCTATAACTTTTACAGGCTTGCTCTGGGTTCAACTCTCTCAAACTATCATTCTCAATTCGATGTAACCAAATATCGTAAATGCTAAAATAAAAAAAGGATAGTTACCGCGTATAACCTTAAGTATTGTACATTTTCCATAAAATTAGAGTGCTGAGTACATATAATTGATTTCTAAAGTACGCTTTAAGCCAATTTGTTTGGCCCCCCCACACAGAATGCAGCGGCCCCAACCACCCAAACTTAATCTGATGTTTTACGTTTCTTTTCGTGGAAATGAGTAGTTCCATCGATGAACTTTATATCATCTTTTTTGTAGAGAATTTTCCATTCTTCCTTCTTTATAAGCATACGTCATACCCGTAGGAACAGTGGGAACGAAGATATTGGCAAAAAAACGAAAAAATGTACTATTTTCGGCAGTTTTATTTATAAGTCTCTATAAATTTTTCCAAAGATGATCTCATTTTTGGTCTGAAGTATAATGTAGTATAATGCAATTTTCAAATTTTATATAGTAGGGAGACCCTACAACCCTGCCCTCGACCCTGCTATAAACAAAAGCCATTTAGGAGGATGTTCAGTTCAGACTAGACGATTCGCACGAAGAAATAAACAAACCGTGCGTTAACTGTTGGGTCTAAAGATCACAACATACCTTTTGATGCATATCTTTTGATCTGGTTCTTCGTCTCTGAAGTAGCATTCCTCCCAGAACTGTTACAATCCTCAGTTTCAGGAACAGGTTCCCCTTCTCTAGAAACCAAAATACCAATCTTTATAGAACCTCATCAAAATACAGTGCAACTTCGATGTTTGGGACACTCCAGCTATATGGACATGTACTACGCTCAGACACATTTTACCTCCGTAACTCGGACAGATTGCTAGCAGAAATATTAAACGATAATAAACTAAGGGTTGTTCTCTTATTTATTATTGTGTGTACGTCAATTTGTGTTACATTTAATTATTCGAAAATAATTACTTTGTATTACATTAACTAAAATAAAAATATTTATCATTTAAGGAACATACTGATACTTTCTTAAACTCATCCAGTAATCAATAATAACTAAAGCCCAATTTTATAGGTCGTGTATGACTGCGGATCTGGTACGTAAATTTAAGTTTTTAACAACCAGTGCCAATCTACAGTTTATATGTCAAACAGTAGATGATGTACTGCTTAAAGTACAAACTGAGGTCTAATAATGATAATGTTTATAAACGGCATTTTATAAAAAATCAAATCTGTAGTTTACACTGTCAGTAGAACTTCTAGTTGAGGTGCAGCTTAACACAATGTAGGACAGTAACGCCAGTAACACAGTGTAAACTTATTAATGAGAGAACATTTATCGGGGTTAAGTTTCAAACACCCTAAAAAAAATTTCTATACTTTGAAAGGTATTTAAAGATATAAAAAGTACTAGTGCCATTTTGAGGATGAAGTAGGTATCCTTACTGTCCATCAATGGGTTAAACTGTACCTATAAAACAGACCCCAAATGTTGGTCAAAACAGGAAAATAAAGCTATTTATCTAAATTTTACCGCAAAAGTATATACAAAAGTGTTTATATCCTGAATTAAAATTCTGGAAATCATTCTATCAATAAGACAACATCTATGAATTATTACGATTAACCTTTTCTATCCATTAATTGATATTCCAATACTTACTCACTGTCTAATTCATGTTTGATGTAAATCTCTTCACATTTAATACCCTCAACAGGTTCATGTTTTAAGCCTGTCTTTTCTACATCATTTTCAGGTTCATCTATCACACCTGTCGCTTCAACATCATTTTCAATGTCTAAACATTCATTTTTAATGATCGGTATTAATGATTCTGTTTTAATAATCAGCATTTTTTCAATAATATCTATGCATCTGTACTGATCCGCCAATTGACACAAATTTTCTTCTCCTTTTACCGCTTTTCATAAATCGGTAATACCCTACAAAGCTGCCAAAGCATGGTTTAAAAATTGAGACTTCTTGGACAGTCTTTAAACCCTAGTAAAGAGAAAAGGAATTATAATTTACATTGTGTACCACTTCAAATTAATATATTACAAAACAACTCTTGTATAATGGTTTTTAGATGAATACGCATTTAATTGAATGTGAAAAAGTGCCACATGTAATAATTATATTATGATAAAATAATGGAAGAACCACCAGATATGAGAAGCAAATTGAGATAGGCTTGTTTTTATCATGGATTTTCTTCAGGTACTACCTGTTGCATGCAACAGCATAGTCACATATTAAAGTTCTGCAAGCAGTCATAAATATAACAAACTCGTGAAACGATTATTATAAAATCTTACTATACTGAGAAACTTCAAGGATTTCCTCTTTTATTTCGCCGATATTTCCACACTCACAAGTTAGTTCTTTCTCAAGACATAGCCGACTTGTTCATCTGAATCACCCATTTCTAATTTTAGATTTAAGTACAGAGGCAAATTTACAAACAATTATTAATATTCACTCATATTTAAACTGCAAACTAAGCCATTTTCTATTAGAAAATTAATTATTAGGAGTAGGTAACATACCTTCACCTTCGAAAAACTTTAAGGACTACATTCAGCCATATTGGTTTTCTTTGTTGATAGTTGACGACTTCTTCTAAAATCCTACGGCAACCCAAGGACCGTGCGCCAACACCACAGAGCACCAGAGATTCTTTGAAGGTCGTCCCCCTGTTCACGGCACAAAACACCGACGCCACAGAACATCTTATATATATATTTTATAAATATTTGCTATTTTGACCATATTATCATGCACAATAAGAATATTACACATTAATATAATCGAAGCAGCAAAATAAAAACCAATGCGTTTATGTACTGTATTTATTTAGACTATAAAAAATTTCGCCTCACAAATTATTTGGCAGATACTTGCCATTTGGGGGTTTTATTTGTGATTGGCTTCAATATGCCGCCCCAAACACGATTTCCTAACAGTTTTAAAGTCGCACGATGTACACTGATGAATTTTTCTAGTAATGTTTTTAAGCAACAGTGCATCGTCTTTATGTTTATGCACCATATGAGACTCCAAAGAATCCTTTCGATTGAATCCCTTTCTACATGAGGGGCACTGGTGGGGCTTCAAATTTACATGAACAGCTAAATGTCTTGTTAAACTTTCTTTATGCACAGTGAAAAAATTGCAATTGTGACACTGAAATTTCTCCGCGTTGCTTCGATCGTGTTTTACCCTTATATGCCTTTTCAATTCTGTTAGCATGGTTGATCTATAGGCACAAAATTTGCAGTCATAAATTCGGCTGGCTATTAAATGCCGTAAACTGTCATGTTTTCTCAGCAAATGATGGTCTAATGCCGTTCTTTCACGAAATCCTTTTCCACAGCCTGGGCATTTGTGTGGGAATACCTTTTCTCCATGCGACCTAAGGTGGCTTTGTAAATTACGGGCCTGTACGGTTTTGTAAGTGCATTGTTGACAAGCATAGACTGTGGCTTTTTCTCTTTCATGAATCAAGGAGATATGTCGATTTAAATTAGGCTTCTGCTTAGTTTTATAATCACAATAGTGACACTTGAATTTCTGCTCCTCAACGGAACTTTGTCTGAAAAATATATATGCAATAATTCATTCTTCTGAAACAATGCCGTTAATAAATACTTAGTCAATAAATAATCAAGTGCATTATGTTCTTGGGAAAAATAGCAACATATTCATCTGGCATCTCTATGGGCACAATTTAGTATTAAATGACCATAGTAAAAATGATGGGGATATTTAAATAATAATAATAAAATTAATGAAATAAGGGACATGCAGGATGAATACCAACCTGTCCAGATCTGAGTGGGTAAGCTTATGTCTTTGCAAGTTCCATTTCCAATCTGAAGAAAACGGACAGTTGGGGCAACAATGCAGCTGTTCCTCTGCCGACAACATAATACAATCCATAAAATATAAGTTTAACGTGCTTATGGAACATAAGTTTTGAGAAAAATGTCAAAGGTAAAAATGGAAGAATTTTATTGAACCCTACAGTGGCACAGCCAGAAAATTCACCTGGGGGGAGGGGTCAATAAAATGTTGAAAAATATTATGTTACCTCAATCATAAATAATAAATATATATCAATTTCACGAATTCATGTTAAACTTTCGGTCACGACTTTTTTGTATGATAAAATTCTGATATTTGGCACAGTCACTAAGTATATTTTTTAAGCGTATGCAAAAATTATTTGGTTTGGTATTTTTTGAGTTAAATGATGTAATTAATCAAATGCATACATTATGGTTAGCGGTACTAATCAAGTCTAAATAAAAATATGTAATTTATAGGAAACAATAAGTTCTTATTGTTTTAAGTTACATGGTAATTTAGAAAAAAGTTTTTCTTTTATTAATTTAAAATTTAGAAAACAGTTCATCCAGATAATATCTGCTTTCTCTGACAAACTATTTTTATTTATAAATTTTTCGCGTATATTCTCATCCATTGTATCCTATCCATTATTCTATTTGCGTTGTGACATTTTAGTGAAAATAGAAGGGTTTTAAAAATTACAATATACCTTTTGATGCAAATTTTTTGACCTCGGTTTTTCTCCTTGAAGAACCATTCCCCCCGGAACTGTTACAATCCTCGGCTTTAGAAGCAGGTTCACATCTGTCCCCTTCCTCTCTAGAAACAGAAATAACGGTCTTTATAGAACTTCGGTCTTTATAGAATAGACTTTATAGCAATATTTGAACTATTAAACAATAATAAACAGTAAACTTAAATTAAAAAAATGAAATATCTCCTTAATTTGCTATGATGAGGCATACTGAAAATATGATCTCGGTAATGTTCGTAAAATTTTAAATGCTGGTTTGGCTTAACAGAATCAAACGAATTTGGTTTCATTGGAAAGATATTTTTTTACTTTATCGTTGCTATGATAGAATGTGCCAATTTAGTTGTTGCCACGGAAGCTAGGTGGCGCTGTTTGAAATACAAACAAACCTTTTGTTTTTTCTCCGAAATTTAGACTTTCAGCTGAACTCGTTAAAGTGTAGCTTAAACTGTACCTATAAAACAGGCCCCACATGTTAGTAAAAACGGGAAAATAAAGCTATGTGTCAAAATTTTAGCGCAAAATTATATATAAGAGTAAATTCTGGACATTATTCTATCAATAAGACAATATCTTTGATATATTGCTATTAAGTTTTTCTAAAAATTTATGGACATTCCAGTACTTACCCACTCTTTAATTCATCCTTGATGTAAAGCTCACACTTAACACATTCAAATGGTTCATATTTCACGCCTGTCTCTTCAATAACATAATTTTCAGTGTCTGAATATTCATTTTTAATAATCAGTTTGCCAGGCTCATTACAGTCTTCAGATTTAAGCATTTCTTCAAGAATATCCATTGTCTCCGAACTATGATTCGCCATCGCCAATTACCACAACCGTTATATTTTTTTAACAGCTATCCATGGATCTGTAATAGTCTGCCAATCTGCCTAGGCTTGGTTTACAACACAAGGCTTCTTGGATAGTAAGTAGGTACTTATCTCCTAGCAAAAGAAAAAGAATTGTAATTTACACGGCCTGCTGCTACTTCAAGTTAATTTATTAAATAATATTATATACATTGGGTACTATATTAAGTGAGTTCATATACTATTACACTCACGTGTTATTAGTTCAAAGATTTGTACTTACATTAGGTATTTAATTTATATCTGCTCACATTTAATTCTAGTAATAAATTACAAATATAGGACTAAGGAAGTTGTAAACTGTGCTACAGCGTTTCTTTGTTGACAGTTGAGTTGTTGTGACACTGACACTGTTCACAGCCAAAGAAAAATAAAAATATGTATAACCTACACGCAACCAAAAAATACTCACCTACAGTTCACGGCACAAAACAGAAAAAGTACTATCACAGAACATCTTAGGGGAAAATCCCTTAATCTGGCAACCCTGGATGTCCGTAATAGGGGTATGTCATATTTATATGGAAATTAAATTAAATATATATGGTAATGGCACAGAACACTTCTTATTATGCTGTGGTAATAGTCCCTACCTATATCATTCATGTCCGTGTATATTATGATAATCTATGGTCAGATGTCAATCTCACTTTGGCCAACAAACTGATGACTCCCCACGCGCCGCTTCCGCCATCAGTGACACGTGACGTCATAGGTGTTTTAAATTGAGAAATCATTTTTTTGTATAATTTGATAAAAAAACATATAACTATTTAAAACAAGTTTTATTTACAATCATGACTATTTTCAGATTGATTTCATAAACTGTTTATTATAACTACAGCACAACTAACACAGATAATAATATTGTTGAGCGTACAGTATAATCGTAACAAACTTATTTAGAAAAATATGTACGCATTATTATTTTTTAATTAATTTCTAATTTACATTTGGCCATATGTGATAGAAGATTGTGTACTTTCAACGTATTTATCAACAGACGGCAGGTCAGCCAACACAAAGATCACCTCATTATAATTACGACGCAACCTATCACTTATAGCGACCTTGGGCCGCACCCACGGGCGAAAACATAGAGAAACCACAGAACACTAAACAAGATTAGTGTTCTGTGGAGAAACTGACAAGAATATTTTTAATGTTATCTCTGGGCGCAAAGTTTGAAGAAATTATTTGTCTTAGTGCTTGATACAATTTGTAAATTATACTAAATACATATTGTATTAATTTAAAATGCAAAACAATACTAATATTGTGTGTAGATTTTGCCTGAAAATAGTGGACAGTGTAAATGTCGATATACCAAATGATGTTATGAGAGACATGTTGAGTTTACTTTTAATAAAATTGGTAAATATTTTCCTCTTTTACCGTTTTAACTAACCTCATTCCCAAAATATGCTTTTACAATGCTATACCTATCTACTTATACTTTTCACTTTGAATTTACAACGGGCTATTCTGCTCCACCTTCTTATATAGTGTAATTTTGTTCCTTTCAGGATTTGGATGCCAGTGAGCATCCTTTGATATGCGGTATATGTTCAGAGGTCCTCAATGAAATATACTTTTTTAAATCAAAGTGTCTTTATGCTGAAGATATTATCAACACCCAGATTGAGACCAATTTGAAAGTTAGTCTAAGGGAGATATTAATTGAAACAGAAAATAAGTGTAATGTTAACATTGGCCAGGATGAAGTGGTGTGTCGATTATGTATAAAAATACCTCTGAATGACAGTTACATAGCTTTGGCTGAAACTGGTGAGAAAATTTCCTTTTGTAGAGATATGATACAAATTCTACAAATTCATCTACCTGAAATGGTAAGTACGAATCATAATAATTTCCCCTGAGCGTATCAGGGCGGATGATTGGAAATATGTTTTAGGATCTGAGTATTACCAAGAAACCCATAATCTGCGAGGAATGCCATGTACGGCTTAAAAATTATATATCTTTTGCTAGAAACTGTATGGCTGCCGAGGAGAAGATAAAACTGTATTGTGACTCACAAAAAATCAGTGGACCGGTGGATTTAGCATGTGTGCTGCAATTTATGGAAAATAAGGCATTTGATTTACAGGATAGACCTACTAAAGACTTGGCCATAAAGCAAGAAAATTCAGTAATGGTAAAGGTAGAAAAGGTCCAGGATGCAGATGATTATATATCAGATGATCATTTTGTTGAGGATGGTAGCAGTTCGGAATTATATTTGAAGAATGAGGAGATTGAGATAAAGTCAGAAAATGATATGAGGTGAGTTTATTTAAAACAGTTATGGAGTTTGCATTTATTACCCAGAATTGGTATTTGGTATGAACTGATATTGTTTATTAGAGTACCTATAGCTACAGTTAGTATGACAGTAAAGCTAAATATTTTATTATATCATGATGCGAACTTTTGAAATAACTTTTAAAATAACTTAACTCTTAAGATTTAAATAAGGAACCTAGTTGGCGGAGATTCAGAGAAATCAGGAACTAATATGTTAATATGAGTTTACAATAGACAAACACATCGATGCACGCAATCAATAACATTGTAACTGACAACAATGCAACATCAAATCTCCAATATTATGCAAAAATTTAAAAAATTAATGATTAATACTAAAAAATATAATATCGTTTAACTGCAAAAGTTCATATGTTCAACAGCAAAAACATTGTAAAATGTTTTACAATTGTAATTTGCAATTATTTTGTATTGTAAAGTACTTTACAATCACAATTATATAAGTTTTTTGAGGAATAAATATTGTAGAGTCTTTTATAATATTTTTGGTTGGAAGTCAGAGCGATTTAGATATTGTAAGGGCACTTACAATTTTATTTCTTGGAAATTCCCAACATTTTGTACATACAATGCACCAACATATGCTTTAAATATTAATAATCTACTGCAGATACAATTGTCAAGTACCTATGTACGATATTCTGTTCATACTACAGAATATCGAACCCATTTACACCCAGCATTACTAACTAAACTTTTTTCCAAAGCTCAGGTGCATAGGAATATTCTACAGTAGTCACCTTATATAAAAATATCATATTCTATTAGACGAACTACAATAATTTAATCTTAATTGTATAATGAACGTCTCGTACTATGACATTTTGTCCTTCTGTTGAACATCATCAAAACTCGTGTTGAGTGGTTTCTTGGTACTTGGTACACTACAATAATAACCCACATGCCTATCTGATAGAGCTGGCAACAAATGGTAAACAATAAATAATTTTACAATATATGATGCGTTTTTTGTCTGATGCACATTTAACTGTACATCGGGACTTTAAACTCGCTCAAAACTTTGAGTGTCTTTGGTTTTATATTTTTGTGCATGCAGTCTGTCTATCATCTTATTTTCCGCGATCTAAATTATCAGTACAATATTCTTAATATACTTAAAGCAAAAGTAATTGTCCAATAATGAAATTGTGGTCTTGTTTATTTGACTCAGCAGAAATCCTTATCAAACAATTAAAACTAGCTGCTAAAGAATTGTATAAAATCAGAGAGAATAAGGTATTGTTTTTATAGTGAGGAAATAGATGATTCCGCTCCATCGGAGGCATGTAACAATTTCAGCAAGAGCAGCTCCTTAAAGAGGAAAAAGCAGATCAGGAAATCCGCACCAAAAGGTAAGCAGTTATTCTCAAAGTAATGTCTAGATTAAAATTTGAAGAAAAGGAAATTAACCGGAAATATTTCAGATACACGTAGTTTTTACAATTTGTGTTTTTTAATATTGCATATTTTAAAATAATTATATCCTATGGTACAGCTAACCGCGCTTGCGTTAGAATATTATAAAAAAGAAATTGAAAGCCAAATGTTTACAAAACAGTTATTGGTTAAAAGTGCAATTATTAAGATATATTTATAGTTATTCTTGATCAGAAACTTACAAAGTTGTCTAGTATGAAGTCACTGAACATTAATTGCACTATTATATGTTTATATAACAAATTTTTAACATTTCCTTCACCTTTTTATGCATATAATGCATTCATGTATGTAATAAATCGTTCTAGCATTTCCGTTGTAAAGTAAATGCCAATAAAATGTTGCCACATTTGCAGGGAGGCAGTGCCAGAATTGCGAATACGAGACCAGGTATAAGAGTAAGATGATCAAGCACACGGCGAAGCATCGTGATCCCAGACCGAAGAGAATATTTAAATGTGATAAATGTCCATATGAAACGGTTTACAAGTACCACCTACGAACGCACAATCTGAAACACATGGACAAATCGGAGGTGGAGATGCACAAGTGCGATAATTGTAAATACGAGACGAAGCAGAAGTGTCATTTGATCCGGCACATGATGAAGCATTATCCCACGGCGCAGAGAAAATTTAAATGTGATAAATGTCCGTATGAAACGGTTTTTAAGTACAGCCTACGCACTCATAATGTGATACACAACGACAACTCGGAGGTAGAGATATACACATGTGATAGTTGTAAATACGAGACCAGGCAAAAGCGCAATTTGATCCGGCACATGATGAAGCATTATCCCAGAGCGGAGAGAAAATTTAAATGTGATAAATGTCCATACGGAACGCATTTAAAATCCTCCCTTCTCACGCATAACTTGATACACAAGGACAAATCGGAGGTGGAAACGTACAAGTGTGAGAATTGTGAATTCGAGACCAAGTATAAGAGTAGTATGATCCAGCACATGGTGACGCATCGGGATCCCAGAGCGGAGAAAAAATTTAAATGTGGCCAATGTACATATAAAACGGATTTTAAGGCCTCCTTACACTCGCATCATCTGCGACACATGGACAAATCGGAGGTGGAGATGTTCAAGTGTGAGAATTGTAGATATGAGACCAAGTATAAGAGTGATATGCACAGACACATGCGGAAACATCTTGATTCCAAAGAGGAGAGAAAATTTGAAAGTGAGTAATGTCTATGTGAAACGAAAGTTAAATCCAACCTTCGTTTTTTCAAACATACGAAGAGATATGATAAGATTTCACTGAGGCATTCGTACCGTTTGCATTCCGCTTTTACTGTTTTCAATTATTAATAAAATATTTATGTTCAATTCCTTATTAAAACACTATTTAACTATTTAAACAAATAAAATACTATTTAAAAAATGTATCATTTAAGATATTGGATATCACCGTGTAGGAAAATTAGGATGTCATCATATCCTATAATAATAATAATAGTAATAGGTTTATTGCCCGACAGTTCCCCATTTACAGAGCAAGTTTACAGGAAAATTGTTATAATTAATTTAGGCGGCAAATAAAAAAAAAGTTATAGTTAAATAAGAAGAAAAATAGAAAATATTTACATGAGAATCTTGAAATAAATTTCAATCTCCAATTGTGTCGTGCACTTTTCTTTAGATCTCATATATATTGCAAGAAAAAATATCGCGGACATCAGCAATTTTATTTGTGTTAGAACACGTTAAATTAATAACGGATTTCAGCAAGTTTGTGCTCTTTTTCAAATGAATGTAACATTGTGTCGTGAAGCAAATAGGTATAACTATATTAACTTTAGAGTAATGCGGGTCAATCAACTTTGCCATGTAACTATTTATACAAAAAAATTACAGCTGACTGCCACCCACGTTGTAGATCAAGATAATCTCTACCTCTGCAAGGATATATTCCACAGCTAAAAGTAACAAACGTAAAAAAAAATTCTATTATCAATGGCAGTTGAGTAGTGAAGATGTACAGGATTCCAAATAAGAGAAGCATAAATATTCTAATTTTGTTCTAACTATCTCGCTGTCGGTAAGTCTCGGTTCATAAATAGGATATTTCGGTTCCTGAATAGGAGAGTCCGCCATTTTATTTGTTTTAAGTTTGAGTGGATTTTCAAACACGACGTAAACCTTCAAATCGTACTTTTACGTGCTCATCTTCGTTTACGTATCACGATCGACTAAAAGTGTCTAGTAACTGCCAGAATCTGCGTTTACGCTAACTTTGTGACCCTTTCTTCTATGGTGATATCGAATACTAGTCGGTATTACTGTTTTGTGATTACCGGTAGAAGTTTTGTGCTGGCCCTATGTATTTCTGCTCTGTGGTTTGGTGACGTTAGAATGGAAGGCAGCGTTGCCAACACTAGGGAAATTTCCCTAGATTTCGGGAAATTCTGTCATCTAGGGAAACACCATTGAACTATATAGTATATAGTTCAATGGGAACACTCAATAGGTCTAGGGAACTTCCTAATCGAATGACAATCGTGTTAAGGTATGTTTGACATATACATACTCTTAGATAAAATGTGCCAAATTTATTGTTCTGAAACCAAATAAAATATGTGTGTTCACTTTAACAATTAAGTTGTTCTTAATAACTAACATAATTTTAATATAGGTGATCGGCGACACAACCCTTTCTTACAAACCTGACTGTGCTGATGTTAGAAGGAGAGTATCCGATTTATTGATGCCTCAATGGTGTCGGCAATTATATCTATGTTATCAAACCTCTAAACAGTATTTTATTTGTTTAGTTAGAGCACTTTATAGAAAATATTAGCATTATATATTTTATGGAGCAATCTACAGTTCGTACAATATGTATGTGTAGTTGAACCACCGGCAACCCGACCTACACAATGTTTTTCATTGGCGTAGACATTTTTTTCCTAGGGCGGTGAAAGTAGAAAGTTTTTATATGCATATTTTCAACACCACAGCTGATATTGAATGCAAGTTTCCACACCACTCATGAAGTATTGCTTTCAGCGCGTTACCATTTTTTAGTGGGTGGTTTAAAGTGGGTGGCCTAAATTCAACACATTTTTAAAAATCATTACAAATGCAATACATACCTACCAGCTTCTCATCGCAAAGCGATTTCCAATACACGCACTTTTTACAGCCAATCAAAATTAGAAACTGACCTTGAGGTATTTTACAGTCATTGAAAATTTTCCTTTCTTTTGTGGATAGGTAGGTACATGGTTATAATTTTATAAACAGTCTATAGAACTTTTGATTTTGCCCACTGATATAAATTGTTAATTTGTGATCTAGGATGGTAGGTAAATACATAAAAATAAAGTCAATGGACAATAGGTACCTACTTTTGTAATAAACCAGAAAGCGTTTTCAGTTTTGTAGATCCCAATAAAAGACCTCACTTATATCGTTGTATTTAGCATTTATAACCTAGCGGCCTCAAGCACTGGAATATTTTTTGGATAAAATTATTTGAGAAATGTCTTAATTGGAGGATGTAATAGGTAGCTATCTACCTCAGTACACGTCAGTACCTACTTCGAGCAGCCCATAAATCAACTTTTTTTTTGTTAAAGTCGGCTCTGCTCTAACACCCACTATCCATTTTTGCCGTCAAATAATATTTTGCTTAAATTTTTTTAACATGCCTATCCTATCTCGTAAATAAAGCGAGGTCTGGTGGAAATCTACGTTTCTCAGGTTTCATACGAAACGAACAAACATGTTTGCTAACCGCCATACTTTTTTATTTCAACTCTCGTAGCGATGTATACCTACATAGGTAGGTATATAAATAATATATTAGCAATTCCCGCGAACACGCCACTGTAAGATATGTGAACCTGATCCTATTCGATCCGAGAATCCGATCCCGATCCGAGAGATACGATTCCAATAAGTTAAAAAGAGATGTACTGCTCGAATATTCGTTGTTGGAAAGGTCGTGGATCGGCGTTGACGCTTTTAACTATTAAAATAGATGTAAAAATAGATGTAATTGCCATATTTAAAGTAGACGAAAATAAACGTAAAAACGTAACATCTTGGCATATAATATATTATTGTGTGTACAATTATTATTTAATAACATTCATAAATAATATATACAACTTTAATACAGTATTGTGGAATTTGATATTTTAATTGAATACTGAGAAATTTGAGAATTACATGTGGCAACTGCGCGGTATCTTATATGCGGTCAGTTAACCACAGAAACATATTGAATGAACTTTAGGGAAATAATACTGGATCTAGTGATTTTTTCTTGGGGTTTCAGGGAAAATTCATAAAGAAATTTGTCGACCCTGGTAGAAGGGCCACAGCACAGACGAGAGCGCACTTCTGTGGCCACACCGAGAGCAGAGTTTTATTTCTATGTCTATGGGGTAGAGCCACAGAATTATTGTTAATTCTGTGGTAGAGCCAGCAGAGGTGAAAAGGGTAACGAACGGGTATCAAATGGGAATTATTTCTTTACCTTGATTTATGTTTGACACTGTTTCAATTTGTAAATACTGAATTGTATTAATTTAAAATGCAAAGCAATACTAATAATGTGTGCAGATTTTGCCTGAAATTAGTGCATAGTGTAAATGTCGATATGCCAAATGAGGTTATAAGAGAAATGTTAACTTTCCTTTTAATAAAATTGGTAAGAATTTTGGCTATTACCGGTTTTGTATCTCGACAAACTGATAACTTTACTGTCTTATGACTAACTGTCATTCTCAAAATATGCTTTGACAATGCTTTATCTACGTATACTTTTCACTTGCAATTTCCACTGGGCTATTCTGTTCTGCCTTCTGATATCAATGTGAAATTTTATTTCAGGATTTTGATGTGAGTGAGCATCTGTTGATATGCGGTATATGTTCAGAGGCCCTCGATGAAATTTTCCTATTTAAGTCAAAGTGTCATTATACTGAAGACATTATCACCGCCCATGTTGAGAGTAACTCAAAAGTTAGCCTAAGGAAGATGTTAATTGAAATAGAAAATAAGGGTAATGTTAACATTGGCGAGGACGAAGTGGTATGTCGATTATGTATAAAAATACCTCTGAATGGCAGTTACATAGCTTTGGGTGAAACTGGTGACGGAATTTCCTTCGTTAGAAATATGATACAAATTCATCTACCAGAAGTGGTAAGTAAGAATCATAATAACTTCCTCTATACGTATCAGGTCGGCTGATTGAAAATATATTTTAGGATCTGAGTATTACAGAGAAACCCATAATTTGTGAGGCATGCCATGTACAGCTTAAAAATTATATATCTTTTGATGCAAACTGTATGGCTGCCGAGGAGAAGATAAAACTGTATTGTGACTCTCAAAAAATCAGTGGACCGGTGGATTTAGCATGTGTGCTGCATTTTACGGAAAATAAGGCCTTTGATTTACAGGATAGACTTAATAAAGACTTGGTCATAAAGCAAGAAGAAGATTCGGTGAAGGTTAAGGTAGAAACTGTCCAGGATGCAGATGATTATATATCAGAGGGTCATTTTGTCGAGAGCGGTAGCAGTTCGGAATTGTATTTGAAGAATGAGGAGATTGAGATAAAGTCAGAAAATGATATGAGGTAAGTTGATTTAAAAAATTTCTGGAGTTTATATTTATTATTCCCAATTGGTATTTAATATGAGCTGATATTGTTTATTAGAGTATTTATAGCTACAGTTAGTATGATAGTAAAGTTAAATATTTTATTATATCCTGATGCAAACTTTTGAAATAACTTTCTTAAGTTTTAAATAAGAAAACTCGTTGGCGAAGATTCGGAGATATCAGAAACTAATATGTTAATATAAGTTTGCAATAGACAAACACATAGCAGAATACTTTGTAAAAATAACTTAATATTTATAAATATTTCCTATTGTAAAAGTTTAATAAGTTTAAACTTTTACAATAGGAAAGGAAGCGTGGGAACAGTGTCACATTTTTTAAAAATATTTTTATATTTATTATGTTGTTATTCCAACACTTTTAGTACTGGAATTTCAATTCCGATTTTTCTACCAGTTGGTTAATCAAATCTTTATTCGTCAAATTGTTCAGAAAATTTTTCTGTGACTCGGGAACAGGCGTTTTCTCGTTGAAAATTATTTCAGCAAATATTCAAAAGTCTTTGTTGTCATTCAATGCCTTTTGTACTCTCCTTGTTTTCAGAATAACCGTCAACTACTATGATTACTCTCTGGCCTTACCATTTTTTTATGAAATTATAAAAAAAAGCACCGGCAGCTCACCCTCAGCGGTGGTGTGGAAACGGGCTCGAATATAAGAGACATAGTACTAGTAACAAAATTTTCTGTGATCATATTTTGTTGTCATTTTAGCCAGGTTTGTGTAAGAAAATCTGCTTTGCAAGTAACATTTTTCTATGGTCAATGTATTTCCAAATATTTGTCACTTTACTCTTTTTTGCCTAACTTTAGCGCTATATTATAATTTTTCACACCATATTTTTAAGAGTGCAGTTCAAGATGTTTAAAAATGTTTATCGTTAATTGATCAATAATTAAATAAAATTGTTGCGAAAATGTTGTAAATCAATTAAAACCAGCTGCTAAAGAGTTGAATAAAATCAGAGAGAATAAGATATTGTCTTTTATAGTGAAGAAATAGATGAACCCGCTCCATCGGAGGCATGTAACAATTCCATGAAGAGCGGTTCCTTAAGAAGGACACGGCAGATCAGGAAATCCGTATCAAAAGGTAAGCAGTTATTTTCTAAGTAATGTCTAGGAAAATATTTGAAAGTTGAACTCAATATAAAGAAAAGAAAATTAACTGGAAATTGTTCCAGTACACATAATTTAACAAGTGGTGTTTTTTAATATTGCAGATTTTCAAATAATTATATTTATTCTATGGTACCGCAAACCGCACTTGCTTTAAAATATTATCAAATTTTACAGAATAAATACAAGTACAAATACAAAATTTTTGTGGATTAGCGTAATTTATTCGTGTATTTTTAAAATAAATATGTCTAAATATTATTGCGTATGTGTCGTGGATGGTTGCGAAAATAAATCAAATAGCACTGGCCTTAGTTAGATGCCGAAAAGAAAAAAAAAGGTATGTAGGTACATATTTTTAATATTACTAATTTTTAATATTACTAATAACTTATTTTCACTTATCTTTTAGTTTCTTTATTATTTTAATGTTTAGCAGAGTAGTTTGTGTTCCTTCGAAAACACAATAAGTATAAAATCAGAAAATGCAAAATTATTTTAAATAAATACCTACTTTGCAGGTATTAAGCTTGGAAAATTGCTCTAGGATTTACTAGATCTCAAATATGCTAATGTTACAAATGAACAATGTCATAATCGTATTAGATGATTTGCAAATCCATCTGGAAATCGCATACATCTCTATCTAAATGTCTTACATATCTGCATATTTAAACCAAAGTTTACATTCTCTAAACTTTTTATTTTTCTCTATAAATAATTTACTCGGTTATTAATCTCGGTATATTCCTTATTAGAATACAATCCATATGCAACGCAATACCTTTACGCTATGAATGACCCTCGTATTGTCCACAAGTATATGTATTCATTCTGTAAACTTTGATATTATAAATGAGAAATTGAAAGTCCAATATTTACAAAACAGTTATTAGTTAAAAGTGCAATTATTTAGATATATTTATAGTTATTTTAGATGAGGAACTTATAAAGTTGTCTAGTATGAAGTCACTAGACATTAATTACACTATTATATGTTTCTATATAAAATTTTAAACATTTACTTTACCGTTTTTGTACATATTAATTCGTTCATGTAGGTAATAGTCGTAGCATTTCCGTTTTAAAGTAAATGCCAATAAAATGATGCTACATTTTTAGGGAGGAAGTTTCAGCACACGGCGAAGCATCGTGATCCCAGACCGAAGAGAAAATTCAAATGTGATAAATGCCCATTTGAAACGGATTTTAAGTCCTCACTATACACGCATAATCTGAGACACAAGCACCAATCTGAGGTGAAAATGCACAAGTGTGAGAGATGTGAATTCGAGACCATATATAAGGGTAATATGATCAATCATATGGTGAGGCATCGTGATCCCAGACCTAAGAGAAAATTCAAATGTGATAAATGCCCATTTGAAACGGATTTTAAGTCCTCACTATACACGCATAATCTGAGACACAAGCACCAATCTGAGGTGAAAATGCACAAGTGTGAGAAATGTGAATTCGAGACCATATATAAGGGTAATATGATGAATCATATGGTGAGGCATCGTGATCCCAGAGCAGAGAAAAAATTTAAATGCGATAAATGTCTATATGAAACGGATTTTAAGTCCTCCTTACAATCGCATAATCTGATACACAAGGGCAAATCGGAGGTGGAGATGCACAAGTGTAAGAATTGTAAATATGAGACCAGGTATAGGAGTAGTATGATCAAGCACATGGTGAAGCATCGTGATCCCAAAGCTGAGAGAAAATTTAAATGTGATAGATGTCCATATGAAACGGATTTTAAGTCCTCCTTACACTCGCATAATCTGATACACAAGGACAAATCGGAGGTGGAGATGCACACTTGTGAGATTTGTAAATACGAGACCAAGTATAAGTGTAGAATCAACCAGCACATGTTGACGCATCGTGATCGTGATCAAAATGCGGAGAATTGCGGAGAAATGCCTGTATACAAGTGTGAAAATTGTAAATACGAGACCAGGTATAAGAGTAGAATGATCAAGCACATGGTTAATCACCGTGATCCCAGAGCGGAGAGAAAATTTAAATGTAATAGATGTCCATATGAAACAGATGTTAAATCCTCCTTACACTCGCATAATCTAATACACAAGGACAAGTCGGAGGTGGAGATGCACACGTGCGAGATTTGTAAATACGAGACCAAGTATAAGTGTAGAATTAACCAGCACATGCTGACGCATCGTAATCGCAATGCGGAAAAAACATTTAAATGTGATAAATGTCCATATGAAACGGATATTAAGTCCTATTTACGCGTACATACTGTGAGACACAAGGACAAATCTGAGGTGGAGCTGTACAAGTGCAAGAATTGTGAATATGAGACCAGGTATAAGAGAAGTATGAAACTTCACATGGCTAGGCATCGTAATCCCAAAGCGGAGAGCAGATTTAAATGTGATATGTGTCCATATGAAACTGAAATTAAGTCTTCTCTAAGCTTGCATAATCTGATACATAAGGACAAATCGGAGGTGGAGATGCACAAGTGTGAGATTTGTAAATACGAGACCAAGTATAAGTGTAGAATCAACCAGCACATGTTGACACATCGTGATGGCAATGCGGAGAAAACATTTAAACGTGCTAAATGTCCATATGAAACGGATATTAAGTCCTATTTACGGGTACATAATTCGAGACACAAGGACAAATCGGAGGTGGAGATGTACAAGTGCAAGACTTGTGAATATGAGACCAGGTATAAGAGAAGTATGCTCCTTCACATGGTTAGGCATCGTAATCCCAAAGCGGAGAGAACGTTTAAATGTGATATAAGTCCATATGAGACGGATATTAAGTCCTCTCTAAGCTTGCATAATCTGAAACACAAGGACAATTCGGAGGTGGAGATGCACAAGTGTGAGATTTGCGAATACGAGACGAAGGACAAGAGTGGTATGAACGAACACTGGCGGAAACATCTTGATTCCAAAGTGGAGAGAAAATTTAAAAGTGCTAAGTGTCTATGTGAAACGGAAGTTAAATCCAACCTACGTTGTCTCAAACACACGCAGAGATATGATCAGATATCACTGGAGCATTCGTACTGTTTGCAATCCACTTTTACTGTTTTCAATTAAAATATCCTATGTTACAATAGTCCTGTCGGCACGACAATAGTCCTTTCAATGGTTAATCAATAAATTAACCCTAAGTGACGAAATTACCTTTTATGTATTTCAGTGATATTTTTGAGTTTCACTTTATGCGAGTTTTCCCAATAACCCCCCCCTTAGGTGATATTTCCCTTCTTAAAGAATATACAGTGGGTGCTACGAATACCATGACCCACATCGAGCACGGAGCTACATAAGGCTATACTAAGATAGGTGGAATTACTTTATTTTAATATCCTTCGTTTGCTGGTTCACACGTAGAGTCAAAACATACTGGGGTGTTATTTTGGCCCTGAATCCTGGCCTGATTTTGTGTCAACTGCTTTTTGACTAGTTACACCAGGTCCAGTGGCCTTATACCACTGTTGGCGCCCTATACTTTGTTAATTAACTTAAAAAAAATTTATACTTACCAACATTTTTTCAATATATTTTAAATACATTCAAAACTGAATAATTTTTGGCTTAAAGTTTTGCACATATATGAATATGACATAATAAGACGTCTTTTAAAATCTGGCTCGTGCATGCAGGTGTCTACTAAGTGAGCGAGAAGGGAAATGGGACTTATAAGAGTTCAAGAGGGGTAGCGGCTGATATGGTAAGCCGTGGACTGGAGATTATAGTTCTATTCACAAGAAATTGTTGCGGCATACAATTTTACACTAAATATCCTATTGTATTGCATAGTGATGTGATTCACCGCTTCTGTAGTAATTGGTACGGGTTGACTTTGTGAAATGCCGCACAATTTCTTGCTCTAGTTGTATATCAAACGAAAACACTATAACAGGAATTAATAAAGATTGTTTATTATATTATTATTATTACAATGCTTTGTAATATCCAAAGGCCTTTAGTAACACATAGACACATCATGGCAAGGTAGGAACTTCCCATGATTTTCATATATAAATTATTTAAAACTTGGCGTCAGCATAGTTCCATAAATTTACGATATTTAACAATAATATCCATCAACATTTTACGACGATCCATAACAACCTATATATAACTAGAACCGATATGAAAAGTACTCTCAACGCTGTATTATTTAAAGGATTCATACAATACAATACATTTCCTCATGAAATCAAGTCAAGTATATCACTTAATAAATTCAAAAATAAATTCTTACGTTTGGTTCGTTTAACTTTATTTCTTTCTATTTGCTATTAAAAAATATTATTATTATTATCATTAAAGATTTGCGAAAAAAGTTATTATTTAACAGTGATGAAAATGTCAGATAAATAATAATCAAATTGTAAACCATTTAAGCCGCGAATGCACTAAAAAAAATTTCGCACCACAAATTATTTGGCAGATACGTCCCATTTAGGGGGTTTTATTTGTGATTGGCTTGAATATGCCGCCCCAAATAAGTTTTCCTAACAGTTTTAAAATTGCACGATGTACACTCATGAATTTTTCTCGTGATGTTTTTAAGCAACAATGCGTTTTTATGTTTATGCACCATATGAGACTCTAAAGTATCCTTTCGATTGAATCCTTTTTTACATGAGGGACACTGGTGCGCCCTCAAATTTGAATGAACCGCTAAATGTGCTATTAAACTGTCTCTATGCACAGTAAAAAAACTGCAGTTGTGGCACTGAAATATCTCAGCGTTGTTTCGATCATGTTTTAACGTTATGTGACCTTTCAATTCCTTTAGTATGGCTGATTTATAGTTACAAAATTTGCAGTCATAAATTCTGGTGATTATTAAGTGCTGCAAATTCTCGTGCTTCTTTAGCAAATGATCGTCTAATGTCCTTTGTTCACTAAACTCTTTTTCGCAGCCTGGACACTTGTGTGGAGAGACTTTTCCTCCGTGCAACCTCAGGTGCCTTCGCAAACTACTTGTACGTATAGTTTTGTAAGTGCACTGTTGACAAGCATAGACTGTGGCTTTGTCTCTTTCATGAATCGCTCCAATGTGTTTGTTTAAATTACCTCTGTGGTTACTTTTAAAATCGCAGTAATGGCACTTGAACGTCTCTTCGGAACTTTGCCTGAAAAATAGGTATGAGTTCATTCATTTTTCTGTAACAATGCAATCCAATATTTGCATGTATTTTTTAGTACAGGCTCATAACGTATATAAAGCGCTTATAAACGCAAACTGGGCACAGGTTTATACAACAGTTTAGTTCTTTAATTTATTTTATAAAGGTTGCGCTAGATAATCGGCGTTAATAGAACAAAATAATCCATGAACAGCAGTAATATAACTGCAATAAAACAAATTTGCACTATTATTAAAAAATTATAGAACACAATTGTTAGTTGGGTACCAACCTGTCCAGATGTCTATCTGAATGGGTAAGCTTGTGTCTTTCCAAGTTCCATTTCCACTTTGAAGAAAAGGAACAGTTGGGGCAAATTGAAGATGTTCCTCTACAAACAAATAATATGGTCCATAAAATATCAGTTTAAGGCTACTTACTGCTTATTGACAAATACTAGGTTAAAACTAAATTTTAAAAATAATTGTAAAAAGTTATTAGAAGATTAACTGAAGTAAGTCTGTATGTGAATAATTTTAATTTGATTACCTTTTTGATTTTGAGTAAATTAACAAAATGCGTTTTTTAATTTTTTTTAGTTTAGTTATACGTAGGGCACCACGTTGGGCAAATCAACAAATCATACATTATTATCTATTATATTAAATCATATATTATAATACATTAAAATCTCCACTCAAAATTATTGGAAATTTGTGTAGATTTCGATTTAGAAGGGTAGCTCCAGCTTCAGTGTAGGCAAGTAAATTCATATAATATATACATTTTTGAACAACTTGCATGACGACATACAATACATAAGGTCAGGAAACTTTATACCACGATAAACAATAAATAAATACATGTACATTAAAGTTCATAACAGATTTATCAATGTTTAAATGTATAATAATATTGATATACACGATTTAGTGAGTCATCAATTCCAGCGCGCTTGATGTGGAGTGGAGCCGAGTAAACCCGTTCGTCACCGATCCGAGCGTCACGCGTGACGCTTCACTTACGTTTACTCCTCAGCAAAACGCACATAAACAAGTTTTGATTAAAAAAAAATTAAATTAAGGAAATAGTTAGTATAGAATATTAGAAAAACTTTACAAATACTACGTATCATGAGTACTAACCTGTCAAGTTGGCGCTGTGCGTGGCTACGCTTATGTCTTAGCAAATTCTGTTTCCATTTTGAAGAAAAGGGGCAGTCGGGGCAAAAATGCAGCTGTTCCTCTGCAAACAACATAATACGATCCAAGAAATAACAGTATATTGTAATAAAATACAAACAAGTCGATAAAATTATCAATTGCGCTATAATTTCGTGATCCAATATCATTAAACTTCATCCTTACGTGTCGTGGATGCTATATATCCGTTTTATTACAGTTTATCCATTTCAAACCTTTCCCAAGCATCTTCAACTCCTTGGACTTGAAGGCAATGTGGCGAGTGATAACATTTAATTGATGGACATAATTATATTACTCTATAAATTATATGCTAGGCTCTATTTTGTTATAAAATTAAAATTTCTCTGGCTCTGATAGTCACGGAACATAACTGTTTCGAGTGATCCCTAATGATTATAGTATTTCAAAGTTTACAACCGATATTATCACAAGTATTTATCTTAGTACAATCAGAAGTACATCCATATATTTCAAACTATGAAGGTTGTCTTTATATTTTACCTACTAATTAATGGTTTGATAGTTCTAAAAGTTACAACATACCTTTTGATTCAGATATTTTGATCTGGGTCTTTCTCTTTGAAAAATCATTATCCCCAGAACTGTTAGAATCCGCCGTTTCGGGAGCAGATACACTGGCACACCTTTCCTCTCTAGAAACCAAAATACAAAACTTTTTCTAAACATTTATAGACATTTCAATACTTACCCACTTTCTAATTCATCTTTGATGTAAAGCTCTTCACACTTAACACATTCAACGGGTTCATGTTTCACGTCTGTCTCCTCAATAACATTTTCAATGTCTGAATATTCATTTTTAATAATCGGTTTGCCAAACTCATTACAGTCTTCAGATTTAAGCATTTCTTCAAAAATATCCTTTTTTACAGCTATTCAAAAATTTGTAATAGCCTACCAAGCTACCTAAGCATGATTTACAACTTAAGGCATCTTAGATACAGTATTTAAACCCTAGCAAAAAGAAAAAGAATTGTAATTAACATGCCATGCTCCTTCAAATTAGTTTATTATATAAAACGACTAGTACCTATATTTATATCTTGTATAAGTGTCATAAGATTTTTTGCTTTTAATTGAATGTGAAAAAATTGCAATTATATTAAAGTAAAACAATGAAAGAAACAGATATGAGAAGCAAATTAACATAGATTTATTAGTGAGATATAAAACTAAAACTATCCTGGATCTTCTCCAGGAACCAGTTGCATGCAACAACATAGTCACTTAGGCATATCAAAGTTCTGGAAGCACTCATAAGGATTAAACATGTGTGAAAGCCGATTGTTATAAAATCGTAATATACTAATGAATAAACTTCAAGCATTATACGTCAGATACGAACTGCAAAAATTAAGAAACTTTCTATCAGAAAATTAATGATAAGCAGTACTACATATATGACAATAGCATAATCATTTGAAAAACCTTGCAGACTTCATCCAGGAACTTATACATTGTGTACTGTATTAAGCGAGTTCATATACTATTTAATTCACGTATAAATTATTACTTCAAAGATAACCATGTACTTCCATGAGATATTAAATTTGTATTTGCTCGCATTTATTAAACTATAAATATAGAACTAAAAAAATACACATAGGTTATCTTCTTCTTCGTTGCAGTTGACGGCGTGTTGTATTAAGAGCCATAGATAATAGGTTGACAGCCTACACCAAGAAACATATACAATCCTACACGTTACCACAAAACACCTATAAGTTCACGGCACAAAGCAGAAGACAGCACTACCACCACAGAACGTTCACAATTTCATGAGAATACCCACAGAGATATAAGTATATCTGTTAGAATACGTGGTCCCTGACCTTCAGATAAAAAAATTTTCATCAACAAGCAAGAAATATTAACCCCGTCCCTAATTTAACAATTATACAATTTAATTTAATTATTGTTAAGAATTTTTGACCACTCGAAGAAAAAATAATAAATAAATAAAAAACAAAACAAAAAATGGTATACCCTGGCAGGATATTAATAAGTTAAAATTTGCAGGACATGTTTTATTTTAGCTGCTGCAAATTATTAAAATTATGACTATAATAAAAGTTTTTGTTTGAATTTAAACAGCCAATGCCCTAAAGTTTCTTACAGACTTGAACATTTCGCCATTTCAGTTTTCAGTCAGTGCAGTGTTTGTGTGTAGGCCAATATTTTGAATAACCTTAGCTAAAAACTACATTTCGAGAACTAGAGTGGTAACAAAATTATGTCATCAAAACGAAAAGGAGGACAAAAAATGAACTAAAATTGAAAAGAAAAAAAGAGGCAAAGTAGCAATAAAATGTCAGTCACTGGATGAAACGTTTTGTGGTTTTCTGCTCAATCAGGACCCCCTTCGGGGGCGGAAAGTCGACAATGAAGCAAAACGATCAAAATGAGAATGAAAGCAAAAAAAACAAAATCAAGAACAAGTATCTCAACAAAATCTATTAAAGTCCTAGCTTGAAAAGAAAAGAAATACCTTGCTGATTGAAGAGAAATACCTTGTCTGATAATAGACTCATTTATGGTGATGAATATTGAGATTGAGATTCTGCATGGTACAACAATGAGGAAATTATCAATCGTTTGGGCCAAACAACCAAACTAATGAAGGACAGGAAGGATAAATTGTTCTTCAAATTCGAATCTAAGTTCCAAGCAAAATGAAATGTGGAAGTATCTGGATTTTCTTTTCCTATAAATCCTAACCCTACTAACCTAAATCCAACCCTATTCAGTGACCTAGGCAAAATATTGAGCATTTTATGCATCGAACCTCGCCATATTATGCAAGATTTTAAAAGTTTTGTGTAAGTTTTTCAGTTTGATTATAGGTACATATTACCCACAAACTTAATATGTATTAGATAGGTATGTAATTTGTTTGATTATCTGTATTGATCATTTTGCTATCATCTCTAAAACCAAAAACTCTTTAATTTAAGGAGTTGCATGCCTAAAGACTTTCCCCTCACCTTTTTTCATAAAAAACATAAACTACATTAATCATAATTCGGGCCGTCTGCTTATTTTCCCGATCCGATTTACCTATGCCCATCCGCCCCTTTGTAGGGCCCCAGCACCTCATACAATTTTTGATAGTTACCTAGGTGACGTGAAGACGGTTAAATATTTTTTATAAATAAAAAAGTATTGAATATAGATATAGATTATTTATTGCTAGGGTTCACAATAATTATAATGATATAAAACATATAGGTATATATTTTTAGGTCCTTAAAATGACAAAGATGAAGAATAACAAAAGTTGAAAGTAGCCGAAAATATTAAACACAGGATAGGTTAATACAAGAAATGCCGGAGCTTGAAAAGTAGCATATATAATAATATTCTATCCATGTACAGGGGCGAGCAGTCGAAAGTGAAGATTTGTTTCAAGTTAGTTTTACAAATGCCAAATATAAGGAAATCTGGCATCAGAGTCGTGCACGTGCAACTGCTCGCCGCTGTACCCATATCGTACTTCACATTTAGAAAAAAGACAAATCGTTTGCTTGGTAGAAAAGTGACATAAGTCAAAAATTGCAATTTTTAGTTAATTAGCCTAAAGTTACGGCAAAGATCTATATTTATATGTGGAAAAGTGACAGATGTAATAGTTCCACCATATAGAGAGAGAGAGCAGAAGCGTCGTTTGTCCAAAATTTACCATATATACCAAAAACAGAATTACGTTTTGTACGTATATATACGGAAAAGCGTCATTTTTACTTTGTATCGTTCTTCATAAAAACGGTAAGTAAATTTCTTGGCTTTATTTACTATAAAACCTCAATTTTAGAGATGTGTCATTATTCTTTCAAATTCGTCAAATTTTATTTTTATATAGGTATGACTGTGAATAAAATTCTTCTACATACTTCAGACTTAAATTTATTTTGTTAATAATGTTTTATAACCTTAAATTTAGAGATGTGACACATCCCTAAATATTAGCATACCTTCTCTGGAATATGACATCCACATAACTTTTAGGCACTGTATCAGGTGACAATGGCGGGACGGGACGGCGGGACAGTAACTTGTAAAATAGTTGTAATAAAATAGTTCTTTTCTAATAAATCTAAGAAAACGACTATATTTTGTATACCCTTTAGTATTGGCATTAACAAATAAAAACAACTTTGCTTTTATGGAAATGTGCCACAACTAGAAATAGGGTATGAAGTTGACCGTTTATTGGGGACGGCCTTCTGAAATTAAAAAATGATAAAAAAATCTTAAAAATACATTGCAATATGCCGGTTTAATTTGCACAAAATTTACTGTGCCAAATCTATCCTCTTTTAATTTAAAACATAAAAAAAAAGTGATTTTGAGATGCGTCACTTTTCTATCAAACATCATAATTTAAAATTTGCACAAAAATCGTTATTTAACGGTAACGAAAATGCCAGAATTATAATTAACTTGTAAAAATGTTTTTTTTCCAATTTACCCGTTCACGGCTATCTACATTTTCGTAAACCTACCTGTACCAACTTACGCACTAACACAAAATAAGAAGGTTCATCTCAATAGAGACACTCGAAAATCATTTTGCAGGTACTTTACCATTGACGGGCTCTTATTAATTGTGATTGGCTTTAATATGCTGACCCAAAACAGGTTTCCTAACAGTTTTAAAGTTGCACAATGTACACTCATGAATTTTTCTCGTAATTTTTTTAAGCAAGACCACGTTGTCTTTATGTTTTTTCACTATGTGCGAGTCTAAAGACCACTTTCTATTGAATCCCTCTTTACATGAGGGGCACTGGTGTAGGCTCGAATTCGAATGAGTCACTAAATGTTGTATTAAATTAGATTTTAGCAAAGTAGAATAATTGCAGTTGTTGCATTGAAATTTCTCCACGTTTTTTCTGTCATGTTTTAACTTTACGTGGGTTCTCACGTCTCTCTGTCTGGTGGATTTATAGGCACAAAATTTGCAGTCGTAAATTCTGCTGGTTATCAGGTGCTGCAGATTGTCGTGTATTCTTAAAAAATGATCGTCCAATGCCCTTCTTTCACTAAATCCTTTTTCACAGCCCGGACACTTGTGGGGAAAGACATTTTCTCCATGCAACCTAAGGTGACTGCGTAAACTAGTGGCATGTACAGTTTTGTAAGTGCACTGTTCACAAGCATAGACTGTGGCTTTTTCTCTTTCATGGATTGTGGAGATATGTTTACTCAAACTATGCTTCTGGGTAGTTTTATAATTGCAATAGTGGCACTTGAATTTCCTTAACTTGCTGGAACTTTGCCTGAAAAATATTTATGTGTTAATTCATTTTTTCTACGCAAAACAATGCAATCCGAAATCAGCATGGTTTTTATAGTACACACACAAACTGCAGGCTACTTAATCAGAAAATAAATATGTGGATTACGTTTTTAGGAAAATATTGCAATATTCTTAACTCAGATTACTCATTCTAAAAATTATAACTTTATAAAAAAAATTCAATGAATAGAAAACTTAATATATTATAAGATTGGAAATACTTCACAGACAATGGGGTTATGTATGATAGTGTGATTAGTACCTACCTGTCCAGATGCATATCTATGTGGATATGCTGATGTCGTTTGATGCATTTTTTCCATCTTGAAGAAAAAGGACAGTCGGGGCACAAATGCAGCTGTTCCTCTGCAAACAATATAATGCAGTCCATAAAATATATCTATAAGTAACGAAATATCTCTATGCTGCTACCTATCCGCCTAACTATTGTATCCATTGTTAACTTTCCAATACTGTTAACTCAACAATATTGTCTTTTAACAAATAAAAAAAAATTCCACAACAGAAGAACAGACAAGGGTCAAAGAAAGATTTCTGCAGAAAGGTGGTTTCCCAGGAATTGTTGAAGCAATTGATTGCACCCACATTGCTTTACAAGCCCTCTTTTCAAAATACGGAAATACGTGGCATATTTTTTTTAAATCAAAAATAATTCTATACAGCATTAACGCCCAAATAATTGTTGATGCTTCCTCATAGACTTAAGTGTTTCATTATTCCTATTTTTTCTTTCTTACCGCACTTTTTCGCTCTGTAAATGACTAAAAACAAGTTATGAAATATACTTAAATACATGCATTGAGTTAGGTAAGTAACATATATTATCATATTTATGCACATTACAAGTATATTTTTTTATTTCGGCCCAACACAATGTATTAAGGCCACACATTGACCCTGACGTTATATTAATGGCATCATAATACTGTTAGATACTTATTTTCATCCATTTCTTATTGGTTTTTACAGCTCCCGAGTCCAAACTGTTCAATTTTTGCTTTAATTCCCCTCACAACTGAGTAGTTTAATCGAATTTTGGCTAGGAATGTTCTCATACCTAAACATTGGATTGTTTTCTAATAAAGTTACATAACTCTGGTACTGTTTCATCGGCTCTACATCCTCTTTTTGTTGCCATACTTCGCAGCTTTCGGCACTACTTACCTAATTAACCTCTAGAATGGCAGAAATTTCTTTAAATAAAATGGATATGGATAGAAAGATGTCCTAACCTAAAAGCACCACTCTGAAGTTAGTTACAGAGTACATTTGAACTAAATTTAACAATCCTTATTATATGCTTGTTAATTTGAGCCTAGCAATGTGGTTACCATGGTACAGATTTTGCCCAATATTGTTACAACTGTCTTTAATAACAATAGAAAATACCAACTTGTAAAGTTAACAAGGTGCTACCTGTCACCATAGTTAGGCCATATATGCGACTTATCCTATGCAAAGGTTGGTTTACTGGATTAATAAATATTATTATTATATATTTATTGGCTGCTGTTCAGACACATTTTATAATCTTGTATAGAAGGTGGTCAGAACCTTCCGCTAACCATGGTTTATACTACCATGGGAGAATGTTTTAATATTCCCAATTACAATTGAAACACAGCTTTGGAATTCTACTGCTAATTTGAATAACAGCCTAACTATGGTCATGCTTTGTTAACTTTACAAGTTGTTATTTTCTATTGTCACTAAAGACATTTGTAACAATGTTGGGAAAAATCTGTTTGTAATATGGTAACCACCTTCCTAGGCTCAAATTAACAAATATATAAGGAATATAACAAGGATAGTTAAATTTAGTTCAAATGTCCTCTGTAACCAGTTTCAGAGTGGTTTTTAGGTTAGAAGATCTTTCAATCCATTCTATTTCCGAATCTTCTGCCATTCTAGAGGGTACCTAATTATTAAGTGGTGCCCATTGCTGCGAAGTATGGCAACAAAAAGAGGATGTAGAACTTCGGAAAACCAGTACCTGATTTATGTAACTTTCTTAGAGAAGAATACAATATTTAGGTATAGGAAATTAACAGCTAAAATTCGAATAATTTACTAACTTATGGAGGGCATTAGAGCAAATATTGAACAGTTTGAGCTCAAGGGCTATAGAAACCACCGAGCAATCAATATAAGAAAGTATCTCACATATATTATGACGTCATTAGTATACTGTCAGGATCAATATGTGGCCTTAATACATTGTGTTGGGTAGAAATAAATTAATATAGGTACTTGTAGTGTACACAAATATGATAATATATGTTATTTACGTAACTTAATAATATATGTATTTAAGTATATTTCATAACTTGTTTTTAGTCGTTTACAGAGTGAAAAAGTGTAATCAGTAGGAAAAAAAGGAATAGTGAAATAACTAAAGTCTATGAGGAAGGATCTGCATCAATTATTATTTGGGTGTTAATGCTGCAGAATCATTTTCGATTTTAAAAAAAATACGGCGAGCATTACTGCAGTCTGTAAACAAGGGACTTGTAAAGCAATGTGGGTGCAAGAAAAGAAGTGTGGGTTGCTCCAACAATTGCTGGGAAACCACCTTTCTGCAGAAATCTTTCCTTCACCCTTGTCTGTTCTTTTTCTGTTGTGGGACAAAAATTACGACATACCTTTTACCGCAGATTTTTTGATCTGGGTCCTTCTCTTTGACGAACCATTCCTCCCAAAACTGTTAGAATCCGCGGCGGCCTCAGGAGCAGATACACTTGCATCTCCTTCCTCTCTAGATGGGAAAATGTGAATTTTTATAGGACCCCACCAAAATATTTCACATATTAAACGATAGTAAACTAAGGTTTGTTCTTTTACTACATCTTGTGTGTGTACGTCAATTTGTGTTATATTTAATTATTTGAAAAAAAAATATTTTGCATTAACTCAACTAAATGTCGTTTACAGTGTTGGTGTACCTCTGGTGAACGCAGCGCGAGAAAGAGCCCTAGTGAGCGATGCGAGGGGGGATGCTATAAAAAACTGAACGATCAAGTTAGTGCAAACAAGGTGCAATTCTTTAGAAATTACAGTGAAAATCAATCCCATAGCGTTAATACAGACGATGATTACAGAATCGATTCTTACTCGCAGGCGTTTATTAAAATTTAATGTGTAAATAACCAAACAGGCATGGAATTTGTGTCAAATTAAGTGGTACTGTTAAAGAAAACCATCTCACACATGGAAACACGGTTAGAAACACAAGAACAATCTATTGGATTGTTAAAAACATCAAATAATATGCAAAAAGTAAATATACATAAAATGCAATAAGTTCCATATCAAATTCAGTGTTTGTGCCACTACTTAGGAAGGAGGTAAACAAAGAGCACAAGAAAGATACATTGAATGGAAGAATTTATGAAAAATAGAAGTAATATGCTAGTGTGACAGGCCATGCCGATGTAGGATACCAAAAAATCACTTTAAGTCAAGTAAACAAAGCAGTTGATAAAGCAATGAAAACCGATGCACCAAGAAAGCGGTGTCTCGGTTTATACATTCAAAAAGTATATACCTTAAATGACAGATGAGGTACAGCTCGAACTACACACTCAAGTACTATAATAATTACGCTTATAAACGGCATTTTATAAAAAATCAAATCTACGGTTTACACTTTCAGCTGAACTCATCATAGTGTAGTTTAAGCTGTACCTATAAAACAGGCCCCAAATGTTAGTCAAAACGGGCATAAAGCTATATATCTAAATTTTAGCGCAAAAGTATATATGAAAGTGTTTGTTCAGTCCAGTTTACCAGCGCCACGCTCTCTAGTGCGCATGCCCAGAAAAAACAGGCAATGCGACCCCTTCGCGTATTATTAAGAATATTATTATGAGTTGTCTACATGTTGTTAGATGTATTACGAATTGTCAGAGTTGTCTCTGTTATTCAAAAATGTTAAGGTGGCATGTAAAATAAAAGTAATTCTTGTGACTACATGGTGTAATTTTAATGCAGTCCACATCCAAGTAAAATTATGTAAGGAAGAGGGTAATAAGTTTTTACTCAACTGATGCATAAAACAGTGTTTATATCCTAATTTAGAATTCTGGAAATTATTCTATCAATAAGACAATATATTTGACTTATTGCTACTAAGTTTTTCTAAAAACTTATGGACATTCCAATACTTACCCACTCCCTAATTCATCCTTGATGTAAAGCTCACACTTAACACATTCAATGGGTTCATATTTCACGCCTGTCTCTTCAATAACATAATTTTCAGTGTCTGAATATTCATTTTTAATAATCAGTTTGCCAGGCTCATTATAGTCTTCAGATTTAAGCATTTCTTCAAGAATATCCATTGTCTCCGAACTATGATTGACCAATTACCACAAATGTTATATTTTTTTTAACAGCTATTCATGGATCTGTAATACCCTGCCAATCTGCCTAGAATTGGTTTACAACGTAAAGCTTCTTGGATAGTAGGCACTTGAATCCTAGCAAAAAGAATAGGAATTGTAATTTACATGCCCTGTTGCTTGAAGTTAATTTATTAAATAATATATACATTGTGTACTTAACTATATTACGCGAGTTAATATACTATTACACTCACGTATAAGTTATTAGTTCAAAGACTTGTACTTACATGAGGTATTTAATTTACATCTGCTCACATTTAATTCTAGTAATAAATTACAAATATAGGGCTAAGGAAGTGCATAGATTACAGGGTTTCTTTGTTGACAGTTGAGTTCATGAGTTGACGGCGTGGCGTCATAGATTAAGGAATAATCGTGGCTTGTTGTGACACTGACACTGTTCACAGCCAACGAATAAGAAAGATATGTAGAACATACACAGTTCACGGCACAAAACAGAAAACATCAGTACTATCACAGAACATTTTAGGGGAAAAATCCCCTAATCTGGCAACTCTAAATGTCCGTAATAGTGATGTTATATATCGAATGAGATATATGGTAATGGCACAGAACACTTATTATTCTGTGGTAATAGTCCGTATCTATATCAATCATGTATATCAATAATCTATAGTAAGACGTCAATCTCACTTATTGGGGCAATACCGGGTAGTAACCAAGATCACTAAAGTTAGTAGGTTGCCTACAAACTCATGATTCCCGTCGCGCCGCTTCCGACAATAAACTGTCACGTGACGTCATCTGTGTTTTTAATCCAAGAGTTATTTTATTGTACAATTTTATAAAAAAATAATATAAATATTTAAAATAAGTCTTATTTGCAATCATGACTATTTTCAGATTGATTTCATAAACTGTTAAGTACCTACAGTAGAACTTACACAAATAATAATATTGTTGATAGTACACTATAATCGTCACAAACTTATTAAGAAAAATATGTACATATTATTTTCTTTTAATTTTAATTTTTAATTTACACTTTTAAATTTGTGATTGGGTGAAACAAAATTGTGTATGTATATTTCACAAAACTGCAGGACTTAATAAGTGTACTGAGGTGCGCAGGGTAATTAGGAAATACAGTTTAATATAAGCACCTCTCGTGTATATTTATTTTTTAGATTAGAGTACAAAGAGTTTAATATGGAGAATACCTACCACAAATGAGTATCTATCTCATTATATGCGTGTACTCATATAATTCTTTTCACCCATCCTGCATATGAAAATTAAGACGAACATTAAATCTGCTGCCAACTCTGCTGCAAACAGTTTGGCACTGTTGACCCTACTTAGCTTTATTATATTATTTTTAACAACCATGCACACAATATAACACGGATCAGTAAAATAAAAATATATAATTTCTGGCTTCTAGACTCTAGTCTTATTATGAGTAGCAAATTGTATAACACTATTTACCTACCGTTATCTTGCTTGTTGCTGAATCAGATTATTCTATTACAATTATTTTTATATATTCTCAACTTTTCTATATACACCGCCTATATCTCACATCTATGTTCTGTAATCGAAGTACGTGGTTCTAAACCATAAATAATGATGTATATTAATATGTATATTTATTAACGAACGTAGAATATATCAAAATTATGAAGAATCTCAATTACTATCGGTTTTATGCTTTGAGTTGTATAACCGAAATTGAATATAAAACACCGATGACGTAAGCTCAAAAATCGGGCCATGTTATTGGACAATTCAGGTCAAAGTTTGTAGGCAACCTACTCTTTGGGTAGCGCCTACCTACGAATACGTATCGTATATGTACGACCGTGCCACAGACACATAGCGCCACCGATGGCGGCTGTAGATGTTTTGTAAAGGCGACGTCACAGAAGATAGTATAAATATATTACCCTGTGGTATAAGCTTTCTCTTTTGTGGCGACGTAGTAGTGTCAATGTTTTGTGTCTTACAATGAAATTTTGAACTTCTTGGGTGTTTTGAAAATACGCTGTAGACTGATTTTATAAACAGTTTCTAAAGATTTCGATTAAGGCAATAACAAAATTGTACTCTTTAACTCCATGCTTTTGCTACTGATGAAGAAATTTTAAAATTGATTTGTCATCTTATATTTTCGCAACATTTATTTCCAGAAATAAGCCGTAATACGAGCCACCGCACCGCATGAGCATATATAGACCTGAAAATATTGATCGCGAGCGCCTCCCTCGGCGAGTCATATAAGTTTTCCCTAGACAACAAATTAGTTTGACGTTTGGTGTGGTGCTGTGCAAAGAAGTGAATGTGAAAGTGTTGTGTATGAAAACATAAATATTTACAATAATTAGTAGTGGAAATGGAAAGAAAAATAATATATTTTGGTTTCAAGCAAATTAGTTTCTCACATTTTTCCGCATGGGAACATAGAAAAGGGGCAAAAACTGGTTAGGTCCCACTTTTGTTTAGCAACACTATAAAAATGTGACTAATAAAATGCATGTAAAGAGTATACATGAAATGAAATTACCATTTTCTCTTCACTTTACTTAACTAAATATCTCGTCTCGTCCTTTCATGGGGTCTGCAAGGAAAAGTGTAAAATTTCACAGTGCCGTATTTCCGTAATTGTTTTTACAGCCCACTATACAACAATTGTTTCCAGAGTATGCTGAACGTTTATCCATACCGCAGCGTGGATAATTTCATAATTTAAGAGTACAAAATAATTATAATCTACAAAACGTGTATTCTGTCAAAGAACTTACTAGTAACGCCGTTGGAGGCGCTGGAGTAAAATTCGCAGGTCGCCTATAGAACTATTTTTAGGTTTAAGTAGTTGCTTTATTTTCTTAATTAGATGCTACTCCAATTAGTAGATGTGTGAGTGATGGTCAAGCGATGTTAAACGTGAAACATTTAATTTTATACAGTTGTACCAAAACAACTGGAACAAACAGGTTTACATATATTTGCTGTTTGTTTTCAAATCAGTGCATTTCTGAGGAGCTCCCATTAAATTACTGATCTTTGAGGAAGACAAAGTAGAAATAGCGACATTTAATTGTCCGCTCGATTGTCCAGGAAGTGCACATTTCAACACATTTCTGCTGCTCTTTTTATGTGTACTATATTAGAATTCGTTTAAATGTGACAGTGCCTCAGACAGTGTTTCAATGACCAAGTGGGATACTGCGGCTTTGTTTTAACTGCGGATGGCGAACACATTGGGTATGAGTTACTATCACGTTTAAAGGAATTCTAAACAGGTTGTATCGTTACAGCTTCTAACAAACGGCAAATCGGCCAAAAACATGTACACATAATGCTAGACCCAACTTATTATTTTTTCTTTTCTGCTGTTTTCTTCTCTCTTAGAGAGGGCAACATTTTTGAACTGGAAAGAATATCAGGCACTGATGTGAAATTTTATTAGTCGGAACAAAAAAGAAAGGCACAAAATGAATACCTACCTTGTCTTATCAGAAACAGATTGCCTTGAAAAGCTTGCTTATCTAGCTTGCAACTGAATGCTCCTTAGTGAAGTGGGTTCGAATCCCACATAAGAAACAATTTTTCATTAGAAATGTGAACCCCAAGAAGTGGTTCAGACTCCTGTATAAACCGTGGGGCCCCATTCCTCTATACAATTTTCGATAAATACTTAGGTAACATGGACGGTTAAAATATATTATTTTTATAAATAAAAGTATTGCATATAAATGTAGATTATTTATTGCCAGGGTTCACAATAATTATAGTGATAGAAATAAAAAAGATATTTTTTAGGTCCATAAAAAGGCTAAAACGAGAAATAACAAAAGCCGAGAGTAGCTGAAAATATTAAATACAAGAGGAGAGGTTAATAGAAGAAATGCCGGAGCTTGAAAAGTAGCAAATGTTCTACCCATGTACAGGGGCGAGCAGTTGAAAGTCATCAAATTTTTTTCCTAATGTGTTCTGATCTATCCAAATGCCGTCTTATGTTAATACTTGACACACTGTTTCAAATTCTGTTGATTATTTTACGTGTTTTATATTCCAGTTTTATTATTTTAAGTTTAAAAAAAAGTGTGCGCTTTCCGGTATTTATATTTATCTCATAGATTGAAACAAATTTGAAGCTGTGTTTGATTACTTGTCATCTGTTGTCAGTTCACTTCAGAGTCGTGCACTTTCAACTGCTCGGCGCTGTACCCAATCATACTTCACATTTAGAAAAAAGACAGTTTTGCAATAAACGAGTGAAATGAAAATGTCAAAGTTTAGTGAGTATGAAAAGATCCGTTCGGAATCACAATTTAAAATTTGCAAAAACATGGTTATTTAAAAATAATGAAAATGCCAGAATAATAATTAACTTTTCTTTCAATTCACTTACCCATTAATGGTTATGTACATGTTCGTTATCCTGAACCAATGAACCAATTTACGCACTAACACACAATAAGAAGTTCACCTCAAATTAGACACTTGAAAATGATTTTGCAGGTACTCTGATATTGACCGACTCTTATTATTTGTGTTTGGCTGTAATATGCTGGGCCAAAACAATTTTCTTAACAGTTTTAAAGTTGCACGATGCACACTCATGAATTTTTCTTGTAATTTTATTAAGCAAGACTGCATTGTCTTTATGTTTGTACACTATGTGGGAGTCTAAATCACGCTTTCGATTGAATCCTCTTTCACACGAAGGGCACTGGTGCTGGCTCAAGTTTGAATGAATTACTAAATGTTGTATTAAATTAGATTTTTGCAACGTAAAATAATTACAGTTGTGACACTGAAATTTCTCCGCGTTTTTTTGGTCATGTTTTAACGTTATGTGGGTTCTCACATTTGTCTGTTTCGTTGATTTATAGGTACAAAATTTGCAGTCATAAATTCTGCTAGCTATCAGGTGCTGCAAATTGTCGTGTTTTCTTAGAAAATGATCGTCTAATGCCCTTTTTTCACTAAATCCTTTCTTACATCCTGGACATTTGTGTGGGAATGCCTTTTCTCCATGCGACCTAAGGTGGCTTTGTAAATTACGGGCTTGTACAGTTTTGTAAGCGCATTGTTGGCAAGCATAGACTGTGGCTTTTTCTCTTTCATGAATCAAGGAGATATGTTGATTTAAACTATACTTCTGACTAGTTTTATAATTGCAATAGTGGCACTTGAATTTCCTCAAATCGCTGGTACTTTGCCTGAAAAATATGCACGCGTTAATTCATTTTTGTCATGCAAAGCAATGCAATCCGATATCAGCGTGGATTAGGTTCCTAGGAAAGAAATTGCAACTCACATTTTCACTGTAAAAATTATAACTTAAAGTAAAATATATTAATAAAAAAATTTAAATGAATAGAAAAATTAATATATAACATTTGAAAATACTTTACAATGGGCTACATTTGATTGAGTGATGAGTACCCACCTGTCCAGATTATCTGAGTGGGTAAGTTGATGTCTTTTCATGTGTCCTTGCCACTTTGAAGTAAAAGGACATTTGGGGCACAAATGCAGCTGTTCCTCTGCAAACAACATAATGCAGGTCATAAAATATATCTATACCTAAGTAAAAAAATATTTGTATGCTGCTTGCTCTATGCTACTTATCCTATGCGAAGACTGTTTACTGGATTAATAATATGTTTATTGGTTACTGTTTATGCACATTTTATAGTTTTGTATAGGAGGTGGTCAAAACCTTCCACTACCCATGGTACATGGTAGTATAATAAGGAGCTTATTGAAACTATTTGATAAATAAAACTCGTCTAATAATTAACAAGGTCATATATAACAAGGGTTGTTAAATTTAGTTCAAATGTAATCTGTAACCAACTTCAGAGTAGTGGCTTTTAGGTTAGCACATCTTTCAATTTTTAATACTTTTTATTTTTAAACTTCTGCCAGTCTAGAGGTTAATTATTAAGTGGTGCCGAGCCGAAAGCTGCGGGGTATGGTAACTTCTTTAGGAAAAAATCCAATATTTGGGTAGGTATGGGAAAATTGACATCCAAAATTCGGAGAATTTAGTTATATTGGCCAGAATTAAAGCAAAAATTGAACAGTTTGAGCTCAGGGGCTATAAAAACCACAAATAAAACTCGGCTAATAATTAACAAGGTCATATATAACAAGGGTTGTTAAATTTAGTTCAAATGTAATCTGTAACCAACTTAGTGTCCAACCAGAGTAATGGCTTTTAGGTTAGAACATCTTTCAATTTTCAATACTTTTTATTTTTGAACTTCTGCCAGTCTAGAGATTAATTATTTATGAAATATAGGTAATCATTGAGTTAAAAAAAATATCACAGCAGCCAAAAATTTTCGAATTTTCAAGGTCAAACGGCTTTAAATAAATTTGCATAACATTGCATTTGCAATATTATTGAAAAACTGACACATTTTTAAAGATTTTCAATCTTATTTTATAGAAAATAGAAGTATTAGTTTGGTTCGTGGACTTGCAGCACTGGCAAAATATTTTCCACGTTAAATGAATTCAAAGACAAGAGAGATGAAAACCATTTATTCAAATTATGTCTATCAAACTCATGAGTCGAATGAAATTGTTTCATTCGTTTTGTCAGATAGCTGAATGCGTATATCTGGTGCTGCATCTAATCTAGCTCTAAATTTGTTCTTCGTGTACGCACAAGCTGAAAAGCCTGTCTCGTATCGATACGTTGTCACAAAAGGAAGCAGACTTAGAAAATTGCCTTTTGAGGTATTTGTGGATATTCACCCTTACCTTTTGATGCAGACATTTTGATCTGGGTCTTTCTTTTTGAAGAACTTCTTTTTTTCTCAGAACTTTTTTTTCTTTCTTCTTTTTTTCCCTCAGAACTATTTGAATCGGCAGCTTCAGGAGCAGATATACTTGCATTCCCTTCCTCTCTAGAAACCAAAATACGAATCTTTATAGAACCTCACCAAAATATTTGTAATATTAAACGGTAATAAACTAAAGTTTGTTCTTTTATTACATATTGTTTGCGTTAATATAACCAAATGTCGGGTACAGTGTTGATGTATCTCTAGTGAACGCAGCGCAAGAAAGAGCCCCAGTGAGCGCTGTGAGTGGGGAAGTTTAAGCAATGCCGGGATTCGTGCGAAGGTGCGCGAAAACAAGAACAAACAACTCTGAGACAGTACTTATTTAAACTGTTGCATGTAAACTACCAATGTATGAAGGTTTAGCAATTTTTTTTCTAGCAATTATTCATTTGTACACCCCAACAACAAGTTATCGGGCAAGTTATCGGGCAAGTAGTTTCCAATATTATTTATCACTTTATTTAAAAATTAGATATACTAAGATACTTTCTGAAATGCATCCAGTAACCAAAGCCCAGTTTTATATGTCTTGTTTAACTGTGGACCTGATAATTAAATTTAAGTTTTTAACAGTAACTGAGATTCTAAAGTTTATATCTTAAACAGGAGACAAGACACGGCTTAAACTACAAACTGAGATAAGTGTTATAATAATGGTTATAAACGGCATTTTATAAAAACCAAATCTACAGTTTGCACTTTAAGTTTAACTCTTAGTTAAAGTGTAGCTTAAACTGTACCTATAAAACTGGCCCCGAATGTTGCTCAAAACGGAAAAATTAAGCTATCTATCTAAATTTTAGTGCAAAAGTATTTATATCCCGATAATATCCTGAATTATAGAAATTATTCTAGCAATAAGACAATATTTATAAATCATTGCGATTAACTTTTTCTAAATATTTATGGATATTCCAATACTTACCCACTTTCTAATTCATCCTTGATGTAAAGCTCTTCACACTTAACATACTCAACGGGTTCACATTTCATGCCTGTCTCCTCAATAACATGATTTTCAATGTCTGAATATTCATTTTTAATAATCGGTTTGCCAGACTCATTACAGTCTTCAGATTTAAGCATTTCTTCAAGAATATCCATTGTATCCGAACTATGAATTGTCAATTACCACAACCGTTATATTTTTTAAAATAGCTATTCATGAATCTGTAATAGCCTGCCAATCCGCCTAGGCATGGTTTACAACTTGAGGTTTCTTAGATAGTACTTACATCCTAGTAAAAAGAAAAAGAATTGTAATTTACATGCCCTGCTTCAAGTTAGTTTATTAAATTTACATTCACATTTTTGTTATTAGTCCAAAAACAACCATGTACTTACATGAGGTACTTAATTATTTACATTTGCTCACTTGTAATTTTAGTAATAAACTACAAATATATGACTAAGGGGGAAAGACATATAACACGAGAAGATATATAAGAAGAGATTTTCTTTGTTGACACTGTTGACAGTAGTGTTGCCTCTTTACGGCTTGGCGTGCATTGCATACTGCATAGATTAAGTGTCCTTATTCTTTGTTGACAGCCATAGATTATAGGTTGACATCCTACACCAAAAAACATGTCATCACAAAATACTCACTTCCACAGTTCACGGCACAAAACAGAAAACATCGCTACTACCACAGAACGTCCACAACTTTATAAGGAAACCTGACTAATACGGTCGTGAAGATAGACGTCCCAGTCCGTACCTAAGGCACAGAATAAGAATACTTTTGATTCTGTGCCTATCACTGAAATCTATTATTAGTACTCGGTGGTGCTTATGGACATACTTATATGTACGTACGTATATGTATGACCGTGGCACCAGAGCAGAGATATAGAGAGGGGAGATTTTCGTAGACGGCAAGGGCTCCGCCGTCTACGAGATTATCTCTGCACCAGAGCAGTGAAGTAAGTACGCCAGATATAACAGTATTCCCTAACTCCATGGTTTTTGGTATTGATGTGGATATTTTAAAATTAATTGTTATCTATGGCCATCTGATATTTTTTCAATATTTATTTACAGACAAGCTGTTAAATGAGACACAATGAACATAAAGAACTATTTTTAGGTTTAAGCCGTTACTTTATTTTCTTAATTAGATGCTCCCTAAATAATAGATCTGTTAGTGAAGGCCAAGAGATGTTAAACGTGAAACTTTTAATTTTATAAAGTGGTTGTAGGTAACACCACAACTGTTGAACAAAGTTTTAGATATATTGCTTTTTGTTTTCACTCCAGTGCATTTCTGAGGAGCTCCCATGAAATTGCTGGCAAACTGATCCTTGGGAGAGACAAAGTAGAATAGGGACATTTGAATGTTCATGCACCGCTGGATTGTACGTGCAGCACAAACAATTAGAATTCGTTTAAACCAAAGATTAGGGAGATCTTTGGTTTAAATGTGATAGTGCCTAAGACAGCGTTTCAATGGCCAAGACGAAGACTGCGGCTTTGTTTTAACTGCGAAAGACGAAAATAGAATATCAGACACCGATGTGAAATTTTATTACTAAATTGATGTAGTCAAAACTAAGAAGAAAAGCACATAATGAATAACCTGGTTTTATTAGAAACAGATTGCCTTAAGAAATTTGCATATCTAGCTTGCAACTGAATGCCTCCTTAGTGAGATGGGTTCGAATCCAACGTAAGAAACAAATATTAACACCAAGAAGTGGTTCAGACACAGAATTAACGTGTTGTTAATTCTGTGGTTCAGACTCCATTAGAAGCTGAAGGGTCCCATCTCCGCATACAATTTTAATTTTCAAGAGTTACACATGGTAGACAGTTAAAACATTATTTTTATAAATAAAAGTATTGATTATAGTTATAGATTTTTTATTGACAGGGTTCACAATAATTATAGTTATATACAAAATATACCCATATTTTTTAGGTCCCTAAAATGACTAATAGGAAAAATAAAAGCTGAAAGTAGCCGAATTAAATACACAGGAGTGGTTAATAGAAGAAATCCCAGAGCTTTCAAAGTAGCAAATATTCTGTACAGGGGCGAGCAGTTTAAAGTAAACGATTTTTTTATCCTACTGTGTTCCGATCCTTTCAAATTACATCTTATGTTGCCACTTGACACATTGTTAATTTCCGATGATTATTTTACTTAATTGTTATTCCAGTTTTGTTATTTTAAGTTCAAAAAGTAATGTTTGCTTTGTGGTATGAGTATCAAAAGATCCGTTCGCCATCACACTTTAAAATTTGCAAAAAAATCGTTATTTAACAGTAATGAAAATGCCAGAATAATGATTAACTTTTTTATTAATTTAGTTTAATTAATTTTTATTTCTATTTATCCCTTAACGGCTATCTACATTTTCGTTATCCTGTCTAAATCGAAGTTTCCCTTCAAGAAAGAGACACGAAAATTATTTTGCAGGTACTGTATCACTGACAGGCTCTTATTATTTGTGATTGGCTTTAAAATGCTGACCCAAAACAGTTTTATGAAGAGTTCTAAAGTCGCACAATGTACACTCATGAATTTTTCTCGTAATTTTTCCAAGCAAGACTGCGTTGTCTTTATGTGTATTCACTATGTGAGAGTCTAAAGAACGTTTTCGGTTGAATCCTTTGTTACATGAAGGGCACTGGTGCAGGCTCAAACTTGAGTGACTTGCTAAATGTTGTATTAAATTAGATTTACGCAAAGTAGAATAATTGCAGTTATGACACTGAAATTTCTCTGCGTTTTTTTGGTCATGTTTTAACGTTATGTGGGATCTCACATTTGCGCGGTTGGTTGATTTATATGTACAAAAGTTGCAGTCATAAATTCTGCTAGCTATCAGGTGCTGCAAATTGTCGTGTTTTTTTAGAAAATGATCGTCTAACGTCCTTTTTTCACTAAATCGTTTCTCACAGCCCGGACATTTGTGTGGCAAGACCTCTTCTCCATGCGACAGAAGGTGCCTCTGTAAATTACTGGCATGTACAGTTTTGTAAGTGCACTGCAGACAAGCATAGACTGCGGCTTTCTCTCTTTCGTGAATCGCAGAGATATGTCGATTTAAATGAGGCCTCCGCTTAGCTTTATAATTGCAATAGTGGCACTTAAATTTCCTCAACTCGCTGGAATTTTGTCTGAAAATTAATCATATGTTAATTAATTTTTTCTAAAACAATGCATTCCGATATCAGCATGTGTCTTTTCTTTAATACACGCACCCACACCCACACATACAGTTGCAGCCTTCAAAATGTGAACGAATTTTGGTGTCATAGAAATTTCAGCTGAATTTTATCATTGTAAGTCAGACTTTCTTGAGTGGCGTAATACTTAGAGGAGGGTATTTTCATATAACATATCACTTTAGAATTTTCTATTACGAGGATGAGTTGAAAAACTAAACGTATAGTATGAAAACGTTGACACTAATATTACTACTTCTGTAATCTTCCCTATCTACATTATACTAATGCTTAAAAAGGTTAATAGACCAGGGTCGATAATTTTTGAATAATAGTAGGATGAAACGCATTGGAAAAGGAAGAGAATATAATAAAAATGAATGGAAAAATAATTTACGGGCCATCTGAGGTCGGTATGTGGAGGGGGCGAGTTTAGGGTAAAAATCGGTTTATGTCGATTTCCGGCAAAACTACAGGTCCTATGGAAAAAAAATAAATGGCAAAGTTGTAGGTAATAAAAAGATCTACAACTTTGTGTTTCTGTTTATACTTTTTTCACATAACCTCAAAATTTATGTGAAAAAATCAAATAACCAAGTCTTTGAATTTTTATTTTACATTTTTTTTTTAATGAAATTTGGTGAAAACTTTACTTTTTATGTCCCAAACAATTCTCTTGTCAAAATATCTTTTTCTTAAAACGTCGGTGGGGTTTTTGTTCGTTGAAATCTCTACTTTCTGATGGTGTAAAAAAAAATGTACATTACTATGATAAATGTTCTCAGAAAATGCAAAGAAACGAAAAAAACTCGAATCCGATAATTTTTTAAAATCAATACGACCAATTTTGAGCTATTTATTAAAATTTACACTTTAATTACTCGAAGAACTTAAGATTCCATGCCACGTTGATGAACAAAAAAATTACAAATCCATTAAACATAAAGATTGCAAAAAACATGCGAAAATAGTTGCTCTAAATATTAAAGGGGATTTCATCTAAAAAGAAACAGTTTTAATTGTCTCCGGATGATGTCAACTTGGTTAGCGAAAGGCGCATCGAGCGAAGTAAAAGTGTTTTGGTGTTTGTAGAAACTACTTCGAGTGTTAAAAAAAGTGCCTGCTGGAATTTTTTTCAGTAAAAAAGTTGCTTTATTAAATTCTAATTACATTTATGTCATAGAAAATCTCATAATACAGAAATATGCATGTAAATCGTACTATTTAATTTAGATCCTTTATACTGATTACGTTGCTCATTATAATATTTTTAAATACATTAATCTTGTTATTTATGAATACCTTACCTTGAATTCTAATCACTTATCCATTAGTTTTTGTCTATTTGATGGCATTTCTTCATCGTTAGATTCGACAAACCTTCCCGATTCCAGTAGATCTTCCAAATATTCAAGACCATCACTGTCTTCATCTCCAATATTATATCCAGTCTGTATTGGTTCTTCATCCACAATTTGGATGAAGAACCAATGCAAGATGGAATCTTACGTTTTTCGAGTAATTAAAATGTAAATTTTAATAAACAGTTAGTCAAAATTATACATGATTAAAAAAAATTTCGGATTCGAGTTTTTTTCGTTTCTTTGCATTTTCTGAGAACATTTACGATAGTAATGTATATTTTTTTACACCATCAGGAATAAGAGATTTCAATGAACAAAAAGCCCACCGACTTTCTTAAAAAAGCAGATATTTTGCTGCGAGAATTTTCGATTGAAAATTAGGATGCTTTTTCGATATTAAGTCAAAATAAGGTGAAAAAGTAAATATTTTAAATAAAAAAAATACAGTGTGTTTGGGACATAAAAAGGTAAGTTTTCACCAAATTTCTTAAATTTTTTTTAAAGAAAAATAAAAAATGTGAAAAAAGTGTAAATACAAAAGTTTTATATTTTTTTATTACTTACAACTGTGCCATTTAACTTTCTTCCATAAGACTTGTTTTGCCGGAAATCGAGATAAACCGACCCTTAAAAACTCACCCCCTTCCACTTCCCGACCTCCACTGAGAACATTGTCTTCATCCTCAGCGGAGACCTTACATATACCTTGCCTGAAAGGCCTTTATAATCGTTGTTCCTCTTGCCAGCATTCTTTGGTATAAAATATACCGCTTTTACTAACATTTAAATCATCAGCCACTTCACTTAACGATCAGTTTTGTTCTAATTTTGCTACAGCCCTTGCTCTTTGCGCCTCAGTTAAGTCCCTCGGCAGATTTTGAATGACGTTTTTAAATTTATTATCAATGATCTGTCATTATTTGACATTTACGATTTATTTGACATTTATGATTTAAAGTCTAAATTACTGCAGGCTAAAATCAGAAACTAAAATCGTGGATTACGTTCTTAGAAAAAAAATTGCAACAGATTCTTAACTCACATCTTTCATTGTAAAAATTATAACTATAAAAAAAAAATGAAATGAGTAGATAACTTAATATATAACATTGGAAAATACTTCACAGACATGGGCTATGTATGAAAGTCTGATTAGTAGGTACCTACCTGTTGAGCTGTCTATCTGTGTGGAGAAGCTGATGTCTTTTCATGCTTTTTTTCCACTTTGAAGAAAACGCACAGTCCGGGCAGAAATGCAGCTTTTGCTCTGCAAACAACATAATGCAGGTCATAAAATATATCTGTAAGTAAAAAAATATTTGTATGCTGCTATAGGTATGCGACTTATCCTATGGCAAAGACAAAGAGAATTACAACATACCTCTTTTCTTTGAAGAACCATTCCCCTCAGAACTATTAGAATCCGCTACCTCAGGAACAGATACACTTGCATCCCCTTCCTCTCTAGAACCGAGATATGAATCTTTATAGAACCTCACCAAAGCATTTGAACTATTAAACGTTAATAAACTAAGGTTTATACGTTTGGTTTAACTGTGGACCTGATAATTAAATTTAAGTTTTTAACAGTAACTGACAATCTGACAAGTTTATATGTTAAATGGCAGATGAAGTACGGCTTAAACTACAAACTGAGGTAAGTATTATAATACGGAGAATAGAGACATGCACAGTAGAAAAACTATGGGAAGGCTGGATTTTTGGGCAAACGTTCCTCGCATGGTTCTCAACGATATCCGCAGTGTAACATGTGCCGCTGAAAATGTGACTAGGAATCGAAGATACTTTACGAAAAAATAGTGGTTGTCAAATTTGAAGCTTAGAAAATTGCCTACAAGAGACATATTCTTACTTTTTTTCGTCAGACTAACGGTTTTCAAGAAAATTTGATTTACTACTTCTTAACGTTTATGTTTTTAATGATAGTGCACTCCTTTCCACGGCACCTTTGAGGTAGAGTACAAAATGTATGTGTTATTGAAAATTTTAATTTTTGAAAGAAAATAAATAAATTATCAGTTTTTTTTTATTTGAAAAATATATATTTTAATAACGAAAACTATTATAAAATTATGAAATAATAAATTTTTTCATCAGTGCAATCATTTATTATTATGGTTCTTCTTCAGACTCCATTTCTGCTTTCATCTCCATCTCTCCATTATCTTCTTCCTCTGCTTCCTCCTTCCATGCTCCATAGTTTCAGTAAAGAAACACGATGGATCTACATGTTGTACCGTAAATACATTCTGTTCCGTTATATATCAAATATTTTGAATAATAGTACCCTATTTCAAACATTTAAAATAATCCGCGAGATACCAACTGTAGACAGACCGAAACCACGTGTGTACTTCCGCGAGCCCAAATAGTAGGGTGAAACCTATAAATAAGCCACGCGACGCCAACAGTTACTTCGACCGTTTCATTTTACGTTGTTCGCATAGTTTGACAACTTAGCGGGTATATTTTCGGTATTTTAGTGAGTGCCTCAGAAACTACAAGGTACAGATTTTTATCTTTTAATTATTATATGTGTATGATCTACAGCTAAACCCTAGTAGCTGGAACAGATTTCCGTACGGAAATTACGTCGATTTATACGACTCATTTTCTTGCTGTGTTTCGACCTTGAAATAGGCTTGTTGCTACATTTAATTTTATTGTCTTAACACCAACAAAGGTGCATACTTTGGGTGGGCTGTGGTTACATACACAGCCCCTAACCTTCCTGCGCGTTATAAACTCTTTCATCTGCCTAGATAATTGGCAGGGCATCCCCTAGCCTTGCTCAGTGAAAGTCAAATAAATTTAAAGTATACTCAGTGGTCAAAAGAAATGGTCTACTACATACAAATTTAATCTGTCTCAAAATAATCGGATGAAGGAAGAAGATTCGCTAATAAATATGATCTACACAAGTACCAAAAAATGATATGTTTTTTGTAGGCAATTTCCTATGCTACAAATTTTACAACGAATATTTTTTCGATGAAAGTTACCATTGGCGAGGAATTTTTCCAGTTTGGCCTTTTTTTTGTCTTTATTCCCTTCCAAACGGCGATTTATAAAGAATCAAATCTACAATTTACATCTTCAGTTCAACTTCCAGTTAAAGTGTAGCCTAAAATTTACTTATAAAACAGGCCCCAAATGTTGGTCAAAACCGGAAAATAAAGCTGTCTATCTAAACTTTAGCACAAAAGTATATAGAAAAGTACTTAGGTATATCCTGATTTGGAATTCTGAAAATTATTCTATCAATAGGACAATATCTATGAGTTATTGCGATTAACTTTTTCTAAAAATTTATGGACATTCCAATACTTACCCACTCTCTAATTCATCCTTGATGTAAAGCTCTTCATCCTTAACGCACTCAACGGGTTCATGTTTCATGCCTGCCTCTTCAATAAAATCAGTTTCAATGTCTGAATATTCATTTTTAATAATCGCTTTGTTAGGCTCATTACAGTCCTCAGATTTAAGCACTTCTTCAAGAATCTCCATCATCTCTGAACTATGGATCGCCAATTACCACAATCATTATATTTTATTACAGCTATTCATGAATATGTAATAACCTGCCAATCTGCCTAGGCATGGTTTACAACTTGAGACTTCTTAGACACTCTTTCTTTCTTAGTATTTAAATCCTAGCAAAAAGGAAAGGAATTGTAATTTACATGCCGTGCTACTTCAAATTAGTTTATTAAATAAAAGACCTTAGCTTAATGAAAAAAACAGATATGAGAAGAAAATGAACACATTTGTTAGTGTGATGTAAAATTAAAGCTACCCTGGATCTTCTCGAGAAACTTGTTGCATGCAACAGCATTCACTTAGGTATGTCAAAGTTCCACAAGCACACATAAAGATTAAAAATGTGTGAAAACCAATTGTTATAGAATCGTACTATACTAATGAGCAAAACTTCAGGCATTTCCTTTCCTTTTTTATTTCGTCGATATTTCGGATATTTCCTCACTCACAAGCCAGTACTTTCTCAAGACATAGCTGGCAGAGTTGTTCATCACACATTTCTAATTTCAGCTTTAAATACAGATATGAATCCACGAATAATTATTTATATTTGTATACGCCAGATATAAACTGCAAATTAAGCCACTTTCTATCAGAAAACGAAAACAAATTAATAGCAGTAGGTTTATGACAATAACATGCTCCTTTGAAAAACCTTGCAAACATTTCGTCCGGGAACTTACCTATTTATTTTATACATCGTGTATTAAGTTTATACTCTATTAAGTGAGTTCATATGCTATTACATTCACATATATATTAAGATATTAGTTCAATATAACCATATATTTACATCAGGCATTTAATTTATATTTCCTTACATTAAATTCTAGCATAGATCACTTAATCTATGATTCTATAGGAATAAATGTTAAGTAATCTGTGATTATAGGAGTAAGTTCTCTTTGTTGACAGGTTTACGGCGTGTTCAAATGTCGTGTTGTGTCTTGAGGGCCATAGATAATAGCACGGAATACTCCGTCACAGAAGAGAGAAGCTCTCTGTTCTGTGACTCCGTTTATATATATTAATCTATGAACAACACTCTGAGATAATCAAAGACCTTTTATATTAAAATGTCTGGAGATAATATGTATTTACATCGGCGACACTACAAAATTACCAGTGAATCAGATACTCTCTTTCCAACACCAGCGTAGTCAGGTGTGTGAGAACGGAAGAGCGTTTGTGACCCGTAACTTTGTGGTGTCGCAGTGTACAAGCGCACACTGGGTCGGGATAAACATTTTCCGGTCAAAACGATTAGGGAATTCGACTTGCACTTGCACGCATTCGAACTGTGCTAATGAGAAATCATCGCGTCAGTGCACACTAGCACCGTTCACATTCGACCGACTGCCATTTTTAATCCGCACAGCCCGACTTCATAGTTAATACTTCTTTCTTTTACCGGTAAGTAATTGCTACTTACCGTTTTGTTAGCCTCTGCCGCCAGTAAACCCATCCTTCTGTCGCAGAAACAAACACGGTAAGTGAACAAAAGAAAAAAGGAAAGTTGTTTATTGGTACATCAAATAATCTCTAAAAATACAAACAAAAATACAACTATAGTAAAAAACATTAGAAGGATTTGTACATTTGATAAAATAAAAAAAATGTAAATTTAATGAAAATATCCAGGTTTAGTAGTATCCTTTCGGCATCGTAATTGCAAATTTGCAAGAAAAACTTGTCATATAAATGTTAAAATGTAACTAACTTGAAAAAACTAACCTCAAAAATGATTTTTTTTAATTTACCTGTTAACGGCTATCTACATATATACTTTTTTAATTTAACAGATTTGCGGGCTCTTATTATTTGTGACTGGCTTTAACATGTCGACGCAAAGCAGTTTCACCGACAGTTTTAAAATGGCACAACGTACAATCAAAAATTTTTCTCTTAATCGTTTTTAACAAGACGGCATTTTCTTGATGACTGGTTAGTATGTGGGCGTCTAAATTCCACTTGTTGTTGAATCCCTTGTTGCAAGAGGGGCATTGGTGCAGTCTCGAACTTGAATGAACCGTTAAATGCGTTATTAAATTGTCTTTTTGTAACGTAAAATAATTGCAGTGATGACAGTGAAATTTCTCCGCGTCCTGGCGCTTATGTTTCACCACTATGTGCCTCCTTACATTTATTGCTATTGTCGATTTAAAGGTGCAAAACTTGCAGTCGTAAATCCTGCTAGCTATCAAATGCCTCAAGTTCTTGTGTTTTTTTAGCAGATGGTTGTCTAACGTCCTTTTCTCGCTATATCCCTTTTTACAGCTCGGACACTTGTGCGGGGACTTGTCTTCGTGCAACTTAACGTGCCTACGCAAACTGCTTGTACGTACAGTTTTGTAGGGGCACTGCGGACAAGCATGGACTGTGGCTTTTTCCCTTTCGTGAATCGCCGCAATATGTTTTCCTAAATTACCTTTATCGTTACATTTGAGATTGCAGTAACGGCATTTGTACTTCTTCTTGCCATTGAAACTTTGCCTGAAAAAAAATGGTGTTAATAAATATTTCTGAGACAATGCCAGCCTGCAAGAGTAAAGAGCAACAAATGTTGTATTAACATTTTCTGAGAGCTAAAGTTTTACGATCTGCACTAATGCACAAAAATGCTAATTCAACATACGCATTTATCGGTATGCATATTTTTAACCCTAATAGATATATCGGGCCAATAAGAATTTATTAATTTTTCCAAAACGATTTCTATTTAAAATTTGTATACTTAATACATTTTAGAATTTTCAACTTGATATCGGAGCTAGTATTTATGCAGTTTCTGGAAAACTCTATTAAAGAAAAATTTGTTATAGATTAAATCCTCCAGATAAACCATTAAATGTTTCTTCAGGAGAATAAATGTACCCTCTAGGTCTTAATAGCTTGAAAACTAAGTCTTGTAAAGACATATATGACACAAATGTACCTTAATACAAGCAGTAAAAATCATTTAATGATCCCTCTAACTAAACTATCGTGCTTTCGTTTGATATGCAAACTAATGGAATGCGGTGCTCAGTGGGGCACGCAATTATCATAATATAGGAAAAAAAAATAAAAAAACAATAATGTTAGTTCGATTTAATTTATAATATATCTAAAAGTGAATGTGGTTTTGTAAATGACGGTCTTTTAACCTTCATATCCAAGAAAACAAGCGATTACTATGAAGACATGAATTCCACCGTTTTCGAGGATTGGTTCAAAGGAATTATGGACATATTACAACCTGGAACTGTTATAGTGATGGATAATGCTCCTTATGATTCTCGTAGAACAGAACAGCTGCCCACAATTGCATGGCAGAAAGGACAAATTAAAGAATGGCTGGAAGAAAGAAACATTGAATTATTCACTACTTAAATGAATTGTTGACATTGGCAAGGCAACATTTTCCAGCTTTCAAGAAGTATGTAGTGGATGAAATGGCCAAAACAAGAGGAATGGAGGTAATTCGATTGCCTCCATATCAATGCCTCCATATCAAACTGAACTCAATTGAGCGCAAATAAAAAGAAAAGTTGCTACAGAAAATATAACATTAAAGTTAGCTGATGTGAAAAACGTCTCAGTAAATCAAAGAAGTATGAAGTATGCGGCCAATTGGATAAAATGTATGATGTGAAGAAACCAGTCATAATAAATGTAAATGAAGACAGTAGTGAAAGTGAAAAAATGTCTGTGATTTTCTTAAATGGTTGATCCTTACGTAAAATATTCAGATGAACAACTTTTGGGCGAAACTTTTTAGTGTAAAACCATTACTCTTTCCATCATTGAGAGAAAAGTGAAAAAAATAACGTTTGTAAATGATTTTGCAATAAAAAAACCAGGGTGCGTATCTCGCTCATTGTAATATTTTTAATGACTTACTATATATGATAAAATCTTTTACTGAAGCCTCATTTCAATGTGTTCCGACAATAACAAGGTTACTATGGAAAATATAGGTAAATAAAATGGTTCAGACTTAAAAAAAGACGTAAAAAAGTGAGTACATTATCTTTTTCCAAACGTTACTAAACATTCGCATACTCACTCTTCGATTGGCTCATCCTTGATATGAATCTCCTCGCACTCAATTCTGGCGGTGTTCTCTGTCTCGGGGCTTTCCATTTCATCCATATCAAAATCTTCGCAGTCTTCATCAATGGGTTTGGTAAGTATATCATAGTTTTTATAGTCAAGCAGGTCACGAAGAACAATTTTATCGGAAACGGCATCACCTGTCGCTGCTTGACGATAATCCTTAATCTTTCGCTCTACTTCTTGGCATGTTTTCATAAATTTGTTTAATCTCTTCATGCTACCGAGACAACCTCGACAGATTAACGGTTTAGCTGTATTTAAATCCTAGAAAAACGAGCCATATGATTGCCAAGTTCGAAATTTGTACTTGTACATTTTGACATATTTTTAATATCTCGTTAACGATGGACCTCTAACAGACCTGGTTAAAAACCATAGCTCCAAATGAATATGAAATTAATACCTTTACAAATGACCAGGTAAAAATTCAGTCAAATGATAGGGAAAAATATACAAAAATTGTCTGAGCTCTTATTGAAAAAAGCACTAAATTTTATACCTATCAACGCAAGGACCGTAGTAAGAAATGGGCATGACGCAACAGACATAAGGAATAAAGGCAGAGCTGGAAAAAATGGGTCACACTGTCACCAACAATTAAACTTAGTCTCAATTAAACTTATGAGACTGGTCAATGGACCAAATCCTCTCATGTCTGTTGTTACTTGTCAAATAATTTTGGTTAATGTTTCACTTTAAACAAATTTTTACTTTAAACACATTTTCACTTTAAACACATTTAAGCAAATAACATTTTTAATACAAAAATTAAAATTCTGTGGTACAGAAGAAAATCTAGAATGTTGGGCGACTCTAACAAACTTATAAAATGACACCACAAAAAATATTTACACTATTTTAGATAATCAAATAAATCCACAAGGCCTTTTAACCCATTCGATCCTGAACTGGCTGATCAGCGCGTCAACTGTTAATGCGGTATTCATTTCAGAATGTTAAGAATTCATAGTTACACCCTTAGTGCTAACTAAAAATTGGGCATATCATATATAAGAAAAGTAATCACGTATTTTGGTTCGAGACGATTAAAATATAAAATAGACTGTATAGAGTCCCTATCGTAATATTACGCCTTTCACCTTTCTCGCACTAATTTCGACGCACGTAATATTATCTTCTGCATCGAAAGGGTTAAAACACCAGCATTACCGACAACCCTTGCCTAAATGTAATTGGCAAATGATTCGATAACAATAATGAAGAAATATAAATTGACGAAACACTTACCACCTCAGGTAAACAATTTGCTATCATATCTTTTAAGAGTGTATTGCACCGTGGAGCCTGATCTTCTATGACCGAAACACACAATCGGCATATTTGTAAATTACCCTTGCACCTTTGCCTTGTCTCCCTTTCAAAATTTTCCATATCTACACTGCCGTCGGCATCCACAAATTCGATGTAGTCATTCACATAAAAACAAGCGGACGTGAAATCAATACAGCGCTGGAGTTCCTCCAGACACCTGTTGCAGGCCATGGGATTGTCACTTATATGCAAGTCCTAGAAAAAACAATAGGCATTGAACATGAACTAGCTAATTATAATCACTTACAACATTAACGTGTAACTTATCCAGCATTCCCTTTATTACGTCCTCAATAGCCTCACCCTCCGTAAGCTGTACTATATCAAGACAGAGCCTGCATACTTGTTTGTCGTTCCCCATTGCCATTTGATACTATAATATACATATAATAAATGCTTTATGTATTATGCTTATGCATAAAACGCAAACGAAACTTCTACAGGTAAATTTCGTAACGTCTGTTGTTGAAGGTATAAAATAAATGTGAACAAACCAAGAAATGAGTAAACAAAACAAACCATACATTGATAAATAGCCAGACGTTTTCTCCCGACCCTCGATCCTGTCAAATGAAATCGTCAAAAAGTTGCTGTCAAATGTCAACAGTATGCACCTGTGACTACACTAAGTCTATAATCATTGCTGCACTACAGATTATAAATGTAGGTGGTTGTACCACAAGCGCCTCGCAGCAGTATCTATTTGGCCGCCGACACTCCCAACCTAATAAATGCCTGAATCTGCACAAAATAATAAATATATAATTTATATAATATGCATAACTATATAATTTCAACCGGGCAGCATGCCAGGAAATTCCTATGACGTAAGACGTAACAATGTAAAAATATTCTTGTGAAACCAACTGATCTTCCTTGGCAGACCTTGATAACGTATATACTACTGCACACATATCTTTATTATCTAGTCACTTGGGCGACCTTGTGACAAAAGTAATTCTGACAAAGCCGGTCTTCATTGGCAGACCTCACGTGTTGTAGACTTATCTTTAAGTATAAGTTATTTAGGTAAACACATATAAAAAAAATAAGAGAAATTGTGGGATCTCGAACTCGAAACCTACAATATATAAGGCTTGTGCTTTACCAGATAGCGTAATTAACGTTCCAGCAAATATCTAATGAACCAAATATAAGAAATATATTATAGTTAAACATGTGCATAGTTATCTATAGGTTTTAACCACTGCGGTGCCTACGGCTCAAGATACAGCCAAATTCATACTCTCGTGAGACGTGAGACACGCTATTATTCTTGGAAAGAGTATTTACGCAACCGTCGAGGGCTTAATGTATGTTTTTAATTTAAGCACCGCGTTTTAATTTAACACGCACATATCTTTGTTATCTGATTAGTCGCCGATCCTGTTACAAAGTTCCTGTAAAGTAACATTGTAAAAATATTTTTAGGAAATCAACTGGTCTTCCGTGTGACACCTTGAGCCATGTACACATATCTTTGCCATCGGTTCAGTCATTTATTGCAAATTTGGTATTGCATTTGATAATTTAAGTAGTGTTAGTCAACCCATGAGCATAATCATGAGTAATCATGGGATAAAATACACTATGGCTACTGAATACAAACATATATTACACCATTATGGATAGGCATTACACAATAAACAATAGAAGTATGCCCAAACACAGGCAGTCTGTGATAAGGAGCACTTGATGTCTGTGTTTGGGCATACTTCATGACACTGGGCATACTTCATGATTCATGCTGCCACAGTATAATTCTTTTTATACTGTGATGCTGCATTCCTCGCACCTCTCTATCTGCCCCCTTTCATGCCACCGACATTCATAGGCGATGCCGCGGGTGCCTGGCGTGGGAGTCCGCTAAGAGTAGCTTAAATCATATGACCTTTACGAGCAGATGGGTTTAACTCAAACAATTAATTACAACAAAGACAATAATTGATAAAGTCATGATAATATATTCTATGTAGGTAGCTCTAATGCACTATAAAGTATATATATATATTCTTAAGGCATAAGGCAACGAAAAATATGGGAAAAGAAGTAATCAAACGTTTTGTTTGGTACTGCACAGTTCACAGAGTAATACAGCTACAGCATTACTCTGTGGTATAAGCAGGTATAAGACATAAGTCTATGGACATAAGAAAAGAAAATCTCGCCGCAGCTCGGGCCAGGGGATCACAGGATCGGAAGAAAACCTATAACTATTTGTCACTGTATGGTTTGTTTTGTTTAATGTTTTATTGGGGGTTCGGTAACATTTATTTTAAACTTCACACCACAGATGGTTGTCGAAATACTGTATAATATATAAAAATTTATTATATCTATATGCAGTAACGGCAATGGGGAACAACAAACAAATTCGCAGGCTGTGTCTTGATATAGTACCACTCATTGAGAGCGAGGCTATTGAGGAAATAATAAAGGAAATGCTGGAAAAGCTACTCATTAATATTTATAAAAAATAATGATTCAATTTGTTTCTTTAAGCAGTCTTCGAACAGGGTCTCTGGATATTTCAAGGCCAGCAGCAGCGGATAATCTTTGTCGTATTAGTGTTGGAGATCTTTCTGGCCTCCTTCCAGCCCGTAAAGTAATAAAACGGTCGTAATGTCTTGTAGTTTTCACATTTTGACCTTGTCCTGGACGCGTTGAGCCAAATATGATTCATTAAATCTGAATCCTAGCCAACTTCGTCCCATCCTACACTCCGAGAAACATGAACACGCTCCGCAACATCAACTTATAATAATTTATTTTCCTCTTTGAAAATACACAATATTGTATAGGTATAGGCAATAGTTACAGGTAGATCTTACAGAGACTCAGATACAGAATTGTAACATTTATCTAATAAAAGCAATTTTAGATCATTCATAATTAAACTATATTTATTGACGGTGCATTTTATTTCATCCGTCAGGCGATTCAATATTTTAGGTCCTATGAATTATGGAGATTCACTTGCCAATTTTAATCTGGCACAAGGTTCGTGATACTTATTTTACTTGTCTGGTATTGACATTATGGTAATAATTTAAAACAATTTTTCGTTTTTGTTGGGAGTTTGGGTAGCTCAAATGCACTGCAAATTATTTATGACCAAATCAATATCCAACGACAGAAGCTTAAACTCCCTCTTCTGTGATCCAACATGGGAGTAGAATTGTTTTCTGACGTTTGACATCGTATGCGGTCTGTGGTTTGACATTTGGCCCAATTTAATGGGGTGTTTACTGTTTACCATGCCCCTAATGGTTTATTAAAGCCTCAAAATGGTTATAAAATAGACATGTAGGTGTTTCCTACTATTTTCAGCGAATGTATATTAATTAATCCCCGTAATATATAAACTACTATATATTATGTATGAAATGGATAAGGGGGACCACAAACAACTTTGCAGGCTCTGCCTCGCTATAATACCGTCTGGTGAGGGTGAGACAATCGCAGAAATAGAAAGAGGCTTCTTGGAAATTCTACTGATTAATATTGTAACTGTTTAAAATAATTAATCAGTTTCATATCCAATGACCCTTCCTGATTGTAGGACTTGAATATTAGTGACGATATTGTTGCATGCAACAAGTGTCTGAAGGAGCTTCAGGATGGTTTTAATTTCAAGTCTGCTTGTTTCTACGTGGACGACTCCATCGCGCCCTTTGTGGCTACGGGCATCAGGGTGGATATCAAGGAAGTTTTTCAAAGAGAGATGGGTAGCACGACAGAAGTAAACTTGGAAGATGTACAGATATGCCGATTGTGTATGCTGGTCATAGAAGGCAAGGCTCTCCATTTTAATACTGACTTAGATATAATAACAAATAAGTGTTTGGCAGAAGTGGTAAGTGCTTATATTTAAATTTCTACATTAATGTCGAATTATTTGAAAATTACATTTAGGCAGACAAAGATTATCGGTAATGGTCGTGTTTTTAAATGACAAGAAATTATTTGAACATATAAAATTACTATTTTACACCTTTAGTGGAGACGGGTTACATTTTCATTTTATTGCACATGAATTTACAGTAATTTCATCAAGTCAATCATTATATTTTTTCATCTATTCCTAAACCCCAGGTAGGTATTTATTAATTTAACTACTTAATCAAATGTTTATCCTAATCTTTTAGCTTCTCAATTTTTTTAATTTTTAATTTACTTCTTTACTAAGGAATATATGAACAGATCTATGTTTAAAGACATACAAAATGTGACCAAATTTCTCGATGTACCAAATAACACCAACATTATAATAATGATAATAATAATATATTTTATTTACTTTTACTTAATAGTAACAATACAATTTGCTAAATGAGTTTGGTTTTATGGTAAATAAAATAGTGAAACCAATAAAGACAGCCCACATAGAACCCCGGAAATACATACAAAACGTGTCAGAAAAGCTATTTATAATGTTATTAAATATTTAATTTAGTACAATATTATACTGCTGTCCGAAGGAAAAAACTTAGAGTTACGAGTTACAATACAGCGCAATACAATACAATACATAACAAACAAAAAATAATTTACTACAACAAATCAGGCTATCAGGTACTACTTAGGCTAAATACCTATCCAGTTATATAGACTTCAGATTATCGCAGTGAATATCACATTCAGAAGAGATACGATTATACTGTTTACACATCAGAGATATTGGGGACCTTGTTCACAGTAAAATAAAGTTTGCTGTCTAGAATGTTGGCGAGGTAGCAGAAAATTTATTTTACTTAAAAGATCAGGGCAATCAAGCTTGTCATTTAAGATATAAATGACTGATAAATTAAATCTATTAAGTAACTTATTCTGATCCAGACCTCTAGGCGGCCAAGACCCATCTTGCAAAAAAGCTAAAAATTTCAGAAACTTTCTTGGGATCAATTCTAAATGTTAACAATGGTAATATGGTAATGATAAATCGAATACCATATAATCGCCCCGTTTTCTTATTTTGACCTGACCAGAGCATAAAACAGGGATTTAAAAGTGCTTATATCGGAAAAGTCTGCATATGCGGTCAATGTGATTAGTTGCAGTATTATTTTGTAGGACAATTCCACAGCTTACTATGTTATAGTAAGCTGTGATAATTCTATATTAAATAGTGATCTATTAACGTTATTTAGTTATTATAGGTAATAGCAAATCTAAACCAGAATCTGTTTTTATGAATACATGATCGCTACAAGAATAGCCAGTATCATTACATCTGGTGTAATAATTTATAGTTAAGAAAATACGAAATTCATGCACAGTATAAAATATACTCGACAGATATTGCAATTATTGTTCCCATTTTTTTAGGATATAAACACGGTCATTGAACCGTTAATATGTCACCGTTGTCTCAGTCATGCGGAGCGTTTAAATAAGTTTATGGAAACCTGCCAAGGAGTAGAACAAAGGATTAAGGATTATTGTCAATCAGCAGGAAATGCCATTCCCGGTAAAGTTCTTCTTGATGATCTGCTCGACTATAAAAACTATGATATACTTAGCGAACCAATTAAAGAAGAGCGCCCAGATTTTGATGTGAATGTAACGATGGGGCTTAAAAAAGAGGAAACTGATGCTATTACATGTGAGGAGGTTAACATCAAGTACGAATCGGACAAAGAGTGAGTATTGGCTGGTTTATCAATATTCAGAGGAAGTTTATCCATTTGCCTATTATTACTTGAATCATTTCCTTTGCTTATATTTAACAAGTTAGTCTTAGTAAGGTATAATAGAAAATTAGTATGGACCACGGACCAAAACAAAAACAATTGATTGTAATAGTATAAATATTAACCGTAAAAGTAGTAATAGTTCTTTGAAGTCTTAATAGTGGTAATCGATAGTAATTCTTCTTCCGAAAATCCCATTGCTTGATAAGTATTATCTTCCCTGTAACTAAGAGACCCTAGAAAATGTCTTTTGATCCTCTCCAAGTTTTGAATATGAATATTGAAGTTGAATGGAGGCATATTCAGCGTGAGGTCTGACAAGAGTTCGGGGTAACAGTTTGATAGTAACCAAATTATGAAATTCAACAGTTTTTCGTATAACAAAACCAATATATCTGAAGCATTTAGTTACTATATCATATGAGCTGAAAATGATAGGCTTAAATCGAAAATTATGCCAAGGTCACGGATGGTTTTGGCTCTGCAGAATTACTTCGTCAATCAAATAATCATATTTGATCACATTGTGTCACAAGAGAAAACGACGTAACGTTACATTTAGATGGATTTAATGGAATATTGTTCAGAGAACACCAAATATCAATTTTGTTTAATGCTAACTAAGTATACAAATTGCCTCAATGTCATTTAAAATATCTTTAATATATATATATTAAAAAGTAATTGTCCTAATATAGATCCTTGGGGAACCCCTGAAGTGACAGTTATAACAGATTGTTGACCATAACAATGAACCAACTGTTTTATTTCTTCGAGGTAAGATTTGAAGAAGAATGTCAAATTTTTCTAAAGAAAAGAAAGTAATCAAGCAACATTTCATGACACTTAGCAAAGTTATTAATGATCGTTATTGGTCTATGAGTTTCAATTTATATTTTTTCACCTTTAAAGATATATATATTATTTTAGAGTTTCCAGGAGATCAGTGGTTTATATTTACATTTTTTATATGTTTTATATATTTATATAATATTACTCAACATTATCATAAAACTGATTCTTAATAAAATTATCTGATATAGATTTAGGTACCAAATAAACACAACATAGCAGAAAAACTATACCTACCTTTAAAACTGCTCCTTATCTTTTGCTTGATATATCTGATTTAACTGCTATTAACACGACGTTTGCTCTAGTGTTGTTTACATTACATCATTGCGAAACTATATATCGGTTATCAAGGGATTTAGCTGTGTCTCAGTGCATCCAATTACATCGAAATATTGAGAGAGAATTTTTAACTTTATTTCACGTCACAGAACATTTTGATAATACACTTTTAAACTGATCATTGTAGCTGTCAAAAGACACCGTTTAAATCTGATTCTTTAGTAATAATAAATACTTTTGCGTCTTCTCTCAAGAACTTTTCCATTTCTTATCCAGACATATTTAATATTCCTTTCTCACTGGAAGCGGTTTCTAAAAATTTTTTACAAACTCTAGCAATAGCATTAACAATACTTAATACCTTAATAATTACCAGCCATTAAAATCTGCTGGCAAGATTTCCTCATATAAGTAAAATGCATTTCTGAGCAAGCAAAAAAGAAAACCCATTATTTTCCATATTTTTTACTTTTTCTGTTTTGGAATCGTTCTGTGCCAACTTATTCCCTACGAACCATCTTGTAAAATATTCTGTGTGGAATTTATTTCACTCACTAAATCCTTGACATATTTAAATGATTTTGTTACCGTTGCATCGTCAGCAAATAAAACAAAGTTTGCATTCAAGGCAATACTTGGTAGGTCATTTATATAGATTAAGAAAAGTGTCAGGCCTAACACAGATCCGTGATGAACTCCCATGTTTTATAAGGATGAGGTTTGAGTTTATATTTTGCATACGCTGCAATTTTGTCTCTGTCATTCATACGCTCACCGATTGGTGGTATGTGTCTCGCTGTTTCAGTGAAAATGAATAAAGTCCCGAATATTTTCAGGGAAAGCTTCAATGAGAAGACGGAAATTAAGTACCGCACCAACAGAAAGCGTGTCGAAAAGAGAACATACAACTGTCAAGCGTGTGAAAAGGGATTTAATAGCAAACAGGCCTTAGACGACCATTTGCTGAGGAAACACAATTTGCTGCATTTAATGAGTCACAGCATTAATTACTGCACATTTTGTGCCTATAAGACGGCGATAAAGGCAAATATGAGGATGCACGTAGATCGAATACATAAAAGAAACAGCGAAGAGAAATTTCATTGTCATAACTGTGACTATTTCACTTCGCAAAAGTGCGATTTAAGGAAGCATTTAAGGGTGCATTTGAATATCGGACAGCATCAATGCCCCCCGTGTAAAAAGAAATTCAAGCGAAAGATTCGTTTAGACTCGCACATACTAACGAGTCATAAATATAATGCAGAACTGATAAAAACCGTTACAAGTAGGATGCATAACTGTACATTTTGCAAATATGGTACTGTTTTTAAGAGGAATTTATGCAGACATATTGAATCCAATCACCAATCACAAAAAATAGGAAACTCAAAATAGTTAAAGAATACACATTTTCCTGTCAGAACATATTAATACTAATATTGGAATTTCCTTTCAAATTTGTTATATGTGTACGTATTCGCTTAATGTTTAATGTTAGAAATGTTCTGAATTATACGAGTAATATAAACTATATAAAATGATTTTTATTAATTTCTCGTGATCTAGATTCTTAGTTTCATGCAAACAATTTTAAACATATTTTAACGTATCCTTATGTTCGAGACATACTAAGTATGAAAAATGCATTTTTATGACATTTTGAAGCGTTTTTATAATGTCCAAGTCGAAGTTGTGGGCGAGAAACCAGCCAGACAGTTACTGCGTGTCCGGTGCTTAACATAATTTTCTCACCTATCATTTAAAATTAAAAAAATATATTATTGAACAAACAATTAATAATAACCACTTGTCACGTAGGGTGACGTTTGGTCACGACCGTAGGCGAGTAGTGCAAGTCGCCATTATGCAAGAGTGCATAATGGCTATTATTTGCGAGTTGAATACTAAACTTTGTTCACCGCCATTATACATTTTTATCTCAATCGAGTTGCTTTTTAGTTATTGATATGTTTAATTCACTGCGATACAAATATGGCTACTATATATCTTCAGTCAGGAATTATAATATTGGATTATTTTTAAACGGTCTGGGACAACTAATTTTGTGATTTTTTTTCTATTTGAAAATATATTACCCCTCTATTATTTATTATGTAGATATATTTATGTTTCTCAGGACTTTCATTTGATATCAAATTCGGGTAAATATAAGTGTACTTATATTTATTTGTATATATAATAGCATTTCAGCAACTATTCGGTTACAATAAAAATATTTTGCAACAATAATTTTATATCAGTCATTAGAAACAGATAATGTCACATGACATTTTGAAAAACATTGTAAAACAGTGCAATTAGATACATGATATGTTAAATGAAGATCTCAGCATTAAAATATATTGCACTTATCATGTTAAATTAAAATCTCTCAAGCTCTCCTAGTTATTATATAATATTCACTATTATTATAAACATCATAAATCTCAGATCCATGGAATTAATACAAGAATTGGAATATCAGTCGATTTCGAACTGTTTATTCTACATAAATATCGTAGAAATACTTAACATTCCGCGACTGCCCCTGAAACATTTTCCGCCTAGTGACGCGTTGACAGCTGAACCTTATCGGTCCGAAGTTAGACGTTTTTAGGCGAGGGTGTCGCCCACTTGTCATTGGAGGCCTCTATCCATCTCTTCCTAAAAGTCCCGGGCCGCCTACGCTCTATGTATAGTGCGGTTAGCATGGTTTGTGGCTGATAGATTTCATAAGATAGTTTGTTAATATTCCCTCGTATTATTATATAAACACATTATGTGACAGTGAGGTGTGTATTTGGAATGTTGTTTAAATTATTTACATTTCTTAAAAAGAAAACCAAACTACCTGAATAAAAACAAAAATTAACAAGAGTGTCGCTCAAAATACATGTAAAGAAATTTACTGGATGAAACTCCACGCTGACGTCATAGCTTTTCAGTCAATGAAAAGCAATCTATGAAGCGAGTTGATATAATAAATGAATAATAAAACTCTTAATTTCCCAGGTGAGCTATAGAAGATATATAAAACCACGGAAAGTATATATATATATATATATATATATATATATATATATATATATATATATATATATATATATATATATATATATATATATATATATATATATATATATATATATATATATATATATATATATATATATATATATATATATATATATATATATATATATATATATATATATATATATATATATATATATATATATATATATATATATATATATATATATATATATATATATATATATATATATATATATATATATATATATATATATATATATATATATATATATATATATATATATATATATATATATATATATATATATATATATATATATATATATATATATATATATATATATATATATATATATATATATATATATATATATATATATATATATATATATATATATATATATATATATATATATATATATATATATATATATATATATATATATATATATATATATATATATATATATATATATATATATATATATATATATATATATATATATATATATATATATATATATATATATATATATATATATATATATATATATATATATATATATATATATATATATATATATATATATATATATATATATATATATATATATATATATATATATATATATATATATATATATATATATATATATATATATATATATATATATATATATATATATATATATATATATATATATATATATATATATATATATATATATATATATATATATATATATATATATATATATATATATATATATATATATATATATATATATATATATATATATATATATATATATATATATATATATATATATATATATATATATTAATTATACTCTGTGCATAAAACAATGTAGTGGCCTGATAACGAACACAAATTAAACACAATGTTGAAATGTACTATATTATTAATAACTAACTGGTTAAAAACAGGAATTTCTTCCACCATTTGTTTTCTATTGACAGCATAGCTACCGGAAATAATCGATCTTCATTTATTGTGCTTCTTAAAAAGGTCTGAATCCGTTTTAATGCCGAAAAATTATTTTCTCCCTCTATAGTGATCATCAGGATTGTTTTTATATTTTGAAGCAGATGGAGAAGATGCAGAAGAAACTGTCTGTATATTATTCTCAGTCATGAATTTATTATAATAATGAAAGTTTATTAGGGTTTTGAAAATTTCAGGGTTTTTCGGATTTTATTTCTCATCGTCTCCACGTAAAGCCAACTCAAAAATACCATAAAACTTGTTGCAATTAATTATTTTTGAGAGTACATGTCTGTTGCTTAAAATATTATCATTATGCTTATTGTTTTTGGTCGGTTTTGCGTAAAAGCCTTAATTGCATTTAATTTAATGCGCTTGCGAACTTTCATGTTTTCTAGCTTTTTCATACCGCTTTTCACCCAGCAGCTTTCCGCATTTCTCAGAGCAAACGGGATACATGGGAAACAAAACAAATCGTTTTATTTCACAACTGCACATCCAACATTTTTAATATCCGTTTTCATTGTAATTAAAACCAGCTGTGAAAGAAATTAATAAAATCATAGATAATAAAATTGTCTTTTATAGTGAGGAAATGGGCGATTCCTTTCCATCAGGGGCCAGTAACAATTCCAGGAAGAGCGGCTGCTTGAAGAGGAAAAGGCAGATTAGCCAGTCCGCATCAAAAGGTAAGCATATATACTCATAGTTACATTTAGTGAAAGATAAAAATATTAACTGGATATATTTTAGGTACTCATCATTTAGTGATTTTTACAGAACTGTTATTAGTTAAAAGTGCAATTGTTAAAATATGTTTTTATATACTACCTACAAAAAATTTTTAACAATAAGTTCACGGAAGTGTAATAATTTATAAAGTTCTCTAGTATGAAGTAACTAACCATTACACTACTATATTTTATTTTAAATTTTGACATATTTACAGTTCTTCAATGCATAGCAACACTCTAAACAAGGTTTTATTCACTAGACTTTAAAAAAATTAGGTTTACAAGAGTTTTTTTAGTTGATGATGTCAAAATGTGGTCAAAATGTAATTAATAAAAACCTGGAAAATGTTTCGCAGACGTTTAACTTGACGTTAAATCCGAATAAATGTTGCGTTTTAATTCTCGGGAATACGTAAAATATAATTTACAGGTTAAAATTTATAATGAAATTTTGTTCAATCTTCGGCGAAAAACTTGCGTGTATTATTCGACTCACTGTTACAATTATTCTCATTACACGTAAATAAACTCATTCACAAATCTTATTACACATTAAAATCATCATATTATAGTAATAGGCACATTTTAAATTTTAAGTTAAAAAATATCAGTTGATTCTCGTGATGTATGCCGTAGATTTTTATATAACTTGTGAAAATATGACCATGATTCTCAAACATTAAAAGAAACTAAATGGCTTTCTATGGTGAATCGCAGAAAATTACATTTATTGTGCTTTACACATTCTATATTAAAATCAGATACGCATAGTTAACTTAAAAGTAAATTAAATTTTTAGAAGCCACTGCACTCAGCTAACATAAGATTGGGAGATTTATTAAATACTCAGAAATATATAAAAAAATTTTAGCATTAATTTATTTGTTATGTAGGTTATAGTAGTTCTAATGTCGTTCTTAAGTAAATGCTAATAAGACGTTCCTACATTTACAGGGAGTAAGGACAAATCGGAGGTGGTGATGCTGAAGTGTGAGAATTGTGAATACGAGACGAGGTATAACAGTGCTATGATCCGACACACGATGAAGCATCGTGATCCCAGAGCGGAGAGAAAATTCAAATGCGATAAATGTCCATATAAAACGAATTTTACGTTCAACCTACGCGCGCACCATCTGATACACAAGGATATATCGGAGGTACAAATACACAAGTGTGAGAATTGCGAATTCGAGACCAAGTATAAGAGTAGTATGATCCAGCATATAGTAAAGCATCGTGATCCTACGGAGGAGAGAGAATTTAAATGTGATAAATGTCCATATGCAACGGATCTCAAGTCCTACCTACGCAAGCACAATCTGGTACACAAGGACAAGTTCGAGGTGGTGATGCTTAAGTGTGAGAATTGTGAATACGAGACGAGGTATAAAAGTGCTATGATCCGGCACATGGTGAAGCATGGTGACTCCAGAGGGGAGAAATTATTTAAATGTGATAAATGTCCGTACAAAACAAATTTTACATTTAACCTACGCTCGCATCATCTGATACACAAGGATATATCGAAGGTAAACATACACAAGTGTGAGAATTGCGAATTCGAGACCAGGTATAAGAGTAGTATGATCCAGCATATAATAAAGCATCGTGATCCTGCGGAGGAGAGAGAATTTAAGTGTGATAAATGTCCATATGCAACGGATCTCAAGTCCTCCCTACGCAAGCACAATCTGATACACAGGGACAAATCGGAGGTGGAGATGCACAAGTGTGATAACTGTGAATACGAGACCAGGCATAAGAGATGTATGATCCAGCACATACTTAAGCATCGTGATCCGAGAGCGGAGAGAGAATTTAAATGTGATAAATGTCCGTATGAAACGGATTTTAAGTGCAACCTTCACACGCATAATCTGAGACACAAGGACAAATCGGAGGTGGAGATGCACAAGTGTGAGAATTGTAAATTCGAGACCAGGTATAAGAAAAATATAATCCGGCACATGCTGAAGCATCGGGATCCTAAATCGGAGAGAAAATTTTAATGGTAAATGTTCATATAAAGTCCAACTTACGCTGTTATATCCTCAAACACAAGAGGAGATATGATGAGAGGCATTTTTACAGTTTGCAATACGCTTTTACTGTTTTGGACAATTAACAAAATATGGCTGTTCATTTTTCCCACAAATGAACAACTATTAAAACGTTACAAATTGAAATATAATTATAATATTAATTTATTAGTGTACTGTTGTGTGGTTATACAAAAATGCTCACAATCATTATATTTAGCATCAACTTTTATACTTTCTTTTAGTATAGATAGATAGCTACCTGTTGGTGTATGATGACACAGATTTGGTAATATGACAGACTTTTGACGCGTTGCTGATATTTGTCGTTTCATCTTACCAAAAATTTGAGATTTATTAGCAATTACCTCCTACCTAATCTTCCCAATCCCCAGTAACTCATTAGGTCCAGCAAAAGTTGCCGATAGCGATTAAAGGTAAGACCAGACCTCACTATCTTTTATTGTTACTGTTAGTTCATTAATAAGGCCCTCACCCTTTTTAGTCAAGTGCTCCCCTTACTGGACCAGGCCCAGCGACCTGTAATATCACTGGTGGTGCCCTACTTACTTACTTGACTTTTAATAACTTGCTTGTCATTAACACTTACCTTGTAGTTTATTTTTGGACTTTCGGAAAATAAAATAATAATTGAATACAATTTAGGATACTATTTATATTAAACTCTACTGTTCAGCTTCGGTTCAAAACTATCGTAGAACTGGTGCCAGGAAACAATAATACAATAATTATAAAACTCCTTCCTTCTCTAATTTTCTAAATTAACATTTTCTAGGTAAGTACCCTTTAATTTAACAATCTGAAATTTCATAAACCCGGCTAAACTAAGAGGCAGGTCAGGCAGGTATATAAAATTATTAATTTGAGAAATCGTAATTCCTAAATCTGCTTATTGCCCTAATACCCACAACAATTTAACCCACATTTCAAATATATTTTAATTTTATGATAAATTTGATTATAGAATTTGCACAGTTACAATATAATTAGGTATATATATATACATCTACAGATTGAATTTACTATTACATTAAATTATATCGGATTTGAGCACCAGGGGAGAGTAGTACACAACGATACGATTTTTAAATTATAAGTCATAACTCACAAATGAATCAAATAAAGATATATTCAATATATATCGTTTATACCTTACGGTTTAACGTGTAATATTTGGCAGTAGTAAATATCCAAAAATTCTAACGACAAAAAAAAACAAAAGAATATATAATTGCTGCATTTGTATTATATTATAGGTGCCACTAATGGTACACATTGGAACATAAGGTAGTACACAATAAAACGTGTGAATTTACAATAAAAATTTTCTAAAATAAATAAAAAAAAAACAGGGGTGTGCGTGCTGATGACCACACGATGGAAGTGAAAACTTCTAATTTTCGAATTTTAAAATACATACCCATATAATTACATTCTCAGGTATTTGGTTATCGTTGGTTATGCCTGCCGTGTTCAGGCTTTGGAACTTGTTTTGCGTTTTTATTTCCGCAGCGGATTTTGTAGCTGTGATGTTTGGTTTCATGGTTGCTGAAGGGTGAAGGACGTATCTTGCTCAGTGATACGTCTCTTCTTTGCAAGTTTTCACACATCTTCAATTTTGGTGCTGTTTTCAGAGCCTGTGTCCATTTTTGGAGGTCCCGAGTGAGGAGCTGATGTACTCCATTTTTGTAGGTCCCGAGTGAGGAGCTGATGTACGTAAATTTTTTTTGAATTTGCTCCTTTTTGCGGATTTGCCGGGGTTCTGGGCGTGTACTAGATGCCGCACTGACGAAGGAGGTTGTATACACTGTTTCTATCACAATAAGGGTGTTTGAAATGTTTGAATAGCGCGCTTTAGCCGATCGTGACGCGTGACGGCCTAGTCTCATTCAACATCCACAAAAATAAAAGTGCAGAGCGCTCCTAAAGAAGTTTTCACTTAAAAAAACATAGACTTTGCTTGTGGTAACAGGATTCGGTAATAACATGAAATCCGATTTCATAGCCGGAAAATCATCCGAAAAATAAAAAGCACTAAAATTAAACAATAATAGCAAAAAAAAACAGTAAAAACAAAAGGCAATAAAAAGAAACGTACCATTGTGTACCACTATTAAATGTTTCATTATGTACTGCTATGCACTTAAAATTTTGCTATACTGCCAGTCCTAGTTATTTTCGCCACAATATTTACAGGTTTGAATAAATACACCCTAAGTAGTGAATATCACCATAAATACAAATTAAAAATATACATTTCCGAATACTATACTTTTTTAAAACCATTCAGAATTTAAAAATGTGGACTATAGAATTAATTATTATTGTTTCATTGTGTACTCTTATGTCATAGTGTACCACCCTCCCCTATATAAGATCAGTGGTTTTGTCCTTTGCCCTTTGCTTCTTCTGTGCTTTGGTGCCCTGTCATGTACATTGCGAAGTTGAACGGTGCACATTATTATAGATTGGGAATTATTTCTATCTACTAATAATTATTGCGACACTGTTTTCTATTTGTAAATACTAAATACATATTGTATTAATTTAAAATGCAAAACAATACTAAAAATGTGTGTAGATTTTGCCTCAAGTTAGTGCATAGTGCAAGTTTTGTTTTACTAAATGAGGTTATGAGAGAAATGTTTAGTAGTATACTTTCAATAAAATTGGTAAGTCTGTTGTCTGTAATTTTTATGTAGGTCTTATTTCACTAATAATAGTGAATGCCACTGTCAAACATTTTATTACTGGAGAATACTGGTATTTTTCCATGCAGAAGATTATAAGACAACCTAATTTTAATCTTTAACCAGATAAAATCAAGTCAAATGCATTAAATGTTAAATAAATGGAAGTAATAGAATATAGCAAAATTACATGAAGTAGGTAATTAAATAAGCATATATAGCGTTCTTTAATCCTGGTGACGCTGAGCGTATGTTTGTTTTGTTTCTATGGCAGAAGTCGGTAAAGTAAACAATGACCGTTGCTTTATAGTAGTTAAAAAACTATTGACATGCCACTGATATTGTAAGAACAATAATCATTTGTGTTCTCATTTATGAATTATGTTTCCATATTATTAATATTCTGCTTGGCTTGGACAATTTAAAATTGCTATTAATATATTTGAAAGTGTAGAACATGCTAATTCTAGTGTACAATTTCACATTTTTGCATTTTGACCGGTTTTGACCGAAGATTTCGATCTTCGGAGTAAAGCAAGGCGGGCGTTGGTGGCAGTTGGATGGGTGATCTAGGCACGCTTGGGGATGGGCTGTGGCAGGTGGCAGTCTAACTGAGACCTGGGAACACACAACATCTGCGGCGGACGCGTGGTCCCAGATAAATGGTAATGAGAATCAGAGTAATAAATCTCGGTAACTCAGAACCATACTATCATACATAAAAATTGTGGAGACTTTGCCACCAAGCCACCCGTGATAAATAGGATGGTTTGAAGAAAAGTGCTCAAGTAAAAAGGACGAATGCACAAAGGCCCTAATGAGGCCTAAGTGCTGTAGTGGAAGTGAAACCACTACACTCCGACCCATATACATACATATGCATTACACAAGGTGTGTGAATGATATTGTTAAATGAATTTACAAATCGCTAAACTATTAGGTTTTTGAGCAAAACATTCAATTTTTTATCAAGTATTATAATACTTCCATACATGTTACATCAGTAGCGTAACCAGACTTGGATTTGGGGAGGGGGCACACAACGAATCTATACAGTTTTGAAAATTTTCAAGGTCACGCATTATCCTGTCACTTCAGAATTTTAATGTAAAATCCGTTAATATAAAAATAAAGATTTTTACAAGAAATTTTTTTTCATATTTAATTCCATCTTTAAATAGTACTATATATTATAATAGTTAACAGTATTGTCATTTTTCCTGTTACATTTTTTAATCTAGGCTAGCTTATTTAATCACAAGCCTTTACGGCAGCGGCAGGATCCTCTTTCACCCCGAAACGCATTGCAAGCCTCCATAAACTCTTTTAGAATGGGGATTGACGGTACAAATGCACCTACAGTAAAGCTGCCACTGGTATCTTATAAAAAATATATATTTACGAAACTTACCATTTTTTCAACAAGATTCATATTTTATGACAAAAATACCTCTCCAAATTTTTAAACAAAATTAAAATCCGGAGGGGGGAGGGCACGTGCCCCTAATGCCCCCGCCCCTAGTTACGCGCCTGTGTTACATGAATAAACTTTTGATTTGGCTTACAAAATTACTAAAAGATACTCATCGGTGTGGTTGTATGCCTTGATGTAACAAAATACAGTAGGTACCTCCATGATCTGCAAAAAATCAAAGTACATGTTATGATTAACTACATTCCCAAATTATGCTTTAACAATGCTGTCTGTGTACTATTTTCACTAGCACCTAGGCATTCTCATCAAGATTTCCTGCTCTAACTTGTGATATAAATATGCATTTTTTCCTTTCAGGATTTGGATGTGAGTGAGCATCCTTTGTTGTGCGATATGTGTTCACAGGTCCTCGATGAAATTTTCTTATTCAAATCAAAGTGTCTTTATACTGAAGATATTATCAGCGCCCACATTGAGGCTAACCCGAAAGTTAGTATAAGGGACATATTCATAGAAATAGGAAATAAACGTCATACTCACATTGACGAAGATGAAGTGGTATGTCGATTATGTATGGAAGTGCCTCCGAATGGTAGTTACATAGCTTTGGGTGAAACTAGTGAAGAAATTTTCATTTCTAGCGATATGATAAAGATTTATCTACCGGAAATGGTGAGTACGAAACACAATTTCTATTGAGTATATCGGAGGGGATGATTGAAAATATTTTTTAGGATCTGAGTATTACCGAGAAACCCATAATCTGTGACGAATGCCATGTATGTCTTAAACATTATGCATCTTTTGCTACAAACTGTATGGCTGTCGAGGAGAAGATAAAACTCTATTGTGATCTCCAAAAAATCAGTGGGCCAGTGGACTTAGCGTGCGTACTGCAATTTACGGAAGATAAGGCATCTAGTTTAGAGACTAGGCATAGTAAGGATTTGGTTATAAAGCAAGAAGTTTCGCAAATGGTTAAGGTAGAACAGGTTAAGGATGCAGAAGACTATATACCGGAGGGGCATTTTGCTGACTGGAATAGCTGTTCAGAACTTTATTTGAGGAATGAGGAAATTGAGATAAAGTCAGAAAATGATGAGATGAGGTAGGTTGATTCAGAGAGTTGTCTGGATTGTGGATTATTTACTACCGAAAATGGGTATGGGATATGAAGGTGTATTGAATTATATTATAGTTGGTCCGTATGAAAGTAAATATTAAGCTTTTATTATGTCATGATACATGTTTTTAAAATAGCCACTGATGTTGGTGACAATTCAGAGAAATCAGAAGCTAATCTGTTGAGCCACGATAGACATTTTTGTATTTTTAAATAGACAACTTTTTCTGAATGACCACAGTATATATTGATATTTTTCTATATATTTATAAAATTGCAGGTAATTATATTATTGGGAGCATTATTGTTTTTAATGTAAAAAAAACAAGAGTAATAATTATACAAAAATAAAATTATTGTAGTATCTTCGAGATTAGTTGAAACATTTACTTAACTTGTCATAAATCGCAATAAATTCTCAAGAAATTAAAACCATCCATCAAAGAAATAAATAAAATCAGATCAGAGAGAATAATACATTGTCTTTTATAGTGAAGAAATGGGCGAGTCCGTTCCATTGGGGGCATATAACAATACCGGGAAGAGCTGTTCCTTAAAGAGGAAAAGGGAGATCAGAAAATCCGCATCAAAAGGTAAGCAGATTACAGTAACAGGAAAAATAATATTTGAAACCTGAATTCAGTGAAGGAAAATAAAATTAACCGAAAAGAGTTCACATACACATAATTTCATTTAACAAATGGTCTTTATATTTTTAATGTACCTAGCAGATTTTAAAATAAAATTATATCCTACTTATGTCAGGGCAAACCCCTGACGGTGCAATTATTAAAATATGTTTATCATTAATTACTCTAAACAAGAAACCTCCATATATCTACAAAATTAAGGGCAGCACTATGTTCACAGTAGAGTATTAACTTCTAAAGTTGTCTAGTATGAAGTAACTAGATATTACAGTTATATTCTTTAACATAACGTCTTGAATATTAGCTTCACTTTTTTTGTATTAGTTCATTTATTGTGTAGCTAATAGTAGTTCTAACATTTCCTTTCTCAAGTATATGCTAATAACATATTCCTACATTTGCAGGGAGGAAGCATGGCCGTCAGGAATGCATAATCAAACGTGACGGGAAGTATATTTTGGCAGAAGATAGACACAAAGACAAGTCACAGGTGAAGATGCACAAGTGTAAGAATTGTGATTACGAGAACAAGTGGAAGCATAATCTGATCAACCATAATCTCACGCACAAGGACAAATCTGAGGTGGAGATGCTCAACTGTGAGAATTGTGAATTCCAGACCAGACATAAGAGTAGTATGACCACACACATGCTGAAGCATCATGACCCTAGAGCGGAGAGAGAATTTAAATGTGATAAATGTCCATATGCAACAGATAATAAGTTTCACCTACGCTATCATAATTTCATACACAAGGACAAATCGGAGGTGGAAATGCACAAGTGTGAGAATTGTGAATACGAGACCAAGTGGAAGCATAATCTAATCAAGCATTATCTCATACACAAGGACAAATCGGAGGTGGAGATGCACAAGTGTGATAATTGTGAATACGAGACCAGGCATAAGAGATGTATGATCCAGCACATACTGAAGCATCGTGATCCCAGATCGGAGAAAGAATTTAAATGTGATAAATGTGCATATGAAACGGATTTTAAGTGCAACCTTCTCGCGCACAATCTGAGACACAAGGACAGATCGGAGGTGGAGTTGCACAAGTGTGAGAATTGTAAATTCGAGAGCAGGTATAAGAGTAATATGACCCGGCACGTGCTGAAGCATCGGGATCCCAAAGCGGAGAGAAAATTTTAATGGTAAATGTTCATATAAAGCGAAAGTCCAACTTACGCTTTCATATCCTCAAACACAAGAAGATATATAATGAGAAGAATATAAAGAGAAGAGAATTTGTAGTTTGCAATACACTTTTTACTGTTTTAGTAAAAGTTCATTTTTCCTACAAATGAACAACTGTTGAAACATGTACCAAATTGAAATATAATAAGAATATTAATTTATTGGTGTGTTATACACGAAGTATTTACACAAGTCAAAAAATATAGATATGAAAATATGAGTATACATCCAGTGTAAACTCTTTATAACGAATCTCCAGGGACTGAGTATTTTTCTCCCTATAAAGAGTTTTCGTTATATGAAGGGAAGAAAGAAAACTAACCAAATTTTAACAATTACAATAATTTTAAATGTTATTTCATTCAATAGGTACTTAATTAAATTATTCACAACACATATATGCTGTTAAGTTTGCCTGGCGTTTTTTGCTATGCCAATATTTACTGATATATGTAAGACTGATATAAATATGTAATATGTACAATACTGTTAAAACTGATGTATGTATGATGATAGGTGCCTAGTGTGTTTAGTAACTGAGAACGAAATTTCCTATAGATAATGTAATCCTTGAGTAGCAAACGTGTTTTACGCAATTACATAACAATAACAAAAGCAAGGAGGCTGTTTACGACCCCAGATCTTAGTCTTTCTTAGAAATTTCGATACCTCAAAGATGTAGTCGAAACATTTTGTAAGCTGATTATAAAAACAATCACACTGTTAAATCCGTCTCTAAATATTTGTTGACGTCTAAATATGAACATTTCTTCGTAATAGAGAATGACGATTGCGCTGTAAAGAGTGTATGGGTTTTGAGGTTAAACAACCAAATTGTACAAATTTGTACGTTAAGTTTTTCGTTACAATGAATGACATATAAAAAGTACGCTGTATATAAATGTAAATAAAATTACATTAAAACTAAACCACTAAACATTGAATGATGTATGAAATATGACTAGATAAATACAAGACATTAATTAAGTATAAAATAAAAAGAGTCTTAAAGTAATAAATAACACTAAAATTATGGAAGCGGTCCCAAAAAATTTTTTACAAGCACTATCCACAACATTAAAAATCCCAACAAACAACATTAATAATTACCAATTATTAAAATCTGCTTCCAAGAATTCCTCGTATGAGTAAAAAGCATTTCTGTATAAAAAAAATCACGGAGTGTGAGAATTTATTCCAAGTTAAGTTGCTTTACTTGAGTTGGAAGGATATCGTAATACTACAGTAATTTGCGTAATTCCGTTTGCGGCATATCGCGAAATCATCAAAATATATAGTGTTATTTTTCACTTCATGCGGAAGCAACAAAAAAAAACGGAATATAATTGCTGCATTTTATCGCACCGCAGTACAGTACGTCTGTTGGTCAAATACCGTCCGTTATTTTTCCGTGCGGTATTAAACCAACCAGTAAAATAAATGCACATTTGCAGACATGTCGCTGCTGCTCGCGAGATTTGTCAGAGAAAAAAATTCCAAAAAGTTTGCCATTCTTGGCAGTTGGTTTTAAGCTATGTTCTTGATGTAACCAATAACGTCTTGATATATCGATTAATAACGTCGATTTAATTGATATAACATGTTACATACAACATGTTTCCTCCTTCGTCTTCGATGTAGCAACGACAACAGAATGATTAGTCTCTTATTACTTATACTACAACTACACTGCAGCACAGAATTAACAACTTACGTGACTGCACACTGTCTGCAAGATAAACGGAGCCGACAACACGGCTGACCAATTTTTTATTTTTAATCGCTGATCACCAAATTTTATCGCTCCGTGTGAAAGCGACGTGATCTGCCGATTGTGTATGCAGCAGGTCGAGGATGTTTCCAGACAGCGCCACTTATATTCTGGCGGCAAATTTAAACGAAGTAATTAATTATGATGTTTCATTGCGTACTCTGTGTCATAATGTACCTACCATCCACCCAAGGAGTATAGACAGGGAAGGATAGTTCAGAGACGTGTTTTGTCGGCTGTGGGCGTGGCTAAGCGTAGCCAGTTGGTGACGCAGTCATCTGACCAGAATTTAAATCTTTATATGGAGAAGGTGCCAGGGGGTTCAATATTTATAGTTTTTACGTATAATTTTACAAGCAAACTACTGGATTTGGGTACTGCGTATCGAGTGTGTAGGAATATTATACTGTATTATTAAAAATTGTTGCAGTCCATATAAAATAAATGTCTATATACAAAACTATAAAGATTCCCGGGTTTATGATTACTCGGAAAAAAATTCTTTTCACTTAGAAATAATGTGTGTTTTCAATAATTTGTGTTATTAATAAGTAAAAGAAGATACATTTTATCGTTATATAATTTGTGCCACTATGTGAGTAATGTTTGAAATAAAATAATTTTGTTTTTATATCAGTTTTAATATGATATCTGTGATAATTTTTGAAAAATTTGGAAATTATATAGTGGGTCTTAAAATCTACTATAAATAAGTATGAATATTTTACAAGTAATTTTGGAAATTTAGACGCTTTCGAAAAAAGTTTTGGTTATAAAATTTTGGTTAATGGATCTTTTTAAACCTATAACATTGTGGATATAGTTCAACTTCAGTGAGAATTGTAGTATTTAATAATTAAGCGTTTAAAATATAATGGGAGTTTTCAAAAAAATAGGTAATTTAAAAAAACATTTCTAAAATTATATTAATGTATATAATTTCTATAAATAACTTAAATAATAGTTTTTTACTTATTTAGGGAAGGTGCTTTTTTTATAACATTTTTTCTTATTTGTAACAACAATAAAATTAATATAATTTCGTAGTGACATTCCCGAAGATATGAATAGGCGAGCTTATTTGTAAGATTTTCAAATAAAAATGTTATAATTGTGAAGATAGAATTAGATAGATTGTGTAAGACTTTTTTTCCTTTCCTATCTTCTAAAAATGAACCCTAGTATACATTAAAAAAATCTTAAAACAAAGCTTGCAATGTTCTTATATAAAATCGTGTGTGATATTTGACTCGTATTTCGTGTATTTCCTACATGATCAATATTTTAAAGATAGGAGATATTTCGAGGATAGAATAGTCTCAATACACATTTGCAAAAACTACTTAGCAAATTAATGTTACACGTTACACGCCATTTAAAAAAATTGAGTTCTCAAAAGAATAAACAAAAACACATAGCAATTAGCAAATAATTAAGTAGGTATTATCCTGAAGGATACTCAAAAAGTAGACAAAAGAAAAAGAAAACATTTATTGAAAATAGAACATTTTTTATGTAAAAAAAAATTACTGGATAGGGCTGGAACCTTTGATGTAACTATAACACTCGGAGTAGTTTCCACAAACACCAAAACACTTTCACTTCGCTCGACGCGCGTTTCGCCAACCAAGTTGGCATCATCCGGAGACGATTAAAACGTCTCCGTACAGTTTTAATCGTCTCCGGATGATGCCAACTTGGTTGGCGAAACGCGCGTCGAGTGAAGTGAAAGTGTTTTGGTGTTTGTGGAAACTACTCCGAGTGTTAAAAAAAATTGTAATTATATAAATATCATAAGATATTATTTTATTTTATTAAATTATGTACGAGGCATTCACTAAAGAATTGTTCACTGTACCAATTAATTTAATCAGCAAAATAAGTACTCTATAATAATTAATAAATTTACAGTTATAAGTTACAGCGTTTATATTTATAACAATATAATCAATATAATATACAATATTATATAAAATACTTGTGAGTACGTTTCCAATAACTTTTCAGCTGTATCGAGTTTTCGTTTTTGGGAGGATATGTTGGATTTGCATTTAGTTTTATAGTACCTCAACTGAGCATTTAGCAATTTAACCTTATTTCTAGTAGTCTCTCTAAAACTGGAAAACTGCATTTTTAAATCACCATAATTTTCTAACAATTGCTTGTTCACATCTTGTTCCGAATGAGAAGGTGTAGAGGCAGAAGTAGTGGGTTGTGATTCGAATCCTCGCGTAGATATTGAAGTCTCCACACAAGGCATGTTCTCACCGTCTGGTATCGCTGTTAGAATTTCAGTGTCATTTTTGGTTTTCAACAGTTGCTTAACAACTAATTTTCTTTTGGCAAATGCAATGTCGGAACTGCAGTTTTCTTTAAAATTTTCTTTAAAGGCAATCCTGCAAATAATATTCATGTTACTGACAATTACATAATATTTGTAACGATCTGATGATGTTGTAATGATCTGAACAAATGGCCCCTGTAGTTGGATTAAATTTGTCCTCACGTTTACAACGTAGGTACTATCCATTGCCCCAGAATAGTTTTTGAAACAGTCGGAAATGAATGGTAGACAGTATCTTTATTAGTTACTTTTATAACCACTCTGCTATTATTACAGCCATATACTGAACACCTTCTTCCAGGCATGTTGTATGTATAGCTACAGCCACTAGAAATATTAAAGAATAGTAATATTTATATCCGTAATTATTTACGAGAAAACTTACAATCACTTGCAATGTATTTTGAACTCCTTACGAAATATCAATAAAAATTGTCTATAGTAGTGTCTATAGCCCAATAAAAAAAAATACATACAGTCACACAGAAATCACAAAATTAATATACACAACACACAAAATCACAACGATTAATTAAAAGCCAGGAAACTTAATTAAAACACGAACTATTTGCACAGCTTGACAGCTAATGAACGGTTTTTGGTCAGTGGGTGACGTCACGCACTTCGTTTACAAGGCTAACACAGGGTCTTATCAGAATAAACTATCCTTCTCTAGTTTACGATTCTTGCCATCCACCACTCTCCCCTATATAAGATCAGTGGTTTGGGCCTTTGGTGTTTGATGCCTGTCATATACATTGCGATTTGTCCCACGCTGCATATTTGTCTTCCTATTATTAGAGATAATAGAGATTGGGAATTATTTCTGTCTACTAATGATTATTGTGTCACTGTTTTCTATTTGTAAATACTAAATACATATTGTATTAATTTAAAATGCAAAACAATACTAAAAATGTGTGTAGATTTTGCCTCAATTTAGGGCATCCTGCAAGTTTTGTTTTACTAAATGAGGTTATGAGAGAAATGTTTAGTAGTGTACTTTTAATAAAATTGGTAAGTCTGGGCCTCTGTTATCCTTATCTTCAACTTTTTTTTATCTCCATATTAGCAAACCTTCTTATATACGGCGCTTTATGTTCCATAAGTTTCATTTCAGTTTCAATGATCTATACAATTTCACATTTTTGCAAGGTATGTGAATGATATCCTTATATGAATTTACAAATCGTTAAACTATCAGGTTTTTGAGCAAAGCAATCAATTTTTTATTACGATAATACTTCCATATATGTTCCATCAATAAACTTTTGATTTGGCTTATAAAATTACTAAAAAGATTCTCATCGGTGTGGTTGTATGATTTGATGTAACAAAATACAGTAGGTATCTCTCATTCCCAAATTATGCTTTGACAATGCTGTATCTGTGTACTATTTTCACTAGCAACTAGGCAATCTTATCAAGATTTTCTGCTCTAATTTGTGATATAAATGTGCTTTTTTTCCTTTCAGGATTTGGATGTAAGTGAGCATCCTTTGGTGTGCGATATGTGTTCACAAGTCCTCGATGAAATTTTCTTATTCAAATCAAAGTGTCTTTATACTGAAGATGTTATCAGCGCCCACATTGAGACTAACTCAAAAGTTAGTCTAAGGGACATATTCATAAAAATAAAAAATACACGTAATACTCACATTGACGAAGATGAAGTGGTATGTCGATTATGTATGGAAATGCCTTCGAATGGCAGTTACATAGCTTTGGCTGAAACTGGTGAGGAAATTTTCGTTTCTAGCGATATGATAAAGATTCATCTACCAGAAATGGTGAGTACGAAACACAATTTCTCTCGGGTATATCGGACTGGATGATTGAAAATATTTTTTAGGATCTGAGTATTACCGAGAAACCCATAATCTGTGATGCATGCCATGTATGTCTTAAACATTATGCATCTTTTGCTACAAACTGTATGGCTGTCGAGGAGAAGATAAAACTCTATTGTGATCTCCAAAAAATCAATCGGCCTGTGGATTTAGGATGCGTGCTGCAATTTACGGAAGATAAGGCATCTGGTTTACAGACTAGGCATAGTGAGGATCTGGTTATAAAGCAAGAAGTTTCGCAAATGGTTAAGGTAGAAGAGGTCCAGGATGCAGAAGACTATATACCGCAGGGGCATTTTGTCGACTGCAATAGCTGTTCAGAACTTTATTTGAGGAATGAGGAAATTGAGATAAAGTCAGAAAATGATGAGATGAGGTAGGTTGATTCAGAGAGTTGTCTGGATTGTGGATTTATTTTTTTCCGAAAATTGGTATGTGATATGAAGGTTTATTGTATTATATTATAGTCAGTATGAAAGTAAATACTAATTTTATTATGTCATGATATGTGTTTTTAAATTAGCCACTGATGTTGCTGACAATTCAGAGAAATCAGAAACTAATATGTTGTTGAACCATGATACGATTTTTTGAATTTTTTAATAGACAATTTTTTATGACTGAAGACAATATGTATTGATATGTATTGATATTGATATTTTATATTTATGAAATTGTGGGTAAATATATAATTGGAAACGTTATTATGTTGAATTATAGAAAAACAATAGTAATAATTATACAATAATAAAATTATTGTAGTATCTTCGAGGTTAGTTGAATAAATCTAAACATTTACTTAACTTGCCATAAATAGCCATAAACTCTCAAGAAATTAAAACCAGCCGCAAAAAAAAATAAAATGAGAGAATAATGTATTGTCTTTTATAGTGAAGAAATGGGCGAATCCGTTCCATTGGGGGCATATAACAATACCGGGAAGGGCTGTTCCTTAAAGAGGAAAAGAGAAATCAGAAAATCCACATCGAAAGGTAAGCAGATTAGTAACACAAAAAATAATATTTAAAATCTGAATTCAGTGAAAGAAAATAAAATTAACCGGAAATAGTTCAGATACACGTAATTTCATTGAACAAATGGTCTTTATATTTTTAATATACCTAGCAGATTTGAAAACAAAATTATATCCTACTTATGTCAGAGCAAACCCCACTTTAATATTAGAAATGAGAATTCAAATATCTATCAAACTGTTATCAGTTAATGGTGCAATTATTAAAATATGTTTATAATTAATTACTCTAAACAAGAAACCTCCATATCTCTAGCAAATTAAGGGTGGGACTATGTTCACAGAGGAGTATTAACATCTAAAGTTGTGTAGTATGAAGTAACTAGAGACATTACAAAATTATATTTTAAACCACAAAGTAAACATTTGCTTCACTTTTTTTTGACTAATTCATTCCATTCTGAAGTATATTGTTATACCTTTGCCTTAGATACTTTTGGTATTTAAGGAAGTAAAGTTATAAAAAATAGACACAAATGTGGTGGAAGGAATTATTCCGGGGTGATTGGACTCCACCAGTGGCGAAGGCCACTGGACCTAGGTACGACCAGAGACAATCAGAGAGCAACGAGACACTATACTACTGGCGTGGGGTCAAGGGCCAGGACGAACAAGAAGCAAGCAGCGGTTAAAATGAAGAACTTACTTAACTATTTTAAGAAATATGTCAATTGGTTTTCAATGGCACAAGAATGGTACAATCCGTCCAGTAATAACAATTATAGTGGTCAATTGTAGCAGAACGGAAAAAAAATCACAAGATTACCAACAACAATCTGTATTGCAGTGACGTTAGGTTAATTCAAAATTAAATTCTACTGTCAAAAAAAAGAGAACTTGATCAAAAAAAATATTAACTGGAAACATGATCAAGGTTGACTAATTAGGCGCGGCAATACACACTTACATGCATACACGCTCTGCACTTCGAATGTAGGAACGTAACAATATGCTAATAACATGTTTCTACATTTGCAGGGAGGAAACATGGCCGTCAGGAATGCACAATCAAAACTGACAGGAAGTATATTTTGGCAGAAGATAGATACAAAGACAAGTCAGAGATGAAGATGCACAAGTGTGAGAAATATGAATTCGAGACGAGGGATAAGGGCAGTATGATCAATCGCATGCTGGCGCATCGTGATCCAAAAGGGGACAAAAAATTTCAATGTCATAAATGTTCATATGAAACGGATATTAAGTCATCCCTACGCAACCATAATCTCATACACAAGGACAAATCGGAGGTGGAGATGCACAAGTGTGAGAATTGTGAATACGTGACCAAGTATAAGAAGAATTTGAAGCCGCATATGGTGAAGCATCGTGACCCCAGAACGGCGAGAGAATTTAAATGCGATAAATGTCCATATGCAACAGATTTGAAGTCCTCCATATGCGACCATAATCTCACACACAAGGACAAATCGGAGGTGGAGATGCACAAGTGTGAGATTTGTGAATATGAGACCAAGTATAAGAGGAATTTGAAGGCGCACATGGTGAAGCATCGTGACCCCAGAGCGGAGAGAGAATTTAAATGTGATAATTGTCCATATTCAACAGACTTCAAGTCCTCCCTATGCATCCATAATCTCATACACAAGGACAAATCGGAGATGGAGATGCACAAGTGTGAGATTTGTGAATACGAGACCAGGCAGAAGGGTAATTTGATGCGGCATATGATGAAGCATCGTGATTCCATAGTGGAGAGAAAATTTAAATGTGATAAATGTACATATGCAACAGATTTAAAGATCTCCTTACGCAGCCATAATCTTATACACCTGGACAAATCGGAGGTGGAGATGCACAAGTGTGACAATTGTGAATACCAGACCGGGCGTAAATGTAATATGACCCAGCACATGTTGAGGCATCATAACCCTAGAGCGGAGAGAGAATTTAAATGTGATAAATGTTCATATTCAACAGATTTTAAGTACTCCTTACGCAGCCATAATCTCATACACAAGGACAAGTCGGAGGTGGAGATGCACAAGTGTGAAAATTGTGAATATGAGACCATGCATAAGAGTAATATGACCCTGCACATGGCGAGGCATCATGACCCTAGAGCGGAGAAAGAATTTAAATGTGATAAATGTCCATATTCGACAGATATTAAGACCAATCTACGCCAGCATAATCTCATACGCAAGCACAAATCGAAGGTGGAGATGCACAAGTGCGAGAATTGCGAATACGAGACCAGGTATAAGAGTAGTATGACTCGGCACAAGGTGCAGCATTGCCCCGAGAGCGGAGAGATAATTTAAATGTCCATGTACAACAGATAGTAGGTCCCTGCGCAAGCATAATCTGATATACAAGGACAAATCGGTGGTGGAGATGCAGTACTGCGAGTGTTGCAGGGCCGTAGCTAGAAAGCTATTTCAGGAAGGGCAATGAATTTTATTGGAATGGCGGCTTTTATTCGCCTATTGATTTTATATAATAACGATGTTTTTCAAGTACACTCCGATTTACCAAACTGCTTGTCGAACTGTCTGTATATTGCCGAAGTAGCTTTTCCTTCCACATAGACATAGATGTAATATGGATTTCAGACTTTTCATGTTTCGGAAATCCATTTTTAGAGTCCACTGCGTTTTTCCAATTTCTGTAACCCGTCTCTGTATACGTTTTTTTTATTTGCAAAAGGCTGAAACTGTCTACATGCATAACAGAAAGCCGAATCTATGCTAAGAGTATTCCAACCATTTAAATTTTTTAAACCACCCTGAATTAAATGACCGATTGTTATTTTGTTTGGGATAGCCCTTAAGTAGTGTTTGTTTAATATTTAATAGGTTCTCCAAGGGGAAACGATGGAGCTCTTGCTCCAGACGCATTTCCCGGACTTACGGCAGAGTAATGACCACTTGGATACCGGGCGCAGGCCGGGACCAATTGATTATAGCACCGCCAAGAGAGTAGTAACGTTTGAGAGGGTAATCTTTCCCCCTTTCAAATCGCCCGGTAGGGAGGGAATTTACCCGGCCCTACTACAATATGGATTAAGCACGCTAGCGCTGTTCCTCGTCAGGATATTCAGATCCTGCTTGGCGCGGAGCTATGTTCCCTCGTTATGCAGGGAAGTGAAAGTTGTGTTTATCCCAAAAACAGGAAGATCGGACTATACCGACCCAAAGTCATTTAGGCCAATAAGTCTTACGAGTTTTCTATTGAAGACACTGGAAAGGCTTATTGACCGATGCCTAAAGGAGGAACAACTTGCAATGCGGCCTCTCCACGCACATCAGTACGCTTACCAGAATGGTAAATCAACTGAAACAGCATTACACCACCTTGTTCGCAAGATAGAAGGGACACTCGAAAATAAACGAGAGTCACTTGGTGCCTTCCTAGACATAGAAGGAGCGTTCGACAACACCCCCTTTGATGTCATTCATCGCTCCTTAGCTCAGCGTGATGTGGAGCCTTCCCTATTGGGTTGGATTCGATTCATGCTTTCGCAAAGGAGCATCCAAGCAGAAATGCATGGTCATAAACACACAGTGGTTGCTAGTCGGGGCTGCCCTCATGGAGGGGTTCTCTCCCCCCTACTGTGGAGCCTTGTAATGGACAGCCTACTGTGGGAATTAAATGACGCTGGTCTGTATGCACAGGCCTATGCAGATGACTTGGTCATCCTATGCAGTGGAACCAGGGACAATTTGCGTGGCCCTATGGCTAGGGCCATAAGAATAGTTGAGAACTGGTGCCAAATAGCTGGCCTAAGAATAAACCCTAAGAAAGCTCAGCTTATGCTATTCAGCAAAAAGAGGAACCAAGAAAATCGACCAGAGATTACTCTCTCTGGTGTGGTCCTCACCTACCACCAGACGGTGAAATATCTAGGTGTTCACCTCGATGCTAAACTGTCTTGGCATGATCACATATCATGCAAAATCAGGAAAGCAACGTATGCACTGTGGACGTGTAGGAGGGCCTTTGGTGGAAGCTGGGGTCTTAATCCCAAGGTTCTCCACTGGCTCTACTGCACTATTGTTAGACCAATTTTAACTTACGGGGCCATCGTGTGGTGGCCTTGTGTTGAAAGGAACTCAACTAACAGGCAACTGGACAGGGTCCAGAGACTTGCGTGTTTAGGGATGACTGGAGCATTGAGAACGGCTCCCACCAGAGCTCTGGAGGTGCTATTAAATCTCATGCCACTACAAATATTCATTAAATTGGAAGCCATGCGTGCGGTATATAGACTGCGCACGCTAGACCAGTTACAGGTGTGCTCATTCGGGCACTCTCGCATGTGGAACTGGGCCACCGAACGATGTCCGGTTCTACTCATGAGTGGTGATCATATTCCCACTAAACTATATCCCTCGAACTTCCTGGAGGTCGTAATCCCTGACCGCGAGGAGTGGGGGATAGAGAACACCCCGATGGCAATCCGCAACGGAACCAACTGGTATACGGATGGATCCAGGGCGGATGGAATGTCTTTTCTGACTCTGAACAAATAAGTAAATACTTTGCTCTGGGTGCACATGCTACTGTCTTCCAGGCGGAGGTATTTGCGATTCTATCCTGTGGGGCTGGAGCTGCTAGCTGGCCCACAAAGAACTGGTAGAATCAATATATGCTCC